>OFHV01000388.1:0-105125 GCA_900245895.1 Lacerta bilineata
CCACCCTTATTCCGGCAGCCCCACAAGCTCAGCTGAAGGCTGGCCGAGGGGAAGAGAGAGAGGCTCAAGCTTTGGCCCAGCCTAAAGGCAGCGAGGGAAGCGCGGCGGAAGGGGGGGGTCCAGGCCTAAGTGGAGCTGCTTTGCATGAGGTCCTGGGAGCTGGAGCTCAGCGTCCGGGCGCCAGTCAGGGTCCTGCCGGGCTGCTGCAAAACAAACAAGACAAGGCTACAGCACTGCGGCAAACGCCAAGTTCCTAGTCCTCATTGCTTTGCCCGCAACCCCTTCCTTTGAGGCTCTGCCTAAAAGAGCATAAACGTGAGAGCCCAGATTCCTGTTCTCGCAGCGGCCAACCAGGCGCCCATCACGAAAAACCCGCAAGCAGGACCCACTCGAGGGCGAGAGCAACTCCCCAGTAACTGGCATTCAGAAGCTCGAGGCCTTTGACTGTAGAGCCCAGCCACTGTGGCTAGTAGCCATGAATTTATCTCATCCTCATTTAAAAGCCACCCAAGTCGGGCCTCCTGCGGCAGCGAGTTCCACAGTTGCCCTTCTAAGGGGCTCTAAGCCAGCATCCTCCAAACTGACTGGGGGCAGCGCTGGCTGAGAATGGGGGCTGGCAGGCCAGCAACACCAGGAAGGCACATGCCAGGGAAGGGAGTGACTGCACAGCCTTTGCCAGCTGGGCTGCCTGGGACCCCGTCCGTCAGCCACAAGGGAGACTGACCCCCAGGACCTCCTGCCCCTCCTCTCCTCTGCCACAGACTCACCGTAGGGGACGCGGAAGCTGCTCTCTCGCCCACGTGCAAGACGTTCAGGGAAGTGGCCCTTTTCATCCTGTCCAAAAAGACAAACACCTGTCGAGTTTTGATGTACCTGTGCATGCTTGCTTTCTGAGCACAATTCAAAGTGTTGGTAAGGTAAAGGGTAAAGGGACTCCTGGCCATTTGGTCCTGTCACGGGTGACTGGGGTTGCGGCGCTCGTCTCTGGCCGAGGGAACCGGCGTACAGCTTCCGGGTCATGTGACCAGCATGACAAAGCCGCTTCTGGCGAACCAGAAACACCGTTTACCTTCCCGCCGGAGCAGTACCTATTTATGTACTTGCACCTTGAGGTGCTTTCGAACTGCTAGGTTGGCAGGAGCAGGGACCGAGCAACGGGAGCTCACCCCGTCATTGTGGGGATTCGAACCGCCGACCTTCTGATCGGCAAGCCCTAGGCTCTGTGGTTTAACCCAAAGCGACACCCACATTGGTGCCGACCTGTTAAAGCCCTAAATGGCTTCCGCCCTGTATACCTGAAGGAGCGTCTCCACCCCCATCGTTCAGCCCGGACACTGAGGTCCAGCTCCGAGGGCCTTCTGGCGGTTCCCTCCCTGCGAGAAGTGGGCCTTTTCGGTAGTGGTGCCTGCCCTGTGAAATGCCTTCCAATCAGATGTCAAGGAAATAAACAACTATCTGACTTTTAGAAGACTTCTCAAGGCAGCCCTGTGCAGGGAAGTTTTTATGTTTGATGTTTTATCGCGTTTTAATATTCTGTTGGGAGCTGCCCAGAGTGGCTGGAAACCCAGCCAGATGGGGGGTATAAATAATAAATTATTATTATATATATTATTATTATTATTAATGCTTTTTAAAGAATCATAGAATTGAAAAGTTGGAAGCAGCACTCCACCACCCCACCCCACCCCGTAATCTAGCGCAACCTCCTGCAAGGCTGGAATCACAGCTCAAGAATCCCTGACCGATGGCTGTCCAACCGCCAGCGAATCATGGAGTTGGAAGGGACCCCCAAAGGTCATCTACTCCAAGCCCTCTGCAACAATGCAGGAATCTTAACTAAAGCATCCAAGACAGATAGCCATCCAACCTCGGTTTAACAGCCTCCAAAGACCACCTTCCCAGCGAGTCTCTTCGACGGTCAGAGTTCTTACCCTCAGAAAGTTCTTCCCAATATATAGTCAGTATATCCTTTTTTGTGACTTGAAGCCATTGTTTCGGGTCCTGCCCTCCAGAGCAGGAGAAAGCAAGCTTGCTCCATCGGCCCTTCAGATATTTGAAGATGGCTATCATCTCACCCTCTCAGTCTTCTCTTCTCCAGGCCAAACACCCCCAACTCCCTCAATTATTCCTCGCGAGAACAGTGTTTGTGTGTGAATTGCTTGCTTGGAGGCAAACGTCCCTGCCTCCAGGTCCCAGGGAGACCCCAACTCACCCTGGGGCCGAGGCTGCAATGGGTCGCCGTCCGCCTTCCCCTTTGAGTTTGGAGACGAGTTTCTCGCTGCCTCGCTTGAGGGACTCGCGGAAGCGGGAAAAGGAGCTGCTGCGCCTCAGGTTCCCGAGGGAGTCCTGGCAAAAAGGGAGGGATCACAGAATTGTAAAAAGAAGGTAAAGGACCCCTGGACGGTCCAGTCAAAGGCGACGATGGGGTTGCGGCGCTCATCTCTCTTTCAGGCCGAGGGAGCCGGCTGTCCACAGACAGCTTTCTGGGTAATGTGGCCAGCGGGACTAAACCGCTACTGGCGCACAGAGGACTGTGATGGAAACCAGAGCGCACGGAAATGCCGTTTACCTTCCTGCTGGAGTGGTACCTATTTATCTACTTGCACTTTGACGTGCTTTCGAACTGCTAGGTTGGCAGGAGCTGGGACTGAGCAACGGGAGCTCACCCCGTCGCGGGGATTCGAACCACCAACCTTCTGATCGGCAAGCCCAAGAGGCTCGGTGGTTTAGACCACAGCGCGACCAGTGTCCCTCTACAGAACTGTAGAGTTGGAAGGGACCCAAAGGATCGTTTAGTCCAGGGGTGGCCAACTCCCAAGAGACTGCGATCAGTTAAAAACTGACAGTGATCTTCTCCATTTTGGGGGGTACGGGTCAAAGTTGTTGAGTTTTTTCAGGGAGGAGGTAAAATGTTGGGCTTTTTTAAGGGGAGCCACAGTTGTTCAGCTTCTTTGGGGGGAACCAATGATCTACCAGTGATCTACCGCAGACGTCCAGTGATTTACCATTAGATCACGATCTACCTGTTGGGACATGCCTGGTCTAGTCCAAACCCCTGAAATGCATTAGCCACGGTTAAATCCTGCTGTGGATACTAAGGGTAACACAGTTTTGCTACAGACTGGGATGGGGAGGTGGCGTCAAGACTTAAAAAACAGAGAAGGTGGGGAGAAGCTCCCCAAAGCAGCCCCAACACAAACCTGGCTATACAGAGCGCCTCTTCCGGTTCCGGTTCTGCTGTCATCTGAAAGATGCAGGGGGAAAGGATGGAGAGAATAAGATAAGGTTTCTTCCAGGCATCCCCGTTTCCCGGGGACGGTCCCTGGATTTACAAATCAGTCCCCTGACAAAATCCATCTATTTAGCAGGAAGTTGAAAAGTGTCCCCGGAGAATGCTACATTCTGGAGGAGAGGAAGCTACAATTGAAGGAAATAACAGAAGTAAAGCTGAACATGAAGGAACAAGAAACTGGACTGGTGGAATGGGGGGGGGGGGGGAGACCGGTGGGGGGGGAAAGGCTAAAGGGAAGGGTGATGATGGACAGGAGGGGGGTGGGGTAAAGTATGTTTTAATGAGGAATTTATAAAGGCTGATCACGGTACTCCGACACCAGAGGGAAAATCGGACTATGAGATGGAAGAAATACATAGGTATTTGTTAATATGTGTTGTTTTTTATATATTTGAAATTGGAATCAGAAGAAATACAGGCTACAGCATAACAAAGTTAAGCAAAGAGAGGATAAAAGAAGTAGAGATGTGGAATTTGATGTTTTAATTGATAAGGATAAGATTTAGGATTTAAGATATGTAGATTGTAATTGTAAGATTAAGTTTAGATATAAGAAAGTAGATTTTACAATGTTACAAAGTTACTAAAGAAGATTAGAAATGAACGCAAAAGAGAGGACATGAGGAAGTCCCAAGCTTAGGATTATAAAGAGGATAAGGACGAGTAAATAACTGTTTTGTTTATGTGTATTTTGTGTGGTTTTTGTAGTGTATGTATTTGTGTTCTGTGTATTTTTGTTATTAAAATCCAATAAATTCTTTTGGGGGGAAAAAATGAAAAGTGTCCCCGGATTCATTGAAAAAAATCTGGTAACCTTAGAACAGGGGTCAGCAAACTTACTGCGCCTCGGGCCGGTAGCGGCGATTGCGCGCGCCCATATGCGTACGCACACGCTATTTCCTAGCACACTTCCGGGTTGGAGGAGCACTGGAAATAGCTTCTGCGCATGTGCACGGGCCTCCTCCGACCCGTTTGTGCACCGGAAATAACGCTTGCGCATGCACATAAGCTATTTCTGGTGCTCCTCTGACCCAGAAGTGGGCAGCTGCACCGTACCATGCTGGTAAGAGCGGTTCGCGGCAGCGGGCGTCACTGCAAGCCGGATAAATGAGTCCCTTGGGGACCTCTGCCTTAGAATAAGATGCAGATTCTGCCGCTACATCGCCCTTCCCCAAACTTCCCTCTCCAGACTCTGCTGCAGAGAAAGGAGACTGCAAGCTCACCGCCTCTGCTGACACCCAAATCCTGGTCATGTGTGGACAGAATTTCCTTGTAGAGCTCCTCAGCCTGCTGGTATTTGCCCTGCTTCAGGTAAGATGATGCCTGGGTGAGAAGAAAGGAAGAAGGCTTTAGCTGGGTGGCACCGTACCCGATGACGTCACCGGCTTCCCTGCTGAAAAAAACAATTAACTAGAAAAAAGGTTCTTTTTATCGTATGTGGTGGTCTTCTAGTAAGGTTATGGCTTACTGGGAAATGATATACAGGTGAAACTCGAAAAATTAGAATATCTTGGGAAAGTCCATTTATGTAAGCAATTGTTTTCATTAGCTTGTTGTTGTTCAGTCGTTCAGTCGTGTCCGACTCTTCGTGACCCCATGGACCAGAGCACGCCAGGCACGCCTATCCTTCACTGCCTCCCGCAGTTTGGCCAAACTCATGCTAGTAGCTTTGAGAACACTGTCCAACCATCTCATCCTCTGTCGTCCCCTTCTCCTTGTGCCCTCCATCTTTCCCAACATCAGGGTCTTTTCCAGGGAGTCTTCTCTTCTCATGAGGTGGCCAAAGTACTGGAGCCTCAACTTCAGGATCTGTCCTTCTAGTGAGCACTCAGGGCTGATTTCTTTGAGAATGGATAGGTTTGATCTTCTTGCAGTCCATGGGACTCTCAAGAGTCTCCTCCAGCACCATAATTCAAAAGCATCAATTCTTCGGCGATCAGCCTTCTTGATGGTCCAGCTCTCACTTCCGTCTTGACCTGTCCATAGCTTCCCTGAGTAATTCAAGCCCCTTCGCCACGTCAAGGCAGTGATCCATGAAGGGGTTTCATTAGCTACTGGAGTTTAATATATGAGATAGACTCATGACATGCAAAGCGAGATGTGTCAAGCCTTTGCTTGTTATAATTGTGATGATTATGGCCTACAGCTAACGAAAACCCCCAAGTTGAAATTGTTAATTTGGGGTTCTCGTCAGCTCTATGCCATAACCATCAGAATTATAACAAATAAAGGCTTGGCATATCTATCTCATATATTAGTTTCACCTTTTAAGTTGAATTACTGAAAGAAATGAACCTTTCCACAATATTCTAATTTTTCGAGCTTCACCTGTACATAATGAAAAGGATGTTTGTAAAATAAATAAATAACAGAAGAAGCTTTCCTTTTGGGAATTATAGGGACAAAACTACCCAAACTGTACAGAGATTTATTCATATATGCAACTATAGCAGCAAGAACGTTACTTGCCCCAAAATGGAAAGAAGCAGAAATCCCAGCAAAGGAAGAATGGATACAAAAACTTATGGAACATGGAGAAATGGCGGAACTCACCGGAAGAAGAAGAAATCAAGATAACAAACTTTTTATTAAACAACGGAAATGGTTCATTGAATATTTACAGATAAATTGTAAAAAGAGAAAAATTGGCAAGATTATCGTTTCATAAGAGCTTAGACGAATAAATGGGCAAAATTAAGTTAATTTGCATACGCAGAAGATATTAAAAATAAATCGAGGGAACCGCAGAAAGAGGGGGAAGGAGGTCGAGTTTTGAAATGCCAAAAATGATTGTAAAGCCAGTGAAATGTATAAATCTGAAAAGTACAAAAAAAACAGAAAATGAAAAAATGAAGGAAAAAAAACAATTAACTAGCTTTTACATCATTCTAATTTTATGCACTGGCAACGAAACCCTTTCTACAGGGCCCATTCCCCTGTAGGTATAAGTTGCACTTTGCACTTTGATAACCTAGGCTGAATTTTAGCTGGTTTTCATTTTTCACTGACAGCTGGAACTTCCAGCCGAGCGTTTTTTCATCTCCAAGAGCAGCCTAACCTTCATAACCTAGGAAATCCTGCTTGTGGGTTTCCCACGGAGGTATCCTGCTCCTTATTTTTTCTATGCTTCCACAGCCATATTGCGTGCATATATATATATTACGGCTGATCTTTGCAATCGATGGCTTGATCCTGAGCTGCGCTGAGGAAAGCCGTTGCAAAAATAAATAGAAGATAAAGCTTTAAAGTGGTTGTTGTGCAAATGCTGCAGATATTGAAATGTGTGTTGTTTGTGCACAAGAACATCTCATCGCTATTGTTAAAGGTAAAGGGAACCCTGACTCAAAAAAAAAAAAAAAAAAAAAAATTCCTTCCAGTAGCACCTTAGAGACCAACTAAGTTTGTTCTTGGTATGAGCTTCGTGTGCATGCACACTTCTTCAGATACATGTGCACACAAAAGCTCATACCAAGAAAAAACTTAGTTGGTCTCTAAGGTGCTACTGGAAGGAATTTTTATTCTAATTTTTTTTGACTATGGCAGACCAACATGGCTACCTACCTGTAACTGGACCCCTGACCGTTAAGTCCAGTCGTGTCCGACTCTGGGGTTGCGGCGCTCATCTCGCTTTATTGGCCGAGGGAGCCAGCATACACCTTCCAGGTCATGTGGCCAGCATGACTAAGTCGTTTCTGGAGAACCAGAGCAGCGCACGGAAACGCCGTTTACCTTCCCACCGGAGTGGTACCTATTTATCTACTTGCACTTTGACGTGCTTTCGAACTGCTAGGTGGGCAGGAGCAGGGACCGAGCAACGGGAGCTCACCCCGTCATTGCAGGGATTCGAACCGCCGACCTTCTGATCGGCAAGCCCTACGCTCTGTGGTTTAACCCACAGCGCCACCCGCGTCCTGTATCGCTATTGTTACACTACATTAAAAACAGCCCACATACTGAATCATTATTAACCATTTCTAAATGAAACACCAGCACCAAGGGAGTCAAAAGGAATCCACAAATCCTGCAGTGACCATGGCGGTTGTGTTGCTGAATAGCTCCAAAGTCATCTTCTATAGTAGATCTTTTCTCTGAAACGCCCGCCCATCCGGGAAGCCTGCCTGGCAACAACCTTGTCATCGTTTGGGCTGCACCAATCATGGGATGCTTTTACTCTGATTTCAGCGTATTTTTTTCCTACTGTATTTTATTCTTGTAAATTGTTTTGGGACCTTTTGATTTTTTGAGAAAGTCAATAATAAACACATGGAGGAGAGGTCTATTGATGGCTACCAGCCACAGTGACCATCCTCTGCCTCTGGCAGTTGGAGGCAGCAACCTTTCTGAATGCCAGTTCTTAGGTTCTTGTGGAGCCTCCAGCTCCAGAGGCAGTCTATCTTGTTTCCTAAGTTCTTGGGGTTATTTGGCCACTGCGAGAACGGGATGCTGGACTAGATGGACCTCTAGTGGCCAGGCTCTTCTGACGTCCTGAAAACTAAACTTCCTCTGGCCGACACGCACAAAACGTCTCCCCATCGTTTACCAGGTTGTTCTTAGTCTTGGCCACGTTTGGGTCGTCCGGCCCCAGCCGGGTCTGGTAGATGCAGAGAGCCCTCTGGTAGTACTGCTCCACCTCCTCAAACTTCCCTTGGTTCTGGCACAGGAGTGCCAGGTTGTTCAGCTGCTTGGCCACATCTGGGTGATCGGTGCCCAACACCTAAAAAACGAGAGCCGGGGGTGGCATGGTGGTTAAGAGATTCTAGCAGGGGCGTAGCAAGGGGGGGCGGGCCTGCTCCGAAGGTCTTATCTTACTATACTAGGGATTATATAGCTATATATGAAATTTCATGCATATCGGTTAATATCTTGACCCTCCTCCACCAAAATAGCTGTTTACTTGGCTGTTTTCCTATGCCGTGAAGGCTGAAATTTCAGTTCAGTGGAGCACTTACTGTTCCCAACCCTAACCCTGTGGAAAGCCATCTAATTAGACTTTAATTTGATTTTGAGATGTTTTTAGGAGGTAATTTAATTATTGTTTGATTTTATACCAATGTTATGTATCTGATGTTAGCCACCCTGAGCCCGACTTCGGCCGGGGAGGGCAGGGATATAAATAAAAGATTTATTATTGTTATTATTACTTATTATTCCTTTGTAAGAAAATATGAAATAACGTAAAACCATTTTTGGGGGGGGGATCAATGGGGGGGTGACAAGAAATTTTCCGCACCGGTACCACCTGACCTTCCCATGCCTCTGGGGGGGAAATTTTTTTTTGCACCCGGGTACCAATTTAGCTTGCTACGCCCCTGGATTCTAGCATTAGGACCTGGGAGAGACCAGGGTTCAGATCCTCCCACTGGGTGTGACCTCGGGGGGGGGGGGACAGTCACTGCCTCTCAGCCTGCCTAATTTGCAGGGCTGTTGTGGTGGGGGATTAAATGAAGGAGGAGGGGGGACCAGGCATATGCCATCTAGAGTTCCTCGGGGTGGGGGGAAATGGTGAGATATAAATCCATTCATTCTCAGCTTTTTTTTTTTTTTTTTAAAGCAAGTTTCGGGAGAAAAGAAATGCGAGTTTGTGCGTTTTTCTTTTTAAAAAAAAATGCAGATCGATGCAGTCAGCGCATCCCCCCCCCCACTTTAATTGCAGAGACCAGCCATATTGTCAGACCATCCTACTGTTAAAATGTGACTTTGGAAGACGGCTTGGTGTATTCCACAATTCTGGGTCTGGTCGGAGTCTGGCGCTCAGTGCTGAGATCGGCATGATTGGAACCTTGTCTGTCTGTCTGGTTTTGTTTTGTTTTTAAAGCGAAGTTAAGTTTCTAGTCCCTAAGACGGGTTGAATACAGTTTTTCATGGGGCCTCCGGTGAAGCCCTACCTTCTCTCGGATCTGTAAGGCTCTCTTGCAAAGCGGCTCGGCTTCCGTGTATTTCCCCCTCTTGCCATAGAGCACAGCCAGGTTATTAAGAGTCGCAGCCACCTGTCAGAAACAGAAGGAAAGGTTTGGTTTAAAAATTTTTAAAAAAACTTTATTAAACAAATTTACACAACAATACACCATTGTTACATTTTCTACAAACTACATGCACATACCTTATTTTTCGCTCCATAAGACTCCATAAAAAGTAAGGAGAAATATCTGTGCGTCTTATGGAGCGAATGGTGGTCTCTGGAGCTGAATTGCCCAGGGGCCAAAAGAGGATCATGCTTTTTATTTTACAAAGAGAAAAGGGGGTGTTGAAAGGACCCCGCTCAGCAGCTGATCAGCAAGAGATCGGGAGAGAGATAAGAGTCCCGGCTCCCTTTCAGCCCCACCCTCTTGCCCAGGCCTCGATAAATTTTCGGGTTTCACCTGTATATACCGCCCTATATATACACTGGAGGTATCAGGGCGATTCACAGAATAAAACCAAAATATAAAACCACAAAATGCATAATCAAAATAAAAACAACAGTATTAATAAGCGACACCCTGAACTTGGGCAGATAACGAATCGGCAGCCTCTGAGCAGACAGACCTCTGAGCGCAGGAATTCCAGGCAGACAAGTCCTCAGTGCTTAAACAAACAAACCCCTGAGTTGCAAAATGTGAGTCCGCAATATCAAAAGCAACACGATGACCAGAAACAAATATAATATGAAAAACTTTATGGGACGATTCAAAACATCAAAACTAACAAACTGAAGCCTCTGGAAGTCTCTGAAAGTTCTTAAACGAATCACGATGCCAGACTTGACCCGGCGGAGAACGAGCTGTGAAGCTTTGTATAATCAGCAAATGTCCAATTCTGATGTCCAACTCTGAACAGTGTTTGCGGATAACAACGACTGTTTCGTTGAATTCTCGTTAAGTGTGTTGAACTAATTCGCTCATGAAGAATCCAATGAAACAAACCTAGGTAAAGGTAAAGGGACCCCTGACCGTTAAGTCCAGTCGCGTCCGACTCTGGGGTTGTGGCGCTCATCTCGCTTTACTGGCCGAGGGAGCCGGCGTACAGCTTCCGGGTCATGTGGCCAGCATGACTAAACCGCTTCTGGCAAACCAGAGCAGCGCACGGAAACGCCGTTTACCTTCCTGCCAGAGCGGTACCTATTTATCTACTTGCACTTTGATGTGCTTTCGAACTGCTAGGTTGGCAGGAGCAGGGACCAAGCAACGGGAGCTCACCCCGTCGCGGGGATTCGAACCACCGACCTTCTGATCAGCAAGCCCTAGGCTCTGTGGTTTAACCCACAGCGCCACCGACAAAAGTCCGTATAGTTAAAGCTATGGTTTTCCCAGTCGTGATGTATGGAAGTGAGAGCTGGACCATAAAGAAGGCTGATCGCCGAAGAATGGAATGCTTTTGAATTATGGTGCTGGAGGAGACTCTTGAGAGTCCCATGGACTGCAAGAAGATCAAACCTATCCATTCTGAAGGAAATCAGCCCTGAGTGCTCACTGGAAGGACAGATCCTGAAGCTGAGGCTCCAATACTTTGGCCACCTCATGAGAAGAGAAGACTCCCTGGAAAAGACCCTGATGTTGGGAAAGATGGAGGGCACAAGGAGAAGGGGACGACAGAGGATGAGATGGTGGGACAGTGTTCTCGAAGCAACTGGCATGAGTTTGGCCAAATTGCGGGAGGCAGTGGAAGACAGGAGTGCCTGGTGTGCTCTGGTCCAGGGGGTCACGAAGAGTCGGACACAACTAAACAACAACAACCATTGGCACTAACTGCACCATTTGGGGAGGGGTATCGGCCAAGCTCTCCTCACCCCCCCCCCAAGGCCTAGCACCTTTTAAACACCACATCTTGGGGAGCATGAGACTCTCCAAAACTTCCAAGGGTGTCCAGAAGAGCTGTGTTTTTACTGAGAGAGTGACCTGACCCTCCGAAGAAAAATGATATCTCCCCCCCCCCAGCCCACCCTCCATCCTCCCATAATCCAAATACTCCCAGTGGAAGAGACACAAGGAAGAGAAGCCTTAGCAGGATCCAGGCAGCGTCACCCTCCACCGAGCCCCAGACGGACACTCACGGCAGGGTGCTCCACACCCAGGGTCTGCTCCCGGATATCGAGGGCATCATTCAGCAGCTCTGTGGCCTCCTTGTACTTGTTCTGGTCCCTGCGGCGGAAGAAGTCGGCACGGGGGGGGGGGGAATTAGAAGATTGGAAAATGTTTATTGAGAAAATGGATATCCCCATTAGAAGCAAAAGCAATTAAAAAAAGAAACATGAAAACAAATTGGCTCACATATAATGCTTTAATAATAGAAGATGAAGGGGAAGTTAAACTAAAGAAGTAGGAGGAGATAAAGGACCAATTGGGAGGATGGCTGGACTACCATCAACTATATGGAATGTTTCAGCAAGACAAAAAGATAGTTTTTTCTAAAGAGCCGACAAGATTAGAAGTGGATCTGATAAATAATAAATATAAAATAATGTCGAAAATGTACCAGTTACTTCTTGAATGGGAAGTTAAGGAAGAAATGGTTCAATTTTGGGGTGCGTAGGGGGGGGGTTGGCTTAATTTTTCTTTTTCTTTTTTTCTTTTGTATTTTCTCTTTGTTATCCTTTTTTATGGTTACTGACAAGTTACTCTTGCTGATAATGTGTAAATTACTTTGGAATAATTTGTAGTAGTTTTTATATATATAGAAATGAATACTGGTTAGGGGTAACAACAAAAGACGCATATACAGCAGAAATTGTTTACGTTAATTTTCATTTTTATTTGCATATGTAATAGTTAATGTACAACTCTGTAAAATATTGCATATATGATTTTTTAAAAAAGGAAAATGTTTATTGAGTATACGGAAAATAACAGTGTACAGCTGAAAACGCTGGCAGCGTTAAGGTAAATTCAACAGTGTGAATAAGCTTCGATGGATGCAGTAATGGGAATACTGAATGGTATAGCTTTTGTAAAATGTGCCGGACTTTTACGATATGTAACGTGAACCATGGAAAGAGAAGAAGGGAAGTAACTGATAGCTTAAGGGTGTATAAATGAGCACTTGAAATTGTAAAATAGAAAATTTAATTATAGATAGATGATAGATAGATAGATAGAGATAGATATGGCCTTCAATTTGAATTAACCTGATCCTCTATTCCCTTTCCCCTTTCCTCTTCTTTGAAGAAACCCTTTCTGAGACCCCACATTTAAATTCTTCCTTGGTCTCCTTGCTGGCCCTAGTAGGATCAACTTGGCCAGTTAGCCCTGGTGATCATTTGATGTCTACTGACTGGGGTTCCCCCCCCACCCCTCCGAAATGATCCCCGAATTTTTGTATTTTATTGAGATTGACGCTGCAGTTTATGTTGTATTTTATGCTGTTTTTAAGTCGCATTTTCATCAGTGTTTTGTATTTGCTGTTAGCCGCCCTGAGCCCGGTTTTTAAACCGGGAATGGGGTATAAATAAATTATTATTATTATTATTATTATTATTATTATTATTATTATTATTATTATTATGTGATGTGAAAAGCACTGGTGCCTCAGCCACACCTGCAGAAGTCCTGAGGAGGAGCCAGCCAGCAGGGCTCGGCCAAACATGGCCTCTGAATGCAGGACATCTCTAAAGGGTGCAACGTGAGGCTCTTGCAGAGGATGCTTATAGGATTGGGGAGTTGGCAGGGACACCCAAAGGCCATCTAGCCCAACCCCCTGCAATGCAGGAATCACAGCTATAAATCTTCTCTTTCCAAGGCTCTTCTCAGCAGCCCAGGACCCTTTCCCACACAACAGCCCCCCCCCAGCCATCCTACCTATAAACCAAGGCTAAGATGTTCAGCATGGTGGCCACGTCCGGGTGACTGTGACCCGAGCTCTTCTCTAGGTCTTCCAGCGCCTGTTTGCAGAGCGGGACGGCCACTTCGTAGCGCCCCTGGGAGGCGTACTGGATCACCAGGTTGTGGAGGGTCCGCAGCCGCGCCGGGATCTCGTAGCCCCCTTGCTGAGCGGCCGAAGCGGCTGCGCTGGGGCTCCCTCCTGCTGCGGACGAGAGAGACAGTTAAGTCGGGCCCATTGCAGGGGCAGATTCCTGAACCCAGAACCCATCCGAAACGTCAGGGGATTAGAACAGCGCTTCCCAAACTTCTGAGAGCCGCTGTCCCTTCGGTTCCCAGAAACTCGGCATTATTCAGAATAGCAGTTTGTAACAACCCGCTAAGGAAGACAACGGCACAATAAAATTAGAAATAATTCCTCGTTTGTTCAAAACACAATTAAAACTATTGAGTTTCATTGGTTCAACAAAACTGATTGATTTGATCCTGTGATGCCCTCCCTTTGTCTATTAGTGCTGCCCCCAGGTCACCGCACAAGCGGGAGATACTTTGGGAACCACTGGGTCAGAATGCGGCCTTCACTGCGGTGGGGTGAAGGTTAAACACAACCCCATGTAACCCAGCCGAAAACTGGCCCTCCTGTCTGGCTACCGGAAAGAAGACCAGTGGGGGGTTTTAGGTTACAAACCAATCACTTAATTCCACTTTCCCAAGATATTCGATCTCTGACCGCGGGGTCACCACACCAGGGAAGGAAAATAAGAAAGAAGCCAAGAAGAGGCTGCTGGATCAGGCCAAGAGCCCGTCTAGTCCAGCATCCTTTGATGGTGTTTCCTGCTTGGCAGGGGGTTGGACTGGATGGCCCTTGGGGTCTCTTCCAACTGTAGGATTCTATCCTGTCTTCACAGTGGCCAACCAGGTGCCTGCGGGAAACCAGCAAGCAGGATTCAAGCTTGCCGCCCTCGCCAGCCGCAGCGCTGGAAGGGCGCGCAAAGTCCCGCGCCGCTCCAGCGCCACGCCCCTCACCCCCCGCTCGCCCACCCCCCTCCCGAAGGGGCGGCAGCGCGGGAGGGAGGCGGGCGGAGAGGCGGCACGCCGGGGGCGCGAGGGATCGCCGTGCCACGGCGGCTGATCCCTCTAAGACGGTCCTGACTGGGTTCCTCACAGTCGCAAAAACAAAAACGCCAAATAAATAGCGAAAACAGACAGACCTCAGCGTAACACTCAAATCGGAGAACGTTCGGCTTCCGTAAAAAAAGTGCGCAAACCAGAACACCTACTTCCTGGTTTGCAGTGTTTGGGTTCCAAGTTGTTTGAGTACCAAAGCGTTTGAGAACCAAGGTGCCACTGTAGTCCCGTCCCCCAAAAGGAGGGCACCCGGTTGGGTAATGCTGGCCTGAGGGGCTGCTTTTGTGCAACTGGAAACGGAAAGTTAACCTGCAGCCAGAACTGAGCTCCCACTGAACCCCTGGACTTGAGTTCGGTTTCATTGCAAGTTCCGCCCAACGCTGGGGTTCAGCCTCAAAAGACATGCGCAGGTTAACGCGCATCATCGGCCCATGTACGCACCCGGCCTCTGCTCATCGTCATCGTTGGGGAAGAGCGAAGACAAGCTGTCCTTCCTCTGCTCCGAGTCGTCTTTCTCTGCCTGCAAAGAGAGTAAACGCAAGGCCCGCATATCCTGCCTTAGAAAGCACAAATCGAGAAGCCCAAGCAGGTGAGAGAGTTTGCCGTGTCCACCAAGAAACACAGGGAAGATTTATAGCACCGGTACCATAATGGCATTTTACTAGATGGACAGATTGCGCAGAATCATTCATGTCATGCAAAGTACCGTTCCACTGGGGGACGGTTATTAAGAAATGAAATGAGAGCGATGGAAGTATCCGGACGACAATTACAACTGGCTGCACAAATCCATCACATGAGATTTCCCCATTGGCGCTAAGTTCCAAGTTCACATTGCATTCAAAAGAATCATGTCTCTAGGCCTTATGGAGCAAGGCTTTGACTCACACGGGCAGAATGTTTCCGACCTTGCAAAAATGCATCTGTGCTGCAAACTTGCAGCATGAGTAAAATAAAAAATTCCTTCCAGTAGCACCTTAGAGACCAACTAAGTTTGTTCTTGGTATGCGCTTTCGTGTGCATTGGGAAACAGCAAGGGAGGGTTGACAGCTATGCATCTTCAGTGTGTATCTGAAGAAGTGTCCATGCACACGAAAGCTCGTACCAAGAACAAACTTAGTTGGTCTCTAAGGTGCTACTAAGGGACCCAGGTGGCGCTGTGGGTTAAACCACAGAGTCTAGGGCTTGCCGATCTGAAGGTCGGCGGTTCAAATCCCTTCAACGGGGTGAGCTCCTGTTGTTTGGTCCCAGCTCCTGCCCACCTAGCAGTTTGAAAGCACATCAAAGTGCAAGTAGATAAATAGGTACCGCTCCGGCGGGAAGGTAAACGGCGTTTCCGTGCGCTGCTCTGGTTCGCCAGAAAGCAGCTTAGTCATGCTGGCCACATGACCCGGAATCTGTCTGCGGACAAACGCCGGCTCCTTGGCCTATAGAGCGAGATGAGCACCGCAACCCCAGAGTCGGACACAACTGGACCTGATGGTCAGGGGTCCCTTTACCTTTACCTTTAAGGTGCTACTGGAAGGAATTTTTATTTTATTTTATTTTGACTATGGCAGACCAACACGGCTACCTACCTGTAATTGCAGCATGGGTGTTTGTTGTGGGGGAGGAAGGGAAAGGAGAATGTGAGCCGCTTTGAGACTCCTTCGGGTAGTGATAAAGCGGGATATCAAATCCAAACTCTTCTTCTTCAGGAGAGAGAAACCCCAGACAGCCCCTTGCCCATAAATGAAGCACTTGGGCTTTAGAGAAAGGGTACCAAGGGAAGCTTTGGGGAAGGAGAATAGCTGCACAAGCTCTCGGGTTCAACCCCTGAAGGCATCTCCAGGTAGGGCTGGGAAAGACTCCTTCCTGAAGTTCTGCAGAGCCATTGCTGCCCATCAGTGTGGTCAACATTGAGCGACAGAGGTGGGCAGGTGTGGAGGACTTCATGGTCCTGAATGGGATAACTGTGTCCCTGAAGGACCAGGTGTGCAGCCTGGGAGTCCATTCTGTGTCCAGGGCAGCCATCCACCAGCTCCATCTGGTACGCAGGATGAGACCCTCCCTGCCCGCAGACTGTCTCTCCAGAGTGGTGCATGCTCTGGTTATCTCCCGCTTGGACTACTGCAATGCGCTCTACGTGGGGCTACCTTTGAAGGTGAGCCGGAAACTGCAACTAATCCAGAATGCGGCAGCTAGACTGGTGACTGGGAGCGGCCGCCGAGACCACATAACACCGGTCCTGAAAGGCCTACATTGGCTCCCAGTACGTTTCCGAGCAAATTCAAAGTGTTGGTGCTGACCTTGAAAGCCCTAAACAGCCTTGGTCCTAACATACATAAAATCAAAAAATCCGTCCAGTAGCACCTTAGAGACCAACTAAGTTTGTTCTTGGTATGAGCTTTCGTGCGCATGAACACTTCTTCAGATACTGTATACCTTCAGGTCCTGTATACCTGAAGGAGCGTCTCCACCCCCCATCGCCCAGCTCCGAGGGCCTTCTGGCAGCTACCTCCCTGCGAGAAATGAGGTTACAGGGAGCCAAGCAAAGGGCCTTCTCGGTGGTGGCACCCGCCCTGTGGAACGCCCTCCCATCAGATGCCAAGGAAATAAACAACTATCTGACTATTAGAAGACATCTGAAGGCAGCCTTGTTTAGGGAAGTTTTTTATGTCTGATGTTTTATCTTTCTTTATTACTATTATCACTAATTCTGTTGGTAGCCGCCCAGAGTGCCTGGGGAAACCCAGCCAGATGGGTGGGGTATAAATAAATTATTATTATTATTATTATTATATTATTATTATTATTATTATTACATGGGCCAGGGGGTCTGGCTCAGGTATAAAGCAGCTGCATATTCAAAATACTGCATTTCTGAAAACCAAGGGAGATTGGAAATGCGATTCGGGGAGCTTTGCAGGACAAGCATTTCAAACATCTCATTTCGGGTGGGGTCTGAGGATCTGCTGGAATGAATAAGCGAGGGGATCTGGTTAGTTTTCAAAGGTGCTGGGGCTCACGGCTGCCGAGAAGCCGCTTGCCTCCGTGGCTCGCCCTCTAATCCTGGGTAGGTTTCGTATTTGCTAGGAGTTAAGGACAAGGTGCTTTGTGCATGCTTAGAGAGCTCTGTTCAGCATTACAGATTCAGTATAAGTTAGAGGTAGGTAGCCGTGTTGGTCTGCCATAGTCAAAACAAAATAAAAAAATATAAAAAATTCCTTCCAGTAGCACCTTAGAGACCAAGTAAGTTTGTTCTTGGTATGAGCTTTCGTGTGCATGCACACTTCTTCAGATACACATGCTGCAATCAAATACCTCGGACGCATGGTGGGTGGAGGAATGGGTTTATCTTAAAATTAATTTGTTGTTGTTCAGTCGTTCAGTCGTGTCCGACTCTTTGTGACCCCATGGACCAGAGCACGCCAGGCACTCCTGTCTTCCACTGCCTCCCGCAGTTTGGCCAAACTCATGTTGGCAGCTTCGAGAACACTGTCCAACCTTCTCATCCTCTGTCGTCCCCTTCTCCTTGTGCCCTCCATCTTTCCCAACATCAGGGTCTTTTCCAGGGAGTCTTCTCTTCTCATGAGGTGGCCAAAGTATTGGAGCCTCAACTTCAGGATCTGTCCTTCCAGTGAGCACTCAGGGCTGATTTCTTTAAGGATGGATAAGTTTGATCTTTTTGTAGTCCATGGGACTCTCAAGAGTCTCCTCCAGCACAATAATTTGTTCTCAAAAACAGTCTTATTGTATGTGAATGTCAGGTATTTTGTGCTGTATTCGTGGCACATGCAGCAAAGAACCTCAATGACCGGGATAGTATCTGAAGAAGTGTGCATGCACACGAAAGCTCATACCAAGAACAAACTTAGTTGGTCTCTAAGGTGCTACTGGAAGGATTTTTAAATTCAGTATAAGGCAGCTTCGGATGCCCCCGCGGCTCTCATTTTTGGGGATCGAACGCCCGCCACGCCCCCCTGTCCGTACCTGATCATCCCTCGGGTCATATTGCCTGAGCTGGTTGAGGAATTCGAGGTGCTTTTTCTCTTCCTCCAGCTGCGCCACCGACTGCTCGCTGTGCTGAAGGCGCAGTTGGGTGAGTGCCAGCTCGTCCCGCAGCCAGAGGTTCTCCTGGCAGAGACGCTTGACCTGAGCCCGCAGCTTCTGCTTCTCTGCCTCCAGCGACCCGATGTGAGAGGATAGAGCTACCATCATCTGTGGGGCAAGGCGAGGTGTGGGGGGTTGGGGCAAGGAAACTGGGTTTGCAAACTCTAAACTTCTGCAGCCACCACGACAACAACAACTTCCCCTGCCTGTTTAAGAACTTAGGAAGAGCCCGGTGGCTGGATGAAGCCAAATAGCCCAGTATCCTTTTCTCACCGCGGCCAAATGCTCCATCGAACCGAGATAGACTGCCTCTGGACCTGGAGGTTCCATAAAAATATCAGAAGAGCCAGGCTGCTGGATCAGGCCAATGGCCCATCTAGTCCAACATCCTGTTCTCACAGCGGCCGACCAGATCCCCGTGGAAAACACAGAATGAGGACCCCAGTGCAAGAGCAGCTCTCCCCTCCCGATGTTACAAGCAGCTGGTATTCAGAAGCATTGCTGCCTCTGGAAGTGGAAAGAGGAGACAGCCCTCGTGGCTGGGATTTGCCTAATACTCTTCTAAAGCCATCCCAATTGGTGGCCATCCCTGCCTCCTGTGGATGGGAGTTCCATAGGTTAACTATGAGCTAGCCGTGTTCCTCATGCCACACGTAATTTTATAATCGTCTATCCTATGGTCCTTTCCTCGCTTTTTCTCCAAACTGAAAACCCTCAAACGCTGCAGCCTTTGCAGTCACTCCCTCCCCTCCCCTCGATCGTTTTGGTCGCCCTTTTCTGAAGCTTTCCCAACTCCACGATATCCTTTTGCAGGTGAGGTGACCGCCACCCCCTGAATCACCACCCCAGGCTGCCTCTCCGGCACCTCTTACCCCACTTTTTTGGGGGGGAGGGCCATGCCCCCACAGATTCCTAAAACACAAAACCCCTCCCGTGTCAGGTTCTCCCCACAACTCCCAACTGAACCCAACTTTCGGTTCCTTCCCAGAAATTGTGAGCACCCGGCCGCTGCCGCCACCCTCCGAAGCCGGAACTCTCTCGAACATTCCGTGACATCACAGCAGCCCAGCCAATGGCTTCGCTGCGGCCCGCCGCAGCGTACCTGGGCCTCCGCAATGCCCAGCTCAATCCCTTCCAGACTCTTATAGACCAGGTCGTGCTTTTCCTCCAGCAGTTCCAGCGCCTGCGTGTCCGCAGCCTCCGCATCTGCCTCCACGGCCTCCTCTCTCTCGTCCAGGAGCTGCCTGTCTCTCAGCAAAGCCTCCTGCAGCCGGTGATGGATGCTTTTGTTTTCGCTGCGCAGGGCCTCCAGCCCTTTCATCACCTGCCGCGTGTGGACGATGATGTCGTCGGCAGTCATCCTCTCCGATTGGTTGTCGCCAATCTCCACCATGACCGACATGGCGGGGTCAAGTCAGCCGGGAAGGAGAGGGGGCTCGGCGAGAGGGGAAGAGGCGCCCAAAGGTGATGTCTCCGCCCTTTGGGCGATGCTCAGCTTCTGGAAAAAGGAAAATAGGTGCTGGGGTCAAGGCCTGGCTTGCGGCTTTCGGGAATGCAGCTTCTCCTCCGATCCCAGCAGTGAGGGCTGCTCGGCACTCTGCACAGGCTCAGAAACCCAGCCAGGTGGACGGGGTATAAGTAATAAAATTATCGTTATTTTTCAGGGCCAGTTCCAAGCCCGGATCTCTTTTTGCTCTGGGTCCACTAAGCCAGAACCCAGCATTTATTTTATTTTTATTTGACAGGATGTATATAGTGCATAAATCATCCCTTAAACAGGTTTGCACGGAATATAAAACGTTCGCCGTTATTGTAAGATCGAATGCTGAAAGCAAATTAAGCTAAAAATTATCAATATGTGATTTTGGTTTTAAAAAAATACGCGCTGCAAAATAAAACGTGCTAAAATCTAGAATCGTCTTCATGCAGAGATATAAAATTTTAAAGGTATAAAGGGGGGGGTGTCAGATTTTTTGCCACGCTTTTTATTAAAAGAACCCAAATTCAGAAATGTTGAGGGGAGGAAAATTAACACCTGCAACATTTTGTGGCGCTGGTTGCAAGTTTGCTCTAAGTTTGGGATTTAGCGATACAAAGGTTGGTGATCTCACAAGCCGAGCCAGAAGATAAACTGCAGCAGGCAAGCTGAACTTAATCCGAGGTTTGGCCTGCTCCCCTTCTCACCCCTCGGGAAGGTTTCGCCCCAGGCAGCTTCCCTTCGTCACCTCGGCTCTCGCCAGAACAGGTCCCGCCAGCGGACGCGCCCGCGAGAACAAGCCGGGACGCGTTTGCTGGCAGAGAGTTCTCTGCCTCCGCGCAAAAAACACGAAGCGAGTGTGTGAGAAGGCGAGAAAACACGCCAGATCATCGACACAGGGCAGCCTTTCCCAGCCAGAGATCTTCCAGATTTTTTGGGCTGCAACAAAACATAAGAGGGAGACTGCTGGATCAGGCCAAAGGGGGAACCATCTGTGTCCAGTATCCCCTTCTCAAAGTAGCCGACCAGATGCCCATTACGCGAAACCTGCAAGCAGGATTCGAACACAAGAGCCCTCTCCTTCTGGCTTTCAGAGGTTTTGCTGCCTCCAACTTTGGAGGGCACAGCAGAGTGGTCCTGGCTAATAGCCCTCCATTCATTTGTCAAATCCTTTTTTCAAAGCCATCCCAGTGCCTCTAGTGGGAGGGAGTCCCATAGGTTAACTAGGCAGTGCATGAAGGAGGACTTTCTTTTCTCCATCCTGAATCTTCAGTCAGCTTCACTGGCTGTCCAGGAGTTCTAGCATCGTGAGGGAGGATAACTTTTCTCTAGGCAATTTCTCTGCGATGTCCGTATTTCATAAGCTTCCATCATGTTGCTTCCCTACTCGCCTTTTCTCTAAACTAAACAGTCCATAATGTTGCGACCGTTCTTCATAGGGGAGTGTCCCCTAATTTGGTTGCCCTTTTCTGACCGTATTATGTCCTTTTTGAAACGAGGCAACCAGAACTAGAGACAATGCTCTAAATGGCATTGCACCATAGACTGTGCCAGCTGGGGCTGATGGGCATTTTAGTCCAAAACAATTGGAGCGAACCTTGTTGGGGAAGGCTGGCTTAATGTGTACAACATCAAGAACACAATTTACGCAGCGCAGTAATTAAATAATCGTCATAATAGCCCCTCACCCCAGTTTTAACAGGCCATAGGTTATTTAATGGCTAAAGACCTGGGTAAAGAGGACTGTTTTCGCCTGGCACATGAAGGCACCAGGCGAGCGTCTCTGGGGAGAGCCTTCCACAGACAGGGAGCCACCACCAAAAAGGCCCGTTCTCACGTTGCCGCCCTCCGAACCTCTCATGAAGGGCCTCAGACGATGATTGCAAAGGCCCTGGTCAGTTTGTATGAGGAGAGGCGGTCCCTTAAGGTATTGAGGTCCTGAGCTGTGTAAGGATTCATAGGTCAGAACCAGCACATGAAATTGGGCCCGGACACTAACTGGAAGACTTGGAGAGCTCCTGTCCGCAGACACCCCTCCATCAGAACTAGGCTCCGCGACTCTGCCCCAACTGCTACACTAGCTTTTCCCCATCCTTGGGTCCCCAGAGGTTGCTAGACTACAACTCCCATCATTCCCATCCAGCATGGCAATAGTCAAGGATGATGGGAATTGTAGTCCAACAGCACCTGGGTCTGCTGCTGTGCCCAGCAGGACAACGGCAATCTGCTTGCAGCTGTGACTTCGATTCAACCCCAGCCATTTGCTAGGTGTTGTCCTTATCTGGAAAGGAGAAGCAGAGGCCTGTTGGGTAGGAGCAAAGGCCTCTCTAGGCTGGAATCCTGTTTCTGGAGAGCACACGACCTCACCTTCCTGGGAAGCCCAAAAGCATCCAGGCCCTCTCTGGTTTAGAATGCACGCTCGCCTGGGGCGACTCGGAAGCTTTCCTAGGCAACCCAACAGGGGACCTTTCCTGAAGCAAGACAAAAATCGACTCTCCTATCCCTCAGTTCTGAATAGGACAAACGACGAGTGCCAGCCCATCCGGGCCCATCAATTTCACGAAGTTTTGCAGAGGTATACACACACTGCACCCAGGGGGAGCCAGGAGTCCCTCAGCTCCAAGTCCCGAGAAGGATGCACGCAGGCTGGCTTGCAAATGTGCAAAGAGAAGGCCAGGATCTGGCGCATGGATTGCGCGCAGCGCAGCCTCCAAGACGCTGGGTGAGACACTCCTACCTGCTTTCGTCAGCTTTGAAATATCACACACACACACACACCCAGCATCCTCTTGGACTGCTTGTGCAATGAGATGGACTCAGTTTGCAAGCAGTATGTCCGCCCCGGCCAGGGAGTGGGGATGGCATGGAAATGCAGGGATGATTACCTCAAGCCTTACAACAGCCTTCCCCAACCTGGCACCCCCCACGCCGACATTTCAGACTACAACTCCCACCAGCTCCAGCCAGCACCCGAACGGGAACTGTAGTCCAAAACATCCGAGGGCCTCCTAGAAGTTGCTGACCCTGAGCCAGAGGTTCGAGACCCACCTCGGCATACTTTCAAAAACATTTTTATTTTTATTTATTCCAATTTACAACTTTACAACAAGGTCCCTGAGCTGGGTTACAACAACCACAAACCTAACATTAAAAAAGAAAAGAAAACAGTTTTAAACAAGCTAAAATGGCAGGAATAAAGGTGGGAATTAGCAGCAAGGAACTAATTCCTTGGGAATTAGCTCCAAGGAACGAAAGGGCGCTGAGTCTGACTTCGTGACGAGAGGCGCTCAAGTCTGCCAGATCAGGAGGCGTTTCCCAGCCTAGTTCCCCCCCCCCTTTAAGTTTCATGAAATCTCCTTGCAGCGCCTCGGTACTTCATCGTAAACAACAAGAAAATGATTTATTTATTTTTTTAAAAACCCACAAACCGTCGACAGTGGGAGGAGGAGGAGGAGCAAGATTCAGAACAGAAGTCAGGCGGGGAGAAAGAGGGTCTTGTATTTTCTCCTTACCTGGTTCAGAAGAAGGAGGGCGGAGGAGGACGCGCTTTGGGGCGACGGCGGGGGCAGAATCCAGCCCTCTTTGATTCTGCCCCTCCTGCAAGAAAAGCGCACGCACTTGGAGCCCGAGGCGGGTGGGGCAGCTGGAAGGCGACGCCGCTGCCTGCGCCCTAGATCTGCCTCCAAATGCAAGATGGCTTTTGGGGGGTGGGAGGTGGGGGGTGAGGAGTCTAGATCTGCGCCCCACTCGAGAGAAGAGCACCCCGGGTCATGCTCTCGTGGGGAGGGGGGCGTCCGAGCCGGAGACCGCAAGGAAGGAGAGTTGCGGGATGCCGAGGCGAGGATGGATGGCAACGAGAGAGGGCAAGGAGCTTGCAAGGGAGGCGCGTCGCGAGCTGCGCGCCCCGATCCGCGCACCTGCCTTGCCGGAGCAGCTCGGCCTCGCCCCTCCCGCCAACCGGCCCGCCCTGCCTCCCCGGCGGCTCCTCCCCGCCCCGCTGGGCCGGCTCACCTGCCTGCTCCGCCTCGCGCACGAGCGCCGCCGGCCCCGGGGCTCCCCCATCCGGCCCCCGGGGCTCCCCCATCCGGCCCCCGCGCGCCTCTGCTTCTTCTTCTTCTTCTTCTTCTTGGGGGCGCCCGGTGCCAGGCAGGTAGGCAGAGCATCGCTGGTTCTGCGGAGCAGGCGGACGGGGCCAGCCGGTCCTGGGCTGCAGCTGGCGCCCAGCTCTCGGCGAGCGGTGGGTGGGGTGGCTGGGGCTGGGTCGGAGAGATGGCGAGGTCCTAGGGCCGCTGGGAGTTGTAGTGCAGCACATCTGGCGGGCCGATGGGAGTCGTAGTGAGATGCGCCTCCGGCAGGGGCAGGTCCCGGGAGGAGCGAACCCAGGGACGTTCTGCATGCGGAGCAGCTGTCCGAGGAAGGAGCAGAGGGCAAGATGAGTTGCAGGCAGAACTAAGCTCATGCAAACGACTCCTTTTGTTTAAATTGCGCGCACCACCCCATTGCTCCTCAAACCAGGGCAATAGGCTCCCAGTGCAATAATAATAATAATAATAATATATAATTATAATAATCAGATATTATTATTATAAAAATTAAAGGTTGAATTGGAAAAAAATCCAGCATTAAAATATACAGACATCACAGACATCTATTGTGGATATACATTCATACATTTTTTCATTATATTAAATAAAAAATATTCATACATAACTACATTAAACTTTATTCCTTATAACTTTATTCAACCTTTTCCCTCCACCAGGCTTCCTATCATCCCATCTGTAACATCTTGAATTCCCAATATTCCATCTTGCATACTATTGATTTTATTTGGTTCTTATCTTTCTTTTACTCGTTTTCTTAAACGTCGTTTGGTATTTTGATATTCATATTTTTGGTTGGTTTTGTATTCCTTTTAAAAAAACCACCTATATTAATCTATCATTCTGATAGAAGATCCGGTTTTTCAATATAATTTTGTATATATTCTTAAAAGGCCTTCCATTCCTTCTCCATCCTTCTCCTTTTGTTTAAATCAAGCACATCTTCCCATTGCTCCTCAAACCAGGTGCAATAATTAAGGGATAAAGACCTCCCCAGCCTTGACTTAAGGAGGCTTCTTTCCTGGGGCTGGATTCACTATACTGGGGGTGGCAATCAAATTTTCCAGGGTCTTGGTTTGTTATTTAATCATTGCTTTATTTCTTGCCTGTATACCGGTATCCCACTTTTCCTCCAAGGAGCTTGAGTTGGCGGACATGAGTCTCCCCTGCCGTCACTCAATTCCCACAGCCCTGCAGGGTACGTCAGGCAGAGAGTGAGTGTCTGGCCCCCAAGGTCCACCCAGTGAGCTTCGTGGCCAAGTGGGGGATTCGCACCCTGGTCTCTCTCCCAGATCACGGACTCTTCCGGGTTTGCCGCGTTCTTAACCCGAAATAAAACCGCAACATGAAGCGTTCGCAAGAAGAGGCATGACTGTAGTGGCACCAGGGACCCTGAAGGGGCAGGGCTTGTCAGTCCAACGCCCCTGCACAGTCTCATCGGGGCTGGCCTCAAGGCAATTGGGCCAAATGGGGCCCTGCAGGCTGTTCCTATGGGGGCGCCCGCACCAGGGCAATCTAGATGGATTTTATTTATATCTCTAAGATTTTGACTCCAAGACTTTGAGAAGAGAAGACTCCCTGGAAAAGACCCTGATGTTGGGAAAAACATGGAGGGCTCTTCTTCTTTATCTGTCTGTCTGTTTGTTATTAGGTATTTATGTTCCACCTTTTTCTCCAAGGAGCTCCCTGGTCCTAGTCCTCATTTAATCCCCACAACAGTCCTGTGAGGTAGGCAGGCAGGGCTGAGAAAGGCAGGGACCCAAGGAGTCCCCGGACTCCAACTCTCCTTCCCAGGAAATAAGGGAAATTTAAGGGATATCAACAATAAGGGATAGCAGCGGGAAACGGCTTCGGAATAAGGGAGTTCCCCGCAAAAAAGGGTGACTTGACAGCTATGAATTGGGCCCCACTGGCTGGCCCTGAGTCTCATAGTTGCCCTGCCCTTGCATGAAGTCTTGGGTTTGCAATTTTGGGAGAGGGGAGACTGCCCGCTGGGGGGCGGAGAGGGCTGCCCAACGGCCCCCTAGATTTAGAGGCCCTGGGCTTCTGCCTACTTAGCCTATACATAAATCCGGCACTGTTCCCCCCCTTCTGCCCCACTCACTGAGCAGGGCATTGTGGGAATCCCTGGGGGAGAGAAGAATCAAAGCCCCACCACGTGCCACCCTCTGCCTTCTGAGCCGATTCTGCTCCATCTCTCTCTCCCCCCCCAACCCCTCCACAACCGCAGTCCCTGTTGGCACCGCAGACGTCACTGGGGAGGAACAAAGGCTGCCCCGGTGCCAGGCTGGGGAGCCACTCCCTGCCCCCAGAGGGCAGAAGCGAAGGCGATCGGCTGACATCACAGCGCTGGCAGGGCAAGAGAGCTGCAGACTCAGCGGGAGATCTGAAGAGGCTCCGCAGGGTGGAGTCCCTGGCAGAAGGGGCAGCTGGCAAAGGGGCCTGGTGTGGGGGGGGGCCAATCAAGGGCTGCATCTCCAGGACCGGTGCTAGGGTTTCTCGCGCCCTAGGCAGACCACCTTCTGGTGCCCCCCGCCCCCTGCCAAAGCCTGCTTTAGCGGGAGGTGGAGAGGCAAGCAGCACTTTCTTGGCTGTAGCGGAGAAGCTGCTGCTCGCCCGTCCCGCCCCCCGCCAAAGCCTGCTTTAGCGGGAGCTGGGGGTGGTGTAGGGGGCAAGCAGCGGAGAAGCTGCTGCTAGCCCCCCCCCCCCGCCCAAGCCTGGCCAGCGCCCCCTCCATTTTGGCGCCCTAGGCAATTGCCTAGTTCAACTTAATGGACGCGCCAGCCCTGTGCATCTCTCCCTTCCACTTTGCAATCTGGACTTCCAGATGCATCTCCTTCGCTCAGAGCAGAATTGAACTGTGGTACTGCCTCCTGCAGGAGACAGTGATGGCCCCCAAACTACGTAGATGCCTTTAAGAGAGGATTAACGGAGAAGAAGCTGCTAGCCAGGATGGCTCTGCCCTGCCAGCATGTTCAGAAACAAATAATAGGAGGAAGGAGATCTCTTGTGCTCAAATCCTGCTTGCTTGGGGGTTTCTCCGCAGGCATCTGTGAGAACAGGAGGCTGGACTTGATGGGCCACACTCTGGCCTGATCCAGCAGCCAGGCTCTTCTGAGAAAAACTGGCGGACTGTGGACTCAAATCCACACAGTTAACATCGTTTGATCTGTTTTATCTCGCTTGTTGGAACGCTTCAGAGGCTGCGAAAACATCCGATTGGATTGGATGGCGACGAAATGGTTGATTAGACTAGCACTCCTCGCGTTTGAAGCGTGGGAAGTCACACAACCCCTTCTGCCTTCCTAGATCCAGACAAAGAAGCAGCATGAGCAGGATGCTCTGCAGGCAGGCAAAAGCCCTCAAGGGCGCTGCAGATCAAGGCTGGCAAGGGAGGGGTACAGCTCAGGGTGCTGTATGGCATGGGGAGAGTCCCATGGGCCAGATTGTGGGGTGCAAAGGGCCACATTTCCCCCCCCAAAACCTGAACACACACATACACACACACACACACACACACCCCTGATGCAGACTCTGCCGCAGGGAAGAGATTACCTGCTCTTGTGCAGGAGGCGAGGGTGGGGGGGGCTTGGCAGCCTTTTTTGCCTGGCCTGCAGACATCCCCGCTGAATATTGCATGAAAAGTGCCTCGATCTCTCTGCTCAGGCCATAAAGAGCTGTGCTGGCACGAGGCCAGCTAAGCTCCCAGACTTGTTCTCCAGTGGAAGGTGGAGTGGAGGGGGAGCACAGAGGGGAAATGAATATGATGGACGCCCAGTGCAGATGCTGAGCGAACAGAAGCCATCTCGGATCGATGAGGGAGGCGGGAGGCCCAAGCGGTAAAAGGCTGGCTGAGTGCATGGGGGTGGGGTAGGCCAAGCCGGGCACCCCCTTAGCAGAAACCAGAGCCTGCGCTGCACTTTCTGCATTGTTCCCGGCCAACGGGAATCGGAAAGCTGATCTGTTTTATTGGACCAGGACAAATGGTGTTGGTTCAATAAGAAAGAACTCTTTCCTGAGTTTCCGCCCCTGGATTCGGCTCCACGTTGATGCCTGAAGCCGCTCCAAACGGCCTGCCTGTCTTTCTGGACTATATTTATTGATTTTCATCCCTATAACCCAAATAACCAAAACAGAACTTCATGAAACGAACACACACAAAAAAGCAAACCAGACTTCTCATAGCTCAAAATTGGAGGGGGGAAAGAATACCAACTACTGTATTCATGATTGGCAGATTAAATTAGTGGAGTTTATGAATAATAGAATCTTAGAATCCTAGAGTTGGAAGAGACCCCAAGGGCCATCCAGCCCAACCCCCTGCCAAGCAGGAAACACCATCAAAGCATTCCTGACAGATGGCTGTCAAGCCTCCGCTTAAAGACCTCCAAAGAAGGAGACTCCACCACACTCCTTGGCAGCAAATTCCACTGTCCAACAGCTCTCACTGTCAGGAAGTTCTTCCTAATGTTTAGGTGGAATCTTCTTTCTTGTAGTTTGAATCCATTGCCCCGTGTCCGCTTCTCTGGAGCAGCAGAAAACAACCTTTCTCCCTCCTCTATATGACATCCTTTTATATATTTGAACATGGCTATCATATCCCCCCTTAACCTTCTCTTCTCCAGGCTAAACATACCCAGCTCCCTAAGCCGTTCCTCATAAGGCATCGTTTCCAGGCCTTTGACCATTTTGGTTGCCCTCCTCTGGACACGTTCCAGCTTGTCAGTATCCTTCTTGAACTGTGGTGCCCAGAACTGGACACAGTATTCCAGGTGAGGTCTGACCAGAGCGAATACAGTGGTACTATTACTTCCCTTGATCTAGATGCTATACTCCTATTGATGCAGCCCAGAATTGCATTGGCTTTTTTAGCTGCTGCATCACACTGTTGACTCATGTCAAGTTTGTGGTCTACCAAGACTCCTAGATCCTTTTCACATGTACTGCTCTCAAGCCAGGTGTCACCCATCCTGTATTTGTGCCTTTCATTTTTTTTTTTGCCCAAGTGTAGTACTTTACATTTCTCCCTGTTAAAATTCATCTTGTTTGCTTTGGCCCAGTTCTCTAATCTGTTAAGGTCATTTTGAAGTGTGATCCTGTCCTCTGGGGTATTAGCCACCCCTCCCAATTTGGTGTCATCTGCAAACTTGATCAGGATGCCCTCAAGCCCATCATCCAAGTCATTGATGAAGATGTTGAATAAGACTGGGCCCAAGACAGAACCCTGTGGCACCCCACTAGTCACATCTCTCCAGGATGAAGAGGAGCCATTCATGAGCACCCTTTGGGTTCGGTCAGTCAGCCAGTTACAAATCCACTGAATGGTAGCATTGTCTAGCCCACATTTTACCAGCTTCTTTACAAGAATATCATGGGGCATCTTGTTATGAATCTAGCTAGGATGACTGCGGTCATTAGAAATATCCCAAAACAAAAATGCAAAGCCGAGTGGGAATATGTTGAAGATTATTTGAATAAAGAAGGTATAAAAACAGATTTGGTGATTTGCTTAGACTGAGATACATATAGGGACAATTATAATGTATTAGAGAATTAGTTACAGTATCTATTTAATTTAAATTTTGTATTAGATATAACCGATTAAGAGCTAGTATTAAGAGAAGCGATATACAAACAATTGGAAGTCAATTTTAAATTGTTATTCCTATTCTTTTTTTGTAACTATTTATTTTCTGTTTTATTGGCACTATATTTGTATATTGTGTGCTTAATTTTTGTATTTTAAAGAAACCTAAATAAAGCATTTTTAAAAAAAGAAAAGAAAAGCAAACCGATCCAAACCAAGCCTGGTGGTGGGACGCTGCATTTGCCGGAAAAAAACGATAAAGCAGGTTATCCGGATATTTGCAATGAGATAACAGGCAGGTACAAGTGCAGAGAGCCGTCGTAAAAACCAAGAGAGCAAGAGCACACCTGACTCGCAAGATCTACGTAAGCCAAGGGCTGAACCCCTCAGAGGCACAAGCAACGAGTAGGCAGAATAAAAGGCTCCATGTTACATCAGAAAATATTCAACCAAATAGATGTAAAGGTAAAGTTAAAGGGACCCCTGACCATTAGGTCCAGTCGCTGACAACTCTGGGGTTACGGCACTCATCTCGCGTTACTGTCTGAGGCAGCCAGCGTACAACATGTGGCCAGCAGGACTAAGCCACTTAGAATCCTAGAGTTGGAAGAGACCCCAAGGGCCATCCAGTCCAACCCCCTGCCAAGCAGGAAACACCATCAAAGCATTCCTGACAGATGGCTGTCAAAGACCTCCAAAGAAGGAGACTCCACCACACTCCTGGGCAGCAAATTCCACTGCCGAACAGCTCTCACTGTCAGGAAGTTCTTCCTAATGTTTAGGTGGAATCTTCTTTCTTGTAGTTTGAATCCATTGCCCCGTGTCCGCTTCTCTGGAGCAGCAGAAAACAACCTTTCTCCCTCCTCTATATGACATCCTTTTATATATTTGAACATGGCTATCATATCACCCCTTAACCTTCTCTTCTCCAGGCTAAACATACCCAGCTCCCTAAGCCGTTCCTCATAAGGCATCGTTTCCAGGCCTTTGACCATTTTGGTTGCCCTCCTCTGGACACGTTCCAGCTTGTCAGTATCCTTCTTGAACTGGGGTGCCCAGAACTGGACACAGTATTCCAGGTGAGGTCTGACCAGAGCGGAATACAGTGGTACTATTACTTCCCTTGATTGAGATGCTATACTCCTATTGATGCAGCCCAGAATTGCTCTGGCAAACCAGAGCAGCTCACGGAAATGCCGTTTACCTTCCCGCCGGAGCGGTACCTATTTATCTACTTGCACTTTTGATGTGCTTTCAAACTGCTAGGTGGGCAGGAGCAGGGAGCTCACCCCGTCGCGGGGATTCGAACCACCAATCTTCTGATCAGCAAGCCCTAGGCTCTGTGGTTTAACCCACAGCGCCACCTGCGTCCCTAGATAGATCGATCGATCGATCGATCGATCGATCTTTATTTCGGCTATAAGCCCACACAAATAAAATTTAGTCAAAACATAAAACATAAAAACACAAATACAGATGTCTGGTACATAAATGAAATAAGGCTATAATACACCACCACGGTTTGGGGACACAATCTTTTGAGTACATCACTGTACAATTTCAAAAAATAATTAATATGTTAAAATATCAATAATCATGTGTCATTCCAGCTCGTCTCTTATGCGAGAGAACTGAAATCAGAAATCTTGCTACCTGCAGTGTTCTGTGCGGGTCATTATCTTGCAGCATATAAGCTAAATGAGATTCAGATGGTTTATTAGCAATCTCCAAAATGATTGGCTTCAAAATGCTGGCCCAAGATGCAGTGTACAGGGGGCAATTAAGCATTATATGGTAAAGGGATTCTGTTGATTTATTATCACAAGCACATAAAACGGAAACTTGGCCTTTCGTAAACCTGTGGCATTACCCTGGCTTGAGAGCAGTACATGTGAAAAGGATCTAGGAGTCTTGGTAGACCATAAACTTGACATGAGTCAACAGTGTGCTGCAGCAGCTAAAAAAGCCAATGCAATTCTGGGCTGCATCAATAGGAGTATAGCATCTAGATCAAGGGAAGTAATAGTACCACTGTATTCCGCTCTGGTCAGACCTCACCTGGAATACTGTGTCCAGTTCTGGGCACCACAGTTCAAGAAGGATACTGACAAGCTGGAACGTGTCCAGAGGAGGGCAACCAAAATGGTCAAAGGCCTGGAAACGATGCCTTATGAGGAACGGCTTAGGGAGCTGGGTATGTTTAGCCTGGAGAAGAGAAGGTTAAGGGGTGATATGATAGCCATGTTCAAATATATAAAAGGATGTCATATAGAGGAGGGAGAAAGGTTGTTTTCTGCTGCTCCAGAGAAGCGGACACGGGGCAATGGATTCAAACTACAAGAAAGAAGATTCCACCTAAACATTAGGAAGAACTTCCTGACAGTAAGAGCTGTTGGACAGTGGAATTTGCTGCCAAGGAGTGTGGTGGAGTCTCCTTCTTTGGAGGTCTTGAAGCGGAGGCTTGACAGCCATCTGTCAGGAATGCTTTGATGGTGTTTCCTGCTTGGCAGGGGGTTGGACTGGATGGCCCTTGGGGTCTCTTCCAACTCTAGGATTCTATGATTCTATGATTCTATACCCACGTCCCTAATTAGATGTAACTTATCCCAAATTTCTTGAGAGACTTGTGGAAGAGACAAATATAATCTCGTTATGCATTCAATGACATCCCACCAAACTCGGATGGAAGAGGTTAACTTTGTTTTTTCCTTAAAAGGTGAAGCAGGTAAGTTTTTCATGAACCGCAGTCAATAAAAGGTTCGGTTAAATTAATATCAATGAACAACAAAGCAGGAAAAAAATGCCATGCATGTTAAGGCGCCCGGGACCCCCTGCATAATCGATGAGCAGGTGGGTGTTATTCTGCTCCTGTCTCTGGCTGGAAAGCCCTCTTCACCCTGCAGTTAGGATTCCCTCCTTCTGCAGTCGGAAGGAGTGGCGTTTGCAGACGGCCACGAGAGGACAGCATCTCACCATTTCACTCGCCTGCCAAGACTCCTCCAGCCCGTTCCTCAAAGGGCCTGAGAACCCCACCACCACCACCCCAAGTAATGCCAACTGGGCGGTGAATGTTTGCAAGCGGTTGCTGGAGGAACCAGCCTGGGCCCCTCGATTCCCATTTGCAAGTCCTTGCAGTTCCCCCGACAAAGATCTGGACCTCCCTCTGCATGGCAGAATCGTCTGCTGTTTTCCCAGAGCAAGTCTTCTCTTTTTAAAAATAAAATAAAATATTTTTTAAAATTAAATTTTACATACATTCTTTTAAACATCCAATAGTATTCATCTCTTATACGTATTTTTGACTTCCATCAACCACTTCTCAAGATTTTCAAATTTCCCAATTTCTTCTTGTATTTCCAACTTCACTATTACGTTTTTATCTCAATAATTGATTATTACCTTCCAAAGTTATCTCCATAATATTTCCTAAAATTAACCTTACAAAACTTCTTGTAAACCTATTAGCGTAATTTGTTGTTTACAATTGTCTCTCAAATATTTCTCTAAATTTAGTTCAATCCTTCAGGAATTCCTGGTCCTGCCGGTTTCGAATTCTTCCTGTCATCTTATCCAAATCTGCACAGTCCATTAACTTCATCTGCCATTCTGCAGAGCAACTTTTCTGATGCTGCTTCTCCTTCTTTGGCGATCCCTCGTAGCCGAGTAAGATTGTCTTCCATAAACACGGTTTTAACAGAAAGTCCGTAAGTGACTGTGGAGGCCAATTCTGGACCCACACGTCCTTCCACAGTGGGGACATTGGTTTCTGGGCGGGAGTTGATCACGGTGTGGATTTGCCAAGCGTGCCTTCCTCTTGGCACGTTTCTCCCTTGCGTCCTGAGTTCGAGTGTCTTCAAAGCCCATGACACCTTTGGTAAAGGCTGTTCTCCAACTGGAGCCCTCGCAGGCCAGTGTTTCCCAATTGTTAGTGTTTATACTACATTTTTTAAGATTTGCCTAGAGAGACAGTATTTAAACCTCTTTTGTTGACCACCAGCATTATGCTTTCCATTTTTAAGTTGGGAATAGAGTAGTTGCTTTGGAAGATGATAACCAGGCATCTGCATGACACGACCAGTCCAACGAAGTTGATGTTGAAGAATCCTTGCTTCAACACTGGTGATCTTTGTTTCTTCCAGTACACTGGCATTAGTTCGCCTGTCCTCCCAAGTGATGTGTAAATTTTTTCAGAGACACCGTTGATGCAGGGGCGTCGCTGGGGGGGCGGTGGGGGCGGTACGCCCCGGGTGACAGGGGAGGGTGGGGGTGACAAGCAGCGGCCCCTCCTGCCACTCCCATGCGCCGCCGCTCCCTCCGTCACCCCGGGAGCAACAGCGCACGGCCGAGCGAGCACCCCGTCCATGCAGCGCTGCTGCTCCCGGAGTGACCGGCGGTGCGTGGGGAGTGGCGGGAGGGGCTGCCGCTTGTCACCCCCACGTGCCGCCGCTCGCTCCGTCGCCCCGGGAGCAGCAGCGCACGGCCTGATGACGGAGTGCGCCTGCGCGACATTTTGCGCTGGTGCACTCTGTCGGCGGACCGCCGCTTCCGCGGCCCCCTTTTGAGCCGCAGAGTGAAAAGGCGGCTCGTGGGGCTGCTGTGCGTGATCGGCGGGGAGCCGCCGATCATGCTCAGCAGCCCCACGAGCCGCCTTTTCACTCTGTGGCTTAAAAGGGGGCTGTGGAAGCAGCGGCAGCCTGCCGATCGTGACGGCGTTTCCTTTTGCCGCCCCGGGTAGCGCGGAGCCTGCCACTGCATTGATGGAATCTTTCGAGGAGTTGGAGATGGCGTTTATAAGGGGTCCATGTTTCACAAGCATACAGTAAGGTTGTTAGTACAATAGCTTTGTAAACAAGCGTTTTGGTTTCCCTGCGAATGTCCCGGTCCTCAAACACTCTGCACTTCAATTGGGAGAAAGCCCACTCGCAGAGCTCAGGGGATGCTGGATTTCAGCATCCATGTTGGCCCTTGTGGAATGATAACCGCCCAGGTAGTTATCTGACTTGCACCATGAATGTCAGAAGAGGCTGCGCAGGAATCTGGCCAGGGCCCAATCTAGTCCTGCATCCCGATCTTGAGTGCATCTGGGTCCCTGCTTGTGGGCTTCCCATTTGGGGCGTGTCGTTGGCCCCGGTGGGGACAGCATGAGATGGGCCATTGGCTGGATCCAGCAGCTGTAGCCAGCCTGCCCTGTGACCCTACGGAGGAGAAACCGCCTGCCGGGGGCGACACTGGGAGTGAGGGCCCATCCCTTGCTCCCAGAGCCCTAGAAAAGGTTCCAGATACGACAGTGGCAATCTGGAGCGCTTGAATGCACCTGGAAGAGGGGGGGTGTGCCTCTGTGCATGTGCAGAAAGCTCACCACTAAGGAACCAGAGCCAGTTCTACCCCCCCCCCATGGTTATCAGAGGCTGGGTTTTCCCATCAGAGGGCTCCCGGAGGGGGCCCCCCTGGTGCTTTTCAGAAAACTGCTTCCAGCTGGGTCTCCTGGCTCTGCCCGAGCCAGAAAGTAGGGCAGGAGTGGTTCTGGCAGACAGGTTCCCCCCACAGGGACCAAACTGTGTTTAAGCCACAGGAAGAGTGTTAATCACCGGCTGGCCTCTGGGGGTGGCCTGAGCTAATGAGCTGTGGTTTTTTCTCCTCCCCGCCTCCCCCAAAATATGGGTCACAATCCAAGCTCCCTTATTGCTGGCACATGGATTGATGAGCCAGATGCAAGTTCCTTGCGCAGAACCCCACTTGGCTGCGAAGCTCACTGGCTGTGACCTTGGGCCTTGTCGCAAGGTCGCAGGTTCGACCCCCCCTATGGGACAGCTGCCTATTCCTGCATTTCAGGGAGCCGGACTAGATGTTCCACAGGGTCCCTTCAAACTCTATGATTCCGGGTCGTTGTGAGGATAATGTAGAGTTTTTAAAGCCAATATCAGATGACAGGGATTCTTCAGCTGCGATTCCTGCAGTCTAGCGGGTGAGAATAGATGACCCTTTGGGGGTCCCTCCTAACCCTACAATTCTGGAAACCACAGGAGAGATTTGCTGCTGCTCGTAAGTTGTTTTGAGGATAAAACAGGGATGCGGGGGGAACGATGCCTTGAGCTCCTTGGAGGAAAGGTGGGATAGAGATAAAAATCCATCCATCCACAAGTGGATGGGCACTGCTGGCACGGAAGCTTGTAAGCATGTGCAGAGTGCCTTTCCCTTTGTTACCAAGGAAGCCCCAGCAGACCCAGCATGGTAGGTGGGGGGAAGGAAGCAGAGGCTCTTGAGAAGAGTGGGGTCATCAGGACACACCAAGGCCCCCTTAAGACCACCAACTTGGACGGCTTGGGCAAATTCACGGAGGAGAAGGGGGCTATCGATGGCTACTACTAGCCAGAATGGCTCTGATTTTTGTATCTGATTTTTGTTGGAAGCCGCCCAGAGTGGCTGGGGAAATCCAGCCAGATGGGCGGGGTACAAATAATAAATATTATTATTATTATTATTATTATTATTATTATTATTATTATGCTATTCCTCTGCAGTCAGCAGCAGCAATGCTTCTGAATTCCAGAGGAGAGGAGAGGGTTCCTAATTGTGGGTTTCCCAAAGGCGTCTGGCCGTCCACTGTGAGAACAGGATGCTGGACTAGATGGGCCCCCCTTGGGCCTGTCTAGGCTATGGCTCTCTGATGGAGCTAAGTGTAGCTGGGCTGGGCTTCCGAGGAACGCGCCAGCAAGATGCCAACCTCCTTGGGAGGGAATTTTTATTATGCTATTCCTCTGCAGTCAGCAGCAGCAATGCTTCTGAATTCCAGATGGAGAGGAGAGGGTTCCTAATTGTGTGTTTCCCAAAGGCGTCTGGCCGTCCACTGTGAGAACAGGATGCTGGACTAGATGGGCCCCCCTTGGGCCTGATCCTGCAGGCTCTTCTTGTGTTCTTAAGGAGCTGGGCTGGGCTTCCGAGGAACGCGCCAGCAAGATGCCAACCTCCTTGGGAGGGAATTTTTCCGGGTGTGTGTGTGTGAGGAGAGTGTGTGGGGTAGGGCATGCCACCCACAACCCCTGCCCGCTTTTTTGTCCATTGGTATGGCCTCATGCTGTGACCTGTTAATGAGCTTATGCATCCCATAATCTCCCCCCACAGGTGCAAGGAAGAGCCCCGCGACAGGTGCGACAGGCGGCATGGGGAGCCCCAGCGAACCTGCGAGCCTTGGAATGCCACAGGAGGGAGGCCTGGGGGTGTGTGTGTGTCAGTGTGCTAGTGTGCATGGGTGGGTCAGCTGATAAATGAATGCTGGGCCAGAGACAGCTGCTACTGGCAGGCGATTCTGAAATGGAGAGGGCTTGCAGGAGCCGATATACCACCCCCAGGGCGTGGAGGGAGATCTTCTGCAGCAAGGAGCTTTCCTTCTTTGGTTCTTTGAGGAGGAAAGCGGCAAGGGGACCCTCCACACCCCGCCCCTGGTTCTCACATGGAGCGCACTTCTCCTCTGGAAACCTCGGCGCTGAAACGCAACGGAAGCCTCCCAAAAACGGTTGCCGGTGTTGGCTTGTCACAGATGTGGAGGAGAGATGTGGCTCGAGGCAGGCGGTGGCTCCCTGCAAGAGACCCGAATCGCAGAGTTCAGAATTTGAAGGGTCCCCCAAGGGTCATCCAGCCCAACCCGCCTGCACCCAAGCAGGGAGGTGCTCACAGGCAATGGTCAAATGGTCCAGCGCAAAGGCGTTTTATCCCATGCCCTAACGCCAGAAAAGCAGGGTGCGCTTCAGGACGCAACAGCCTTCTCCGGTTTCCAGAATCATAGTATTGTACGGCTGGGAGCGATCCCAAGGGATCATCTAGTCCCACCCCGTGCACTGTGGGAATCACAACAAAAGGATCCCTGCCGGGGGGGGGGCATCCGACCTCCATTTGAAAACCATAAGACCTTAAAAAACATTTTAAATCTTTAAAACCTCCAGCCCTCCGCTTTCCGGGGGGGGTGGTGGTGGTAAGGATTTGCACCGCCAACCTGAAAATGCTGACCGCTTCTCTGGGGAGCCGGGGATAGGGAAAGAGGTTTCTGCACTCTTTTTCCAAAACCCGCCTCTCTTTGGCGTGAAACTGGAGACGGGACTTGCAGCTGGAAAGGTCTCTAAAAATACGCTGGCCAGCCCAGACTCCCCAGTTCTGACCGTCCGCCAGGATTGAATTCCCATGAGTGAGCTGATTTATGGGGGGTGGGGGTGGGGGTGTGTGCAAATAGCAGCCCAACAAGGCACCCAGTCCTTCACTCTCCTGGCAAAATTTGTAGAGAGAGACAACCCCCCCCACCCTCTAACACCAGGGATCCTGTGTGCCCGCCCCCCTTACCAACTTCAGGACCAGAGGACCCTATTGATACCCAGACCTGCAAATGGCTTCAGGGGAACCATAAAGGGTGATGGGCTGGTGGCCTGGAATCTGGATTCGGGGTTTTATATTTTTCTGCCAGAGAGACTGTGTAGAGGTGTGGGGGGTTTTTTTTTGCCCTGACGCTGCAGATAAGTGCGTCCAACTCCCCACCCCTCCCCTCCCCAATTCACCTGGGCCTCAGTTTCCAAAATGTCTGATTTGACAGGCTTATCTCTCGCCCCCTGCCCCGCAAGGAGACGCGGCTCGAGGTCTAGATTTCTGCCACCTCAGCTATCAAATACGAGGAACCGAAACTGATCCGATGTCCCTGGGACAGTTTGTTCCAAACATGTCATACGTCAGTCCTAGAGGCTGCGGGGCGGGGGGGGCGGTGACGCAAAAAGTGGGTTTTCCCAAAAGAATAAAATCCTGGAAAATGCGAAGAAGGTATGTTTGGCAGAGGGTGCCTCTGAGCATATGCCGACTGCCCACGTCCCTATGGGATTCTGGATTCCCATCTCTCTCTCTCTCTCCCTCTCCATGGTGCATTACTTTTAAAAATCTGAATCTGAATGCAGCGGAGACAGGCCACTGTGGATCTTGATGATTCTCTCTGTGATGCATGTGAAGCCCAGAAGCAAGGGAGCCGCACTGCAGGGCTGGTGGGCTGCTGCATCGATGAAGATGCTAATCAGCGGTTTGTGCCTGTTCTTAAAAAGGAGTGTGAGGTCCTGTTACGCGCTCCAGCCAAAAGGTTTCACCTTTCTCTTGGTCCTGATCCATATTCCGGCCTGCTCTAAAGCATCCATTCCCCCCCCCCCACTCAGCAAAAAGGCTTGAGGCCAGATATGCTCTTTCTGGAGGGAAAGGATCACTGGACTTGGAAGGGTACCCAAAGGTCATCCAGTCCAACCCCCTGCAGTGCAGAGCTCAGGCCCAAATTCTTCATATGCACAGAGGCACCTCCTTCCCCAAATCTTCAGGGAAGCTTGCAGCGGTGCAGGAAAGTAGGGCGTTTGTTTCTCTCTGCATGTGTTCAGGGACTCCCTTTCCTTCCTCTCCAAGCAAACCAGAGCCAAAGAACCGGTCCCAGGGGCTGGTGTTCTCTTCCCGGTCTCCATCCGCTCGGGTTGCAAAGGCTTCTGGGAGCTGGGTCACCAAGGCTGGCCAAGAAGAGAAAGACAATATGAAGCACTGCGTCTGGGACACAGGCAGCAGCCAGCGAGACTCCCAAACATTTCTACGATGAAATCAGGGATGTTGTTCTAAGGGAAAGTGGGACATTCTGGGGGACCAAAACAGAAGCTGGTGTGGCTTCTGTAAATCCGGGACTCTGCATAGAAAACCCACTTGGAGGGTCTGGATTCCTGGCAGCTTCAGCGCTGGCTTGGCTGAGGTCTGCTCACCTGAACTCTTGCCGGCAGGGAGAGGGGTGAGGCGACGGCAGCCAGGTGCAGGTCTAGGGAGCGCCCGGTTGGCCCTGCACCGATCTCACTGCCTCTTTGCTTCTCTACCTGCTGGTAAGCAGCCTGCCACAGGACAGAGTCAACTGAGGAAGGATATTGTACAGGTGAAACATGAAAAATCAGAATATCGTGGAAAAGTCCATTTATTTAAGTAATTGTTTTCATTAGCTACTGGAGTTTAACATATGAGATAGACTCATGACATCCAAAGCAAGATAGGTCAAGCCATAGAACCATAGAATCCTAGAGTTGGAAGAGACCCCAAGGGCCATCCAGTCCAACCCCCTGCCAAGCAGGAAACACCATCAAAACATTCCTGACATTCCAAGCCTCCGCTTAAAGACCTCCAAAGAAGGAGACTCCACCACACTCCTTGGTAGCAAATCCCACTGTTTGTTTGTTATAATTGTGATGATTATTGCGTACAGCTGATGAAAATCCCCAAAGTTGAAATTGTTAAGTTGGGGTTCTCATCAGCTGTACGCAGTGGTGGAGGAAGGCTCTGTGCTACCCAGGGCGGCGAAAGAAAACGTCCCGGGGGCAGGGCGTCGCGACATCACATTGTGACATCACGACGGAGTGCGCCTGTGCAAAATGTCGTGCAAGAGCACTCCATCAGCGGGGCACCACTGCTTCCGCAGCCCCCTTTTGAGCCGCAGAGCGGGGTGATGACGGAGGGAGCGGCAGTGCGTGGGAGTGGCGGGAAGGACCGCCACTTGTCACCCCCCCTCCCCTGTCACCCAGGGCGTACCGCCCCTACCGCACCGCCCCCCGCGACGCCCCTGGCTGTACGCCATAACCATCAAAATTATAACAAATAGAGGCTTGACATATCTCGCTTTGCATGTCATGAGTCTATCTCATATATTAGTTTCACCTTTTAAGTTGAATCACTGGCAGAAATGAACCTTTCCACGATATTCTAATTTTTCGAGTTTCACCTGTATAGTTGTGAGAAGGGCGAACAAGATGTCGAGGGGATGGAGGTTGCAGCGTTTGGGACTTTCAGTTTAGAGAAAAGCAGAGGAAGAGCCGACATGATAGGAACTTATAAGATGACACCATGGCATGGAGCAGGTGGCTAGGGATTCGTCGGAAGATGCAGGACAGATCGAAGAACATTTGTTCTCTTGAACATTTCTGCCTCTGGCCATGGAGCATAGCCACCAACAGCCCTCTCCTCCATGAATTCCGTCTAATTCTCTTTTAAAGCCATCTGGATTGGTGGCCGTCACTGCCTCCTGTGGCAGGGAGTTCCATAGTTTAACTCTGCGCCAAATTTGGTGTTTTCCTTCTTCTTGTGTTTTTATGCTGCAAACTACCCCAAGATAATAAAAAAGAAGGACTTTCTTTTCTCTGTCCTCGATCTTCCAGCAGCATTCAGGATCATTGGACATCCATGAGTTCCTAGTGTTACGAAAGGATTGGGGAGCGTGCTCTTAGCTAGTAGCAAACGGGTCGGGGACAGGGGAATGCAGGAATTTTGCCTTATCCCAAGGCAGACCCATTGGCCCACCTAGCTCAGTACTGTCTACACCTTGCGTAGGCAAACTATGGCCCGGGGGCAGGATTCGACCCAATCGCCTTCTAAATCTGCCCGCTGACGGTCCGGGAACCAGCATGTTTTTACTTGAGTAGAATGTGTCCTTTTATTTAAAATGCATCTCTGGGTTATTTGTGGGGCCTGCCTGGTTGTTTTTACATGAGTAGAATGTGTGCTTTTATTTAAAATGCATCTCTGGGTTATTTGTGGGGCATAGGAATATCGTTAATTTTTTCCCCTTCAAAATATAGTCCGGCCCCCCCCAAGGTCTGAGGGACAGCGGACCGGCCCCCTGCTGAAATAGTTTGCTGACCCCTGGTCTACACTGACTGCCAGCTGCTCTCTGGGTTTTCAGGCAGTGGGGAGGGGGAGATCCCCAGTCTTACCTGGAGAAGCCGTTCAGGGATTGAACCCTGTGACATTCTGCATGCAAAGCAGATTCTCTGCCCTCTGAGCAACGGCCTCTCCCTAGATGACCCTTGATCCTGCAATGCAAGGGGGTTGGGCTAGATGGCCCCTGGGATCCCTTCCGACCACGCTACAGTTCTGTGATTCTATGATCCCCCAGAGCTCAGGCCCAGCGCGCATACCAGCTCTCTAAAAAGCTTTCACCCTCCAAAGCCTGCGTCTCTCCGTCCCACTCCCCTGAGGCCTTCCCCTTCCTTTGCAGGCCTCAAGGTCAATCGAGTGGGCAGTCTTTGGCCGGGAGGCGGCAGGCGTGCCAACCTGGGGGATGGGGAGGCATGGGGGGACGGGACGCGCGCGAGATGATGAGATCAAGTTCCCACAAATCACTGTTGAGAGGCAGCTGCTGTCAGCCCTCCGTCTCTCCGTCCTCCTTTCGCTGCCCCTTTATAAAGGGGGCCGGGGAGGGCGAAACCCAATCGCCCGGCTGTTTTTGGGGCCCTGGTGCAGAGGTTGGGAAGGAGGCCAGCGGAGAAATTGCAGCCTATATAAAGCCCTGAGCTTACAAATGTGCGGCTGGAGGGGGGGGGGCGGCAAGGAAGATGACCCCGTGCCCTGGAAGGTTTTGTGCATGTCAAATTACATGCAGAAGGTGTCTTCCCTCTGCGCCTCTGAATAATCTAAGGAGCCAGCCCTGGAGGCATCCAGTTTTTAGGGGGGGGGGCAGTTGTCAAATAAGACGGAGGGGCACCTGTAGCACAAGCCCTCAGTCCAGCCCCACCCCCTGCAATTCTCCAACTGTGTTCAGATCGAAGGACGATATCCTTCACCTGTTCCTGCTTTCCACCACATCCCACCCTCCTTCCTCTGCCATGTCCCAAAGCTGGCATCAGCACCAAGCATCTCTGGGCAGCTGGTGGTGCTCTAGTGCCCTGCAAGGACCCACTTTTCTTCATGCGGCTGTTATAAAAATCCTGTAATTGGGTCCGTCTCCAGAAGGGAGTCCATAACCCCAGGAAGAGCGCCATAATTTAAGAGCCCCTTCCCGACAACGCGGCACAAAGAAAAATGCCGAGTCTCCCAAAGCAAGGCCTTGTTTATTAGAAACTGTTGCAGCCGGGTGTTTTGCAAGCAAAAGACCTCGAACAATGGAGCGCACGCTCCTATATAGATTTTTAAAATTGCCTCCCTCCAGCTCAAGACCACCCCTCCATACATCAGAATTACATCACAAATTGGGATGGTCAGAGGAGGTAACTTAGGAATTTTCCACACCAGCGCCATCTCTCCTTGACCCTTCCCAGACACACATTTTGCAAAACAAAAAGGTTTCCTCCCTGGCCGGTAGGGCTGTTCCTTTGTGAGGGAAATGGCCCATCCTCAGGCAGAGACTTCTCACCTCTTCCAGCTAGGAGTCAAAATGGAGTGAGGCCTGTCTTTCTGTGCTGTTTTCAGACATGTGGCCTTATTTGTTTGGTAAATTAATAACAATTATTATATATATAAATAAAAGACCTTAAATTCTTACAACACGGCACGGAGTCAAGACTGTGGAACTCCCTGCCACAGGAGGCGGCAATAACCACCAACTCAGAAGTCTTCAGAAGAGGACTGGAGAAATTCCCGGAGGAGGAGAGGGCTACCAATGGCCGCTACTAGCCGCAATGGCTATGCTCTGCCACCGCAGTCGGAGGCAGCAATGCTTCTGAATGCCAGTTGCCGGAAACGGCAGGAGGGGAGAGTTGCTCTTGAGTTCGAATCCTGCTTGCGGGTTCCCCACGGAGGCATCTGGGCAGACACTTTGAGAGCAGGATTCTGGACTAGAAAGGCCACCAAGGTCTAGTTAGGTTCTTAATTTGCTGCCATGTTAATTATTTACTTTTTGTTTACTGAATTTATATCCCACCTAATTTCTCCAAGGCATCCTTGGTGGCTTGCATGATTCTCCCCTTCCTCGTTTAATCCCCACAGCAAAACCCTGTGAGATAAGGTTAGGCAGAGAGAGAGAGAGAGAGAGAGAGAGAGAGAGAGAGAGAGAGAGAGAGACTGGCCTCCAAGGTCACGTGTGAATTTCATATCTGCAGGGGGGATTTGAACCCTGGTCTCTCCCAGGTCCTAGTCCGACATGCTAACCCAGAGGTTCTCAAAGGGTGGGGCAGGAGAGGAGGGTAAAATGTGGCAGAAAGATTCCAGGATGATCAAAGAAACATTTTAAGTATTTCAGTATAGTATCTTATCAAATAAGGAGGAGACTCTTGAGAGTCCCATGGACTGCAAGAAGATCAAACCTATCCATTCTTAAGGAAATCAGCCCTGAGTGCTCACTGGAAGGACAGATCCTGAAGCTGAGGCTCCAATACTTTGGCCACCTCATGAGAAGAGAAGACTCCCTGGAAAAGACCCTGAAGTTGGGAAAGATGGAGGGCACAAGGAGAAGGGGACGACAGAGGACGAGATGGTTGGACAGTTTTCTCGAAGCGACTGGCATGAGTTTGGCCAAACTGCGGGAGGCAGTGAAGGATAGGCGTGCCTGGTGTGCTCTGGTCTGTGGGGTCGTGAAGAGTCGGACACGACTGAACGACAACATCTTATCAAAATATTTTTTTGTTATTTACAGAATATGGATAGATATCTTCTCCAAATGAAAGCAAGGGCATTAGTAGAGCACGAGACTCTTATTGTGGGTTCGAGCCCCACGTTGGGCAAAGGATGCCTGCATTGCTGGGGGTTGGACTAGATGATCCTCGCGGTCCCTCCTGACTCCAAAATTCTACGATTCTACGTTATGCGGAGGATAATCCCTGTTGCGTTTCCCAACGCATTTCTTATCATTAACATAAATTGGTGTGGTGGCAGCAGACTTTCCTTCTGAAAGTGTGGCCCAGGGAGAAAAGTTTGAGAACCACTGCTCTAACCGCTACGTCCCACTGCCTCCTCTAGCCTGTCGATGCTATGATGAGAGCGGTAGCTGGAAATTAAAAATGGCAGGTGTCAGGCGTCAAATAGCTTTACCCTTCATGAATTCGTCCAGCCCACTGTTCTAATCCAACGGATGCACCCTGGGGGGAATTCCCTCATACCCAAGAAAGGAGGGGACAGCAGGAGATCAAACTCTCCCCCCCCAGATGCATCTGTCAGGGTTCCAGTTACCACCAGTGTCATCTGTGGATGGGGCCCCACTTTCCCTGCAGCTGCCAGAAGCGCAGAAGGGGTCTCCTCCATTTGGATAAAGCAGGCAAGGTCCGTCTGCAACGCATACCAGTCCTGGAATGGTGTTTCTGTGTTGAGCATCTTGCAGCCCACAGCAGGTGCAACATGCCACTTGGGGGCAGGGAGGAGGCTGTCTAGCTGGGGGCTGGGATGTTCGTGGAGGGAGGGGGGCTTGGGCACGGCCAAAAGGAAGGACCCTCTGGAGGAGAAGCGGCATGCGGCACTCCCAGGCCTGCGAATCCGGGAAGGGCGAGAATATCTACAGCTTCCACCAGCTTTTGCTGCTGAGCGGGGTGGGCATCTTCCAGGGCGAACCCTCCCTCTCCCTCCCTCTCTCTCTGCCCGCTGGATGAGACCCACTGGATTGGGGGGGGGGGAGAGAGAGAGAGCAATTAGCAGGCTGTCCTCAGCACCCAGAGATGGCTTAACCATGCAAATGATAGACGGTTTTGCAATTGCTTGCCAAAGGACAGCCAAAAACAGAAGGCCCTTCTGCCCACGACAAATGCTTGGCACCTGTTGGTGCAGAGGGTGATAGTGGTCCCTGGCTCGGAGGATCCTCGGGGAGGGCGAGAGCAACTGGATGGAGGCGGAAAGGGTCTAGTCTGGACCTCTTCGCTAGGGCAGCTCAAAGGGCTACTCAGGTGCAGCAGCTGTGGGAAAAGGCAGGGGCCCTGCCAGGAGCCATTAGGGAAGAAATTGAAAACAAAGCCGCCAATTAACATAAGGACCCTCTACAAATAGGGAATCACCGAATCATAGCATTGTAGGAAGGGAACCCAAGAGTCATTTAGTCCAACCCCCTGCAATGCACTGCGTGGCGTTCTGGCCGCCTCACCTCAAAGAGGATGCTGTGCAGTTAGGAATGCGGGTGGCGCTGTGGGTTAAACCACAGAGCCTAGGGCTTGCCGATCAGATGGTCGGCGGTTCGAATCCCCGGAACGGGGCGAGCTGCCGTTGCTCGGTCCCTGCTCCTGCCCACCTAGCAGTTCGAAAGCACGTCAAAGTGCAAGTAGATAAATAGGTACCGCTCCGGCGGGAAGGTAAATGGCGTTTCCGTGCGCTGCTCTGGTTCGCCAGAAGCGGCTTAGTCATGCTGGCCACATGACCCGGAAGCTGTACGCCGGCTCCCTCGGCCAGTAAAGCGAGATGAGCGCCACAACCCCAGAGTCATCTGCGACTGGACCTAATGGTCAGGGGTCCCTTTACCTTTACAGTTAGGAAAGGGTCAGAAAAGGTGCACGAAAAGTGTCAGAGCGATGGAGCTTGTGGTTTAGAGGAAAGCTGAGGAAGACGCAGCGTGATGGAAGTTTATAAAATTAGGCATGTCATGGAGAAATTGGAGAGAGACAGGCCTTTCTCTTTCTCGCCTAACGCTGGAACCCATGGACACCCAAAGAAGGTGAATGTTGGGAGGTTCAGGGCAGAGAAAACACAGCCCTCCTTCACGCAGCAGAGTTTTGTCTTTGAATACATGTATTTTCGTTTCATTTTCAATAAGGTACACAGACATGTTTGTAACCTAAAGGAGGCAGTAAATAAATTCAAGTGAAAGGAGAAGGAAAAGAGGTGAGATCAACCAGCGCTCATTGGCAGGAGTCAATCTGGCATCTCTCGCCGGAACACTTTGGATGGTCTCGACATCGTTTACTTAAAAAATAAAAGATTGCCAAACTTTTTATATCTATTAAAAAACGCTTTACAAAAAAATTATCCTCGACTCAACCTCATTTCAACTTGTTCATAACTGTTAGAAATCGCGCAGTGCAGAGTTAAACGGTGGAACTGCCAGCTGCAGGAGCTCGTACGGATTTAAAAGACGATTGGACCAATTTATGGCGGGGAAAAGGGCTAGCGAAGGCTGCTAGGCAGGATGGCTGTGTTCAGAGAAGGCATGCCTCTGAATACCCACTGAGGGGTCTCAGAAGTGGGGAGAGGGCTGCAGAGCCACTCAGGACCCGTTGGTGGACTTGCCGTTGGAATATCTGGCCGGCCGCTGTGAAAACAGGGGCCTTTTTGCATACTCAGAGGCAGTCTAGCTCTGAATACCAGTTCCTAGGGATGGGTGGGCTAAAGGGGTGGGCTCTTGGGACCATCTTGTCCTGAATTTCATAGAAGCATCTGGATAGCAGAAGCAGGGTGCCAGTTTGGATGAATCCATTTGTCTGATTCAGCAGGGTTTGGCCAGGGGAGAGGGCTGTTGTGCTTGAATCCTGCTAGAAGAAGAAGAAGAAGAAGAAGAAGAAGAAGAAGAAGAAGAAGAAGAAGAAGAAGAAGAAGAAGAAGAAGAAGAAGAAGAGTTTGGATTTGATATCCCACTTCATCACCACCCGAAGGAGTGGCCAACAATCTCCTTTTCCCTTCCTCCCCCACAACAAAAAATCTGTGAGGTGAGTGGGGCTGAGAGACTTCAGAGAAGTGTGACTAGCCCAAGGTCACCCAGCAGCTGCATGTGGAGGAGCGGGGAAGCGAATCCGGTTCACCAGATTAGGAGTCTACCCCTCTTAACCACTACACCACATTGGCAGGGATTCAGGCATCTGGGTGGCCCCTGAGAGAACAGGATGCTGGAGTAGATGGGCCATTGGCCTGATCCAGCAGCCAGGCTCTTCTTATGTTCTTATGGAACCTCCAGCTCCAGAGACAGTCTACCCAGAATCCCAGGTTCTTAGTGGTATTAGGCCGCTGTGAGAACAGGATTCTGGAGGACTAGGTGGGATCCCCTTTGGCCTGATCCAGCAGCCTCTTCTTTTGCACTGTAATTACATTAGAAGAGCCAGGTTCTGGTCCTGACACATTGTGAAAGGTAGATAAGATATACAGATAGATAAATATAGATAGGTAGATAGATGATATATAGATACTTTGTTGTCATTGTACTTAGTACAATGAAATTGAATGGCACCTCACATTTACAGCCACGTATACGCATTTATACATTTACAACCACACATACACATACATACCACCCATCATGACTCCCCAAAGATTGTATCATTTGGTTACAGCATTTAAAACAGTTATAGCTCTTGGATAAAAACTGCTTTTTAGTCTATTTGTTCTTGATTTAATTGTTCTGTATCTCCTGCCCGAAGGCAACCGTGCAAACAGACTATATCCAGGATGAGATGAATCCTGTAAAATGTTCCAGTTACAGGTGGATAGCCGTGTTGGTCTGCCATAGTCAAAACAAAATAAAAAATTCTTTCCAGTAGCACCTTAGAGACCAACTGAGTTTGTTCTTGGTATGAGCTTTCGTGTGCATGCACGAAAGCTCATACCAAGAACAAACTCAGTTGGTCTCTAAGGTGCTACTGGAAAAAAAAAATTTATCCTGTAAAATGTTGTTTGCTTTTTTGAGACAACGGGAGCTATATAGTTCGTCCAAAGACGGGAGAGGGTGACCGATAATCTTTTGGGCTGTGGTTATGACCTTCTGGAGCATTTTCCTGTGGGTGACTGTGCAACTGGCAAACCAAGCACAGATACAGTACGTAAGAATGCTCTCCATGGAGCCTCGATAGAAGGACACCAGCAGTCTCTCACTCAGATTGAGCACTCTGCACATGCTCCAAGCCACTTGCGTCACGTATTTTTGGGCCCTGCATTGTGGAAGGAGGACCTGGGGTTAGAAGAGCCCTGCAGGAGTCGCTTCTGCTCCATCAGGGGACGGAGGCGAAGAAAGCTCCCGACCCAAATTTCAAGCAGGGATGGGGAAGCAACACCCAATCAGAGGCTGACTGCTTGTCAGCATTCAGCCAATGGCAGCGGGGCACAGGGTATATATGTCCAGGTCCTTGAGTCAGGCTTTCGGGTCACCTGTTGTGCTGGAGTGAGACAAGGCAGCGCCAAGCCCCTGGGGATTTTGCAGGATTTGATTCTCCCTGTCAGGTAACGGCCGTCTCTGGTTCCCAGATTTGGGCGCATGGGGTGGGAGCTGGGAGGAGAGAGGAAATGGGCAGCAACAGCTGCAGGTGCATTGGCTACAAAGCAAGCCAGATTTTTTTTTTTTTAATGTGGAATTTGATCTATCAACTCTCTAGAGCTACAGTGGATGGGAGCATGGGTGGCAGTCCAGAGAATTTGGGGTGCCACCAGAGGCCCGCTGCTCCAGGGATCTGCTTCAATGCTTCGCCCTCTAGAATGGCCAAGTATAGGACTGCCAGGCTCTTAGAGCTGCCCTTCTTTTCGGATGGCCCCAAATGGCGCCAGTGGCCCCAAACCTTGCAATGACCTTGCTGAGTGCCCTAGACGGGCGTCCTTGCTGTTTTCGGGCGGGAGAGGAGGTCCAGGGAGACCCTGGCATGCGCCCGCTGGCCAGCCCTCCTGCAGGCGCCTGCCAAACTCTTCCCCTCTCTCCTTCCTTGCTGCATGCAGAGTGCTTTCCCCACTTCCCTCCCCACCCCGCCCACCAACCCCGCCTGGAGATTGGATTCCTTGCTGGACGCTTGGATCCGGTCATCGCTGACACTTTGCAAAAGTAGCCGCTGGAATGCAGGCTGAGCTGGCAGCCAAAACGTTCCTCCGCGCCATCGGGGGCCCTTTTGTGGACAAGAAAGTCGGCTATAAATAAACTGGTTTCCGAGGGGCCGAGGGCTAAAATTATCCCTGGCTCTCTCCAGCGGTGGCAACTAGATAGGAGTGGTGGAGCCTGCACGCCCCCCCCCCCCGCGCACCTCCCCACCCACTTGTCACCCAGAGGGGCCCTCTTGACCTCTCCATATGGGTTCCATACGGACAGGCCGCAGAACCGGGAATGGGATTCCTCGCCACCTTGGGAACTCTCCATTCTCCAGCAGAGGCTGGGTGACTTGTGCAAGGATAAATAATAATGATAATAATAATAATAATAATAATAATAATAATAATAATAATAATAATGCATATCTAGAATAAGCTCTGACCCATGGAAAGGCCCTTGCCACAGGGGCTGCAGATGTGCTTTGCACGCTTCAAGTCCCCAGATCTCAAGAAGAAAGGCTGGGCCAATTACAAAGGAGGTGGAGAACAGCCCAACAAGTCCAGCCAACGGCCCAACAAGTCCAGCATCCCAGATGCTTCGTCTGGGAAACCTGCAAACAGGATTCGAACGCGAGAGCCCTCTCCGCCCCTCCTGTGGTTCCCAGCAACTGGGATTCAGGAGCACTGCTGCCTCCAACGGTGGAGGCAGAGCAACAACCATTACGGCTAACAGATATCAATAGGCATCTCCGCCTCCATCAATTTGCCCCATCCTATTTTAAAGCCATCTAGGTTCGTGGCTGTCGCTGTTTCCTGCAGCAGCGAGTTCCATAGTTATGTGCTGTATAAAGGATGGGACTTTCTTTACTCCGCCCCGAACCCTCCAACGCTCAGCCTCGTTGTGTTATGGAGAGAGCAGCGGCGAAAATTTTAATAGGATCAAAGTGGGAAAGTGCAATAGTACCCAGTAAAAAGGACTGGATTAACAAAACGCTAGAATTTATAGAGCTGGCATATCTTTCAGAGAAGACAATCCGAAGGAAAAATTCATAAAGGAACGGAATGATTTTATGCAACATCTAAATAAAAGGTGCAATCAGTTATAATCTTGGAATAGCTCCTGTCTTACCAAGAATTGGAACAGCAATAATAAAAATAAAAAATGATAAAAAGAATACTAAACAAACAAACAAACAAAAGAAATTAAAAGAAAAAGGAAATAGAAAAAGAGCTACATCAGGGCCGAGTCATGAAAATATACATATTGAAAACATGTTTAATGTCTAATTTAATGAAGAGATAAAGTGGGAAGCCCAAGGATGAGATTATGTATAAATTCAGCCTTACTGAAGCAAACAGAAGGCTAGAATGAACCTATAATTTTAAAGAGTTTTGTAATAAAAATATATGGATGAAAATGTATTTGGAATTAGATCTATATGTGTAGGTGTGTTTAATGTGTACTTGTTCTATGTGTATGTGTACTTTGATTAATAAAAAAAGAAAATAAAAACGAGAGAGAGAGAGAGGTGGAGGGTGGAAAAACTTTTCTCTCTCCCCTATCTCCATGCCATGCATGATTTTTATAAAGCCCTACTGCGCCCACCTCCAAACTTAAAAAGCCCCCCAACGCTGCGCCCTGATTTCTTGCCACAGGACTCGCCCCGCCAACCGCCACCATGCCTTTCGGAAACACCCACAACAAGTTCAAGATGAACTACAAGTGCGACGAGGAGTTCCCTGACCTCAGCAAACACAACAACCACATGGCCAAGGTCCTCACCAAGGAGATTTACGAAAAGCTGCGTGGCAAGGAGACTCCCAGCGGCTTCACCCTGGACGACTGCATCCAGACCGGTGTGGACAACCCAGGTGGGTCCTGCCCCTTTGGCATCTATCTCCATGAACCAAACGCTAAAACCACACTGAGCATCCCTTCCTCTCTCTCTCCGCTTTGCGGGCAAAGATGCCACCCAAAGCCAGGCATGAGATTTCTCCCCATTCAGGCTTGCCATCTCCCTCTCGTGGCCAGTTTGCATAATTTTACATGCATTTCCCACGCAGTGGGGGTGGGGGGGCCGGGGGGGGGGGGAAACAAAAGAGTCCAGAGTAGTCCAGCCTGCTTTGAGCCCACGCAGCTAGAAAGAGTAGCAAGACATGAGAATCACAGGAGGGCAGAGCTGGAAGGGACCCCCAAGGGTCATCTGGTCCAACCCCCTGCAATGCAGGAACAGCGCCTACAACTCAGAACAACCCCCTTTCCCCCGTGGATATTTAATTGGAAGGTCCCTGGGGCGCAGCATCTGCCTGGGAGCGCTGGGAATGTCACCCTCCTGAAACCCAGGAGAACTGAGCTGCCAGTCAGTGTTGGCTCAATGGAGCAGCGGGTCTGACTTGGCATACGACAGCTTCCTATGTTCCTAGCTGAGAAAAGATTAGACCATAACGATTTATCAAATCAGGTCCCCAAGTACAAGGGACCCACTTATTAAATACAAAAGCCCAAACAAACCTCTTGCAAGCTGCAAATATTACTGGGAGGGCTGACTTCCAGTCGGCCACAGGAAGTGGTTTCTTTTGGAGGCTACCAGCTGACCACTCCTGGATTAAACAGCCAAGTCCCCTAGCTGGAGACAGACACAGGCTTCATTCATTTGTGTGCCATTTTCCTGCGCACACACCAAAAATCATGCTCAAAGTGGCTTACAACAAAGAAGACAGGAAGACGCTTCCAACACTATGAAAACAATTGCATCATAGCATAGCAAAACAATAGCAAATACAATAACGTACAAAAAAAACCACATTTCAACGCCAAAATTACAATAAGTTTGCTGAAACAACATGCAGCACCCAGTAAGAAAAATAGCAAGGGAGCTTCACAGTCTCAAGTTAGTCCTAGAAACACCCCTCCCATTGATGTTGCTCAGGATCCTTCTCCTCCTTTAAGTGGGTTGCTTTGCTGTGCTTTGAAGGAACCCCCTGCTAAATCCTGAGGGAGGGGAGTCATTATTTCAGCAGACAGGGGGGACACCAAGTACTAGGAACAATAACTTCATGTAGAGGAAATTGGGGAGATGCAACAGGAACCTGCTAATGAACAGGAAAAGGACACTAAGACACTGGAGGGAAATACTTGTGGTTTTGGTTGTCTCTATACTAATGCGCAGAGCACGGGGAATAAGCAAAATGAGCTCGAGCTCTTAACACAGGAGCCTACAATTCTATGATTCCCTGGTCCTGCAGAGTGAGATCTCATGTGCGGCCCCTGTGTTCCTTTTCAACCTCCTGCAATGAGGGAATCACAGCTTTAAAACCCCCACGCACCCTTCTCCTAATCTAATGCCTCCCCCCTCGTTCACATACAGGCCACCCCTACATCATGACCGTGGGCTGTGTGGCTGGTGACGAAGAGTGCTACGACGTCTTCAAGGAGCTCTTTGACCCCGTCATCCGGGACCGTCATGGCGGCTACAAGCCCACTGACAAGCATAAGACCGACCTGAACCATGAGAACCTGAAGGTAGGAACCAGGACTGGCCGGGGCTGGGGGGCTGGAGGGCTGGGCCATAGTTCCATAGGGGCGCCCATGCTTTGGACACACAAATTATAACCCCCAGTGCTTGGTTCCCTGAACAAGGGAACTCACCTGCACAGGAGGCAGCGACAGCTATCAACCTGGATTCAGGACTGATAAAAGAAAGGACAGAGGCAGGGTTAAACTGTGGAACTCCCTGCCACAGGAAGCAGCAATGGCCACCAATTTGGGTGTCCTTAAACAAGGAGGGGACAACTTCATGGAGGAGGAGAGGGCTATCGAAGGCTCCTAGCCACCATGGCTGTGCTCTGCTTCCGAATACAAGTTGCTGGAAACCACAGAAGGCAGGGAGAGTGATCAGATCTAGCTTTCGGTCTTCCCCTGTGGGCATCTGGGTGACCATTGTAAGAATAGGGTTTTGGACTGGATGGGCCCCGTTTGCCCCGATCCAGCAGCCAGGCTCTTCTGATGTTCTCTCTGGGTGGGAACGTGCCAGTCAGAGTAGACCCGCCTTTGCCAACCTGCTGCCCCAAACATCTGGAGGGCGCCAGGTTGGCAAAGGCTGGAAGAGACGGCACTGTGCTTGACAGATTCGTGGTTTGACTTGGGAGGGCGCAGGTTCAGACACTCGCACGGAAGGGGGAAGGACCACTGCGCTTGTGAGAAAGCAGGCAAGTGTGTCGGGGGCTCACGGCAGGCCTCTGCCTCTCTGTCCCCCGCAGGGTGGAGATGACCTGGACCCCAACTATGTGCTCAGCAGCCGCGTGAGGACTGGGCGCAGCATCAAGGGGTACACCCTGCCCCCCCACTGCAGCCGCGGAGAGCGCCGGGCTATTGAGCACCTCTCCATCACCGGTAAGGCTGGAAGAATCGGCTCAGGCAAAACAAGTTCCTTCTTTGGGTAGCGCAAGAGTCGGAACTGCGGAACTCCCTGCCACATGAGGCGGTGATGGCCACCAACTGGGATGGCTTCGGAATACAGTTAGACGAGTTCAGGGAGGAGAGGGTTGTTGATTGCTGGATGGCTGGACTCTGCCCCTCACAGTTGGAGGCAGCAATGCTCCTGAATACCAGTGGCTGGAAACCGCAAGACGGAAGAGTGCTCTTGTGTTCGAATCCTGCTTATAGGTTTCCCGTGGGGAAAATCTGGTGAGCACAGGATGCTGGAGTATTTGGACTCCCTTCGCCTGATCCAGCCAGCTTTCCTTATCTTCTTAAGGTGGCAAGAGGAACCAGGAATATCTTAAGGGCTCTCTCTTTGAAAGATCAGCGCATTCCCCCTAATTTTGGGCCATTTTTTACACTATTTACACTAATTTAAGTCATTCCTTCTTCCTAAGGAGGCTTGGGAACTGTAGTTTTAGGGTGTCTTTAAAAAAAAAAGCCTTTGCAGAGCCAGACTAGATTGCAATTCCTTCTCCGGTGGAAGAAATTCTAAGTTTGAAGTGCAGTTAAAGAGGGCTTTTTGCAACCTCTAGAATCAAGAGGGAACAGTCTGCTCAGATTCTCTTTTGGGATGAATGTCCATCAGACGTTCGCCAAATATCTGCTGACTCTGGGCAGCATTTGATTTCAGTCTCTGAATTGTTTGAGAGCTGGCATGCAATGGCATGAGGTATTTGGCAAAGGTCTGATGACGGGCACCTTGTGTGTTTAGTAAATAACACGCAATGGCACCCGGTCTTTAACAGATGTCAGTTCATGAAGCTTCAAATTTGACATATACCCCAAATCAAAAAGAATGAGGGAGAATGCCCTCAGGTACAAAGCACACTCAAAATTCAAAGTTGGGAGAGACAACCCCCCCCCCCGGTTCAGAATGTGGTGTTTTATGTACACAAATAGACGAAACATGCTTTTATTTGGCAATAAGGGGGACCATATTAAGATCTTGTTTTAAACCAGCAATTCGGACTGCAATTCTCTTCAGCTCCAACATCATATAGCTGTGCTGGCTGGGTCTGATGGGAGCTGTAGTCAAAAACAGTGTTGCGCAGGCGATGAGCAGGGAGACGCTGGTTCGAATCTCCACCCGGCTAAAAACTTATATTGGGGTGACCATGAGCCACTCTCTTGAAACTGATCATTTAACCAATCTACATCAGGTATGTGGATCAGGTGGCCTGCAAAGCCTCCCCTCAGTGAATGAGTCTACTTCACAGGGTTGTTTTGAGGATAAAAAGCAGAATTGTAAAGTTGGATGGGACACCCAAGGCTCATCTAGTCCAACCCCCTGCAATACATGACCAGCAGCTAAAGCATCCCTAGCAGGTGACCAGCCAACCTCTGTTTAAAAATCTCCAACTGCTCTAAACAGGCTTGGTTTCCAGACCATTGACCATCTCTGTCACCTTCTTCTGCCCACGTTCCAGCTTGTCAACATCCTTGTTAAATTGTGGCACCCAGAACTGGAACACAGGACTCCAGGTGTGGTCAGACCAAGGCAGAAGAGAGTGGGACAACGACTTCCTTTGATCTGGACACTAGATTTCTGTTGATGCAGCCGAGAATAGCATTCGCCTTTTTTGCTGCTGCATCACACGGTTGACTCAAGTTTGGCTTGTGGTCTATATATGCCATAGATTAAGGTTACCAGGTGTCCCCGTTTCCCGGGGAGACAGTCCCCTGACAAAATCCATCTATTTAGTAGGAAGTTGAAAAGTATCCCCAGATTCATTGGGGGGGGGGAATCTGGTAATCTTACCCTAGATGCTCTCCACATGTACTGCTGGCAAGACAGGCGTTACCCATCTTACACTCCTGCCTAAGTGTAGAACCTTGGAAAAAATGCAAAACGGTAAATAAACGCCGCCACCAAAATGTGTGGGTGCCACTGGGTGAAATAGCGAGCCACGTATCCAGACAACAACTGCTAGAGCTAGGCGGTTGTGGCTGCAAGGCCTCTCCGGTCCACATTCCCATGCCCCAAAGCGGACCATGCAGGCTGTGTACAAATGGTCCTCCATCGCAGCGGGTTGGGCTAGATGACCTTTGGGGTGTCCCTCCCAACTCTGCAACTCTTTGGTTCTACGAAATGGTCAGCGCCTAAGCGTGGCCTCCTCCACTTGGTGTCTCTCCCTACCTCACCACCCTGCCTTTCCCCCCTATTCCACAGCCTTGAACAGCTTGACCGGAGAGTTCAAGGGCAAGTACTACCCTCTGAAGAACATGACTGATGCAGAACAGCAGCAGCTCATCGACGACCACTTCCTCTTCGACAAGCCCGTCTCCCCTCTCCTGCTCGCCTCAGGCATGGCCCGGGACTGGCCCGACGGCAGAGGCATCTGGTAAGCAGCAACACATTTATACCCCCGAACGTTTTTCTGATGAACATAGGGACATCCTATTCAGTGACAGAGGGACGCGGGTGGCGCTGTGGTCTAAACCACTGAGCCTCTTGGGCTTGCCGATCAGAAGGTCGGCGGTTCGAATCCCCGCAACAGGGTGAGCTGCCGTTGCTCGGTCCCTGCTCCTGCCAACCTAGCAGTTCCAAAGCACATCAAAGTGCAAGTAGATAAATAGGTACCACTCCGGCGGGAAGGTAAACGGCGTTTCCGTGCGCTGCTCTGGTTTTGCCAGAAGCGGCTTTGTCCTGCTGGCCACATGACCCGGAAAAACTGCAGACAAACGCCGGCTCCCTCGGCCAGCAAAGCGAGATGAATGCTGCAACCCCAGAGTCGTTCACAACTGGACTTACGATAATGGTCAGGGGTCCCTTTACCTTTTTTATTCAGTGAAAACAACAAGAACAATTTTTTTGTTTATACCCTGTCCATCTGACTGGGTTGCCCCAGCCACTCTGGGCATGTCCAGCTCGACCCAACTTCTCACGCCCTTCCCTCACAGCTTGCAAAATGTATCTGAAGAAGTGTGCATGCACACGAAAGCTCATACCAAGAACAAACTTAGTTGGTCTCTAAGGTGCTACTGGAAAGAATTTTTTATTTAGCTTGCAAAATGTTTAATGGAGCAGGGGGCCCCCAAACCGCATTGTGCGGCTTGCAAAAATATAGCACAGGGAGATACGCTTTTATTCTGCAAACGATAACATGCACGTTTAAATATTTCGCTCCCTGTTCTACGTTTCCTCCCCTTTTTTGAAAGCATTGCACTGCGTATCTGCATTGTGCCGCCCAATCACGTCACGTGTGCAATTATCTCGTGCGGTTTCAACCTTACGTGGTTGAAGGCTGGCTGGTTGAAATCCTGCAGGTTAATTGCACGCAAGGTGGAGAGCTCAAAAGCCCCTTTTGCACCCGGTTTTCCTGGCATGGGAAGAGCTTCTAAGCTCTCTGCCTTGCTCTGGTGGGAATTTGGAGGGCCCACGAGATCTCGCACCCCAGATTCGCCTTGCTTGCAAAGTAAGGATGGTCGTGCAGGGGGTTTACGTCTTTGCATATATAATACACCATCCTACAACATAGCCCCTGTGCAAGATGCATTCATACTGTACGGTTTCTCGCTTCTGTTGAAAGCTGCCTCGAATACCCTGGCCTAGCTGTCCACTTTCCCCTTTCCTTGCGAGGAATCCTATTCGGAATAAGGGAATTTCCCTTTTAAAAAAAGGGAAAAGTTGACAGCTATGCTGACCCTGGTAGAAAGGTTGAATAGAACTGATTGTGATAAAAATGATACTAATAATTAAAAACGATAATAATTACATTCCTGGCGCGCTTCAATGCACTTTTGTGCTGTCTCAGTACCTCCAATGCACATGAGAGGTTTGGGACACTCAGGCCTGCAGTGTTCACACTCTGCCCTCTCCCTCCCCACCCCCCAGGCACAATGACAACAAAACCTTCCTGGTGTGGGTGAACGAGGAGGACCACCTCCGTGTCATCTCCATGCAGAAGGGTGGCAACATGAAGGAGGTCTTCCGGCGCTTCTGCGTCGGGCTGCAGAAGGTGAGCTTTGCAGAGGGGCTGCTTTGAAGGGTAGGGTGGGGGAGAGAACTCCTGGTTGTCTCAGAGGCCCCATGGAAAGAGCTATGGGGTCTTGGGCTGGCAGAGAGGCAAGGGAGAAGAGGCCAGCCCTACGGTAGCCCAGAGGGACAGTTTGGCAGACAGCAGAGCAGGGAGCATCATGTTATGCATGATTCCCGCATCGCGGGGGGGGGGTTAGACTAGAGGACCTCTGGGGGTCCCTTCCAATTCTGCGATTCGTTGGCAGGCACCTGACAGGCTCACAGGTGACTCAGGCAGGCTGCGGTCAATTGACAGTGTCCTAGCTGGTACCACCTGCAGTTTGGCCTGTTGACCGGCTGAGCTGGGTTTGAGGTCCGGGATGCTTGCCACCATGGCTAGCAGGAGTGAGGCCTTGGTAGCCCATAGCACCCGTGCTCAATGATCTGCGCCACCTGCCGAGGTGCCTCTGGGCTGAGTTAATGTTCATATCCACTTGAAGCCCATTTACCTTACCCCATATGCACCCGTTTGACCGCTTCAATCGGCAAAACCGGCACTATCACAGGTGCCGTATAAGTCCCGTTCTGCACTGGTTAGCAATCGATTGTTTCGTGTGGCAACACCTACACTTTGGAACTCCCTGCCTGTTGACATCAGGCCCTTTGCTGTACTTTTTCGGCACCTCCTAAAAACATCCTTGCCTAAAGAACCCAGAGGCTTAGAAGGTTGGCACGAGTTTTGATCCGTTTTTTAACTTTCTGAAAGTTTCAGTGTGTCCTTGTGGATTCTTCCTATTGGACCCCATCTTTCCCTCCTGCCAATCAATTGGTTGTATAAATTTCACGGGGGAAAAATCAGAGGTCAGCAAACTTTTTTCAGCAGGGGGCCGGTCCACTGTCCCTCAGACCTTGTGGGGGGCCGGACTATATTTTGGGGGGGGAAATGAACGAATTCCTATGCCCCACAAATAACCAGAGATGCATTTTAAATAAAAGCACACATTCTGTTTATGTAAAAACACGCTGATTCCCAGGCCGTCCGCGGGCTGGATTTAGAAGGCGACTGGGCAAGATCTGGCCCCCGGGCCTTCGTTTGCCTACTCATGAAATAAAAATGAATGAAAACTCCCAGTCCTGGGCACTGCCAGTTCCCTACAGGGTCCTACAATGGACATTCCCAGTTCTGCAGATAAAAGACTGAAGGAGCTGTTTCTCTCTTCCCGCGCACAACCCCCCCCCCCGCTCATCTTTTCCTTTTTCTCGGGGGAAGATCGAGGAGATCTTCAAGAAAGCTGGCCACCCCTTCAGCTGGAGCGAGCACTTGGGCTACATCCTGACCTGCCCCTCTAACCTGGGCACTGGGCTGCGTGGGGGTGTCCACGTCAAACTGCCCCATCTCAGCAAGCACCCCAAGTTCGAGGAAATCCTCACGCGTCTCCGTCTGCAGAAACGTGGCACAGGTGAGAGGGCGGATGGGGAGGCCCGGACGCCATGATGGAAATAAGACAATCTGGAGGCACCTCAATAGGACTAGGGACTTGAATTTCCTTTTAATCGTTACTTTGGACCCACTTACCTGGGAGCAAGCCCCGGGGGGGAGGGTCAGTCCATGCACTTCTAAGTAGACAGGGTTGGGATTGTGCTGTTATTTGTGCCCCCCCTCACCCATCTCGTGCCATGCAATTGACCGGCGGTTACTGCATTGCAGGGGGTTGGAGTAGATGACCCCTGGGGGTCCCCCTCCAGCTTTATAGTTCAATGATTGCACGTTGTCATGACTTTGCTGGGCAGAAGGGTGATGGGAAGGGGCTGGGGAATGCGCTTCTTGGCAGAGATAAATCTTTGGTATGGAATCCAATCCTTATGAGGGATTCCCAAGGGAGCTGGGTATTTTTAGCCTGGAGAAGAGATGACCGAGAGCTGATACAATAACCCTCTTCAAATATCCGAAGGGCTGTTGCATCAAGGAGGGAGCCAGCTTGTTTTATGTTGCAGGGCAGGGCCAGAAGCGATAGATTCCAACAACCAGGAAGCAGATTCCTTCAAACAGACTCTCTCCATCCTTGGAGGTTTCTGAGCAGAGATTAGATGGACATCTCTCAGGGATGCACTGCAGGGGGTTGGGCTCGACGAGCCTTGGGGGTCCCTACGATTTTATGAAATCCACACTACAAGAAAAAAACCAAAAACCCAGGCATACGCTTATTTTTAAATATCTTCCACCACCTGCCTTCCAAAACTGTGGCAGTAATTTGTGTGCATTGTGCCCTTGGGGAATCTTAGCACCGTGATACAAAAGGTAAAGGGACCCATGACCGTTAGGTCCAGTGACGGACGACTCTCTGGGGTTGCGACGCTCATCTCGCTTTACTGGTCAAGGGAGCCGGCGTACAGCTTCCGGGTCATGTGGCCAGCAGGACTAAGCCGCTTCTGGTGAACCAGAGCAGCGCACGGAAACGCCGTTTACCTTCCCGCCGGAGTGGTACCTATTTATCTACTTGCACTTTTTCGGTGCTTTTGAACTGCTAGGTTGGCAGGAGCTGGGACCGAACAACGGGAGCTCACCCTGTCATGGGGATTCGAACCGCCGACCTTCTGATCGGCAAGCCCTAGGCTCAGTGGTTTACCCCACAGCGCCCCCCGCGTCCCTGATACAAAAGGTGTCCGTAGGCAAAAGGAACGGACTCTTCTCCAATGGGTGGCTATCTCTCAGGGGTTCTTTAGCTGCAATTCCTGCATTGCAAGGGGTTGGACTAGATGACCCTTAGGGGTCCCTTCCAACCCTACGATTCTACAAAAGAGATTCCTTGCTTGGTAGGGAGTGCAATTTTAGGGAGCGAACCTAAATTTTTGCAAATCTCTCCAGCGAGCAGTCTTAAAAACACATTTTGGGGTGCGAGGAATTCCAATCAGCTGTTATTTCTGTGGAAGCGCAAGCATGAGGCATCGTTTAACTTAGTATGTCTACGGTTTAATGACAAAGCGCATAAACCGCTTTCGGAAAGACGAATTCTTTTAGCTTTACCTTCTGAAAATGTTGGGTGATGCTATATATACCAATAAAAAACGTTAATATATAGTGTAACGACTAGCCCTCGGCAATGAACGACCGCCATGCCATTGCGCACACATTCTGCTTACCAACCGAAACGAAATTCTATTAATTTAGCCAAAATATATTTCAAACGGCCGAGTCACTCGTTGCGACTTACGAGCACATCCCCGTTTCTTGGAAACTGAAAGTTGCAAAATGAAACACGCCCTATGGGCTCTCAGCAACCCACTTCCAGTTTCCGGAGGGGGGCGATCTAAGTAACGGCGACTCCCCTCCTCCAGGTGGTGTGGACACAGAGGCCGTGGGCGCCGTTTTCGACATCTCCAACGCCGACCGCCTGGGCTCCTCCGAGGTGGAGCAGGTGCAGCTGGTGGTGGACGGCGTGAAGCTGATGGTGGAGATGGAGAAGAAGCTGGAGAAGGGCCAGGCCATCGACGACATGGTCCCTGCGCAGAAGTGAGAGGTTTCCTGCTGCGGCCGCCGTCCTGCTGACCCCGCGCGGACTGGGGCTTGGACTCCGGGGAGGGTGACCCCAACCCTGCCACTCCCGGCGACCCACCGCCCTGTCCCTGGGCGCCCTCCTCTCTCTTGCGAAGGAGGGCGGAAGGCCGCCTGGGGTGGGGTGGGGCAGCTGGGAAGCTCGTGACACCTGAGTCCTAGTGGAAGGAGTTAATAAAGCAAATTATGGCCCCCAGAGCCTTGCCTCCTCCCCAAAGGAGTCTCTTGTGCTGTTTTTTTAATGTATATTTTTTTTTAGTAAGCATTGCAGGGGGTTGTGCTAGATGACCCTTGGGACCCAACTCTACGATTCTATGATGCTCACTCTTCACACAGTTGCATTTGCAGCCTTTCTTCCGGGGGGGGGGGGGGAGCCAGTGAGGTCTGAAAGCAAAGCCGTGCACATTGATGGTTGCACGGAGGCAGCAACACTTCTGAAAACCAGTTGCTGGAAAGTGCAAGGAGGGGAGAGAGCTGCTCTCGTGCTCTGATCCCGATTGCATGTTTCCCATAACGGGCTCTTGCACCCAGGTCCTGCCTTTGGGCTTCACTTCGAGGCATCTGTCGGGCCACTGTGAGAACAGGACGCCAGACTAGATGGGCCAATGGGCTGACCCAGCAGCTAGGCTCTTCTGGTGGAACCTCCAGGCCCAGAGGCAGTCTATCCAGATTCCTGGGTTCGTAGTGGCAGGAGTAGCATTTGACAACAGAAGGAGCAGGAGGCTGGGCTCGAGGGTCCCTTGGCCTGATCCAGAAGGCTCCTCTTGAGTAAATAAGAGGCCTGCTCGATCAGGCCAAAAGCACATTAAATTCATAGAGGCCACTGATTACCACTAGCTATAATGGCTACGAATTGCCTCTGCTGCCAAACGAGGAAGCAATGCTTCGGGATACGAGTTGCAAACCTGTTTGCAGGTTTCCCCTACTGGGCATCTCTGTGAGAAGAGAACGCTGGCCTTGCATGGACCATTGGCCTGGTAGAGCAGGGCTGACCTTATGTACCTATGGAACCTCCAGGTCCAGAGGCAGTCTATCTCGGTTCCTAGGTCCTTAGGGACATTTGGCTGCGGTGAGGATTCTGCAGCACATGGGCCACTGGCCTGACCCAGGGTAGCCCAGCTTGGGGAGAAGAGATTGTGCAGGTGTGAGTGGTGGGGTCCTACAAACGTTCACCAGCGTCAAGAATTTCACAGGGCTGGGCTTTCTATGTCCTTACGTTTAGGGAGGGTTACAAGGCCGTGAGCCGGAGAGCTTGTCTCAGTCCAGCTCTTCCCCGTCACATCGTACTGGAGTAGCTCTCTGTGAGTTTTGTAACCTTGCCGGAGGCCAGGTCAGCAAACCCCAAAAGCAAGAGATTCAGAAGCGGGCCTTTCTCCATGCAACACAGCACCTATTTGTGGAGTTTGCTGCTGTGGGAGGCGACGGTGTGCACCGGCCGAGATGGCTCCAGAAGTGGTTTAAACACACACACGCCTATTGGTGGTTATTGTAGCTGCAATAGTTCAGTGGAACCTCCATTGGGAGGGGCAGTGTACCCCTATATAGAAGGGCAAGAGCAGGAGAAGCCTATCTAGGTACTTCTCAGGCATTCCTCCTTTGAATCAGTCCTGTTTCAACCCCCAACCCCAACCCTGCATACGAGAAGGAACCTGAGCACCTCTGAACATGCGCAGAGGGCTGCTCTCAAAACTGAGTGATCCCAATGCACCAACACACACAGAGAGAGAGACACCTCCTCAGGCACACAAAGGGTACGAGTTCCACAGGCTCTACCTGTCCGTTGAGAAGTGGGGTTGGGCTGGATGACCCCTGGGGTTCCCTTCGGTTTCCACGAAGGGCCGCTTCGAGCTCCATTCCACCCCCGCAGACGAGAGAAGCGGCTCAGGAGCGGACGAGGCAGAGAAGACGTCGGGCGGAGGCTTTCTACGTTTATTAAGGGTTTGGTACAGAACTGTCGCTCTGGGGCCGGAATAACTTACAATCGTCCCAAGGCTAAAGGGTGGGCTCATTTAATATCGCTTACCCAATGATAACGGGGGCTAACCGTACAATTATTTACAAGGGAGTCTGTACAGATGGGGAGGGAGGGTGGGGGGGGGTGCGCCCAAAGAGGCGGGGTCCCGGAGGAAGGGGGGGAGGTCACAGCAGGGGGACCCAGTGTACAGAAGTGGGGTGAGGCGAAAGGAGCAGGGGGGCGGGAAAGGGGGCAGGAGGAAGGAAACCCACTTAAAATTTCTCCCAATTTTGCGCCGCCACTGTCGCCCGTGATCTCCGCCTGGACCCCCCTCCTCCAAGCTCAGCCGCAGCTGCCGCCCCACCACCAGAGACCAGGCTGCCCCTCTCCTCCGCCCCGGGATGTGGGGTGTGTGTGTGTGTGTGTGTGTGTGTGCCGGCCGCAAGGTCCCCTCCACACCGCTGAGCCCACTTCCCAGTCGAGCGAGAGAAGGCAGGGAGCGTGGCAGCCGTGCCCCAACCAGTGTGCAATGCCCGTCTGTCCGGTGAAGTGCTGTGCGAGAAGCTGCCCCCCCCCTGCGATCCTCCTTTGGGGAGCCACCCCCCCCCAACGCTGCACCAGCTCTGGCGGGGGCCCCAGCTGTCAGGACGATGGATCTGAGCCCTTGAACCGACCGCCGGGAGGGCCAGCCTCCTCTCAAGAGGGTTCTGGTTTGCGAGAGTGTGTTGTTGTTTTTCGTCTAGCGGATGTGGGGCTGGTGGGGAATGGCGGTGAGGGGGCCTGCCCGCCCACTCAAGGCCTTGGTGCGCTGCGGGGGGGGAAGTTCAACAGGAGAAGCCAAAACCCGAACCCCCAACCCACCCTCCCCGAGAGGAGCAGAAGCCCAGCGGCCTCCTCCCACCACGGCTGCTGGACCGGTTGAATGGCTGCTGCCGAATCCTGCAGCCGGGGCGCTGAGCACCAACCGGGACCCGAAACTGCCCTTCGCAGGCTAAGCCAGCCCCTCGGCAAGACGGGGGGTCACGCCATCCCCAGAACCTCGCAACTCTCCCCCTGCTTCTCACCAAGAGGATACCCTCTTTTGGCAACGTTGCTCCCCAAGTTTGGCTAAAGGCTTGGGTGTCCCGCTCCAGAGAGACTTTGGCAGATTTAGCTTTCTGGCCATTGGTTTGGCTGCCGGGCTCCGGGTGGGAGCTGCACCCCCAGCTCTCTGGCAATCGAACAGTCGCCCCCGCCCAAAAGGAACTGGGATTCGCATCAGCCAGGGACACAATTGTGTCCCAAATACTAAAATGGAGCTGGAATTAAGACACACACACCCCTCCAAAAAAAGTGGCTCTGGTTTGCGAGCGGGAAAGGATCTGTTTCAACTTCTGGGCGTAGCATTTGCCAACGGATGGAAGCGTGGGGCGTGGTGGAGGGACAAAATTATTATTATTATTATTATTTAATTTAATTAATTTATATACTGCCCTATACCCGGGGGTCTCCTTGAAAATGCACCTGGTGGGAAAAGGGGATGAGAGAGACCTGATTTGCAGTGATCCCGGTTCCCACACTCTCTCCTGTAATGGCAAAGTGGAGAGGGGTCTGCAACACCACAAATTTGCCAAAGACCCCCCCCCTTTTGCTTTCGAGGCTCCCCATGCCATGTGTCTGCTAGTTAACCGAGTAAAGCCCCACCCCCCCAAAAAAATTAGGAAGGGAGGCAGGCCGAGAGGGAGGGATCCCCTCTTTAAGATTCCCCGCAGCAGCTGGGGACCCCCCTAGGGGCGATCTGGGGACCCCCCCTAGAGGCGATCCTTGGGCCAAGTATGGTGGCGAGGGCGAGGGCGGCCCCGTTGGTGGCGGTGATGGTGGCGTGACCCCCTTTCTTCAATGCCCCTCCTCGCTTTCCCCAACCCCACAGCCCCTAGCACAGCGGGCAGGCCGGTGGGAGCCCCCCAGAGCAGCTCCTCGTCCTATCCGGCAGCAGGATCAGGCCCCAGGAAAAAAAACCCCAGGGGGACGCAACGGAGAGGGCGTCCACCCCCCCCCTACAGCCCGTGGGGTATGGTGGCGGGGCGAGGGCGGCCCCGTTGGTGGCGGTGATGGTGGCGTCAGCGCTCTGGGCTCCACTGCCCCTCCTCGCTTTCCCCAACCCCACAGCCCCTAGCACAGCGGGCAGGCCGGTGGGAGCCCCCCAGAGCAGCTCCTCGTCCTATCCGGCAGCAGGATCAGGCCCCAGGAAAAAAAACCCCAGGGGGACGCAACGGAGAGGGCGTCCACCCCCCCCCTACAGCCCGTGGGGTCGGCGCAGAAGGAAGAAGGCCCGCCGGCCGGCGCTGTCCCCCCTGCCGCTTCCTAGAGTTGCAGCTGGTCCGAGATTTTCGCCACCAGGGTGCGGAAGGCCAGGGAGGTGCCCGCCTGGCGCCGGAAGAGGACGCCGTGGAGGCCTCCCAGGCGCTGCAGGCGACACACCTCCACCTCGAAGGAGCAGAAGTGCTCGCTGGGGCTCTTCTCGTGGGTGCAGGACAGGACGAAGGGCTCCGTCTGGCGGCAGCAGCAGCTGGCGGAGTCCGTGGCCTGGCGGAGGGCGGCCAGAATGGCCTCGGCGGAGCGGGTGCTGGTCAGCTTCACATTCCAGGTAAATCGGAGCAGCCGGGGTTCTGCTTCCTTTTGATGCCAAGGTAGATTGCAACTGCGCAGGGGAGAGAAGGGGCAGAGGGGGAGAAGTTTTAGGGAGAACACCCCACAGGTGCCCGCTTGGCCCCTCTAGTCGGCAGGTGCCGCCTAACCCTTGTTCTGTGCTTGTAGGAAGGATGATGATGGACAGAAGTGGGTGGGGTAAAGTATGAATTAATGGGGATATTGTAAAGGCTGACCACGGTACTCCGACACCAGAGGGAAAACGGTTTATGAGAATGGAAGAAATATTTAGGTATTTGTTAAGATCTGTGGTTTTTTCTTTCTTTCTTATAAATTTGAAATTGGAATCAGAAGTAATATAGGCTACAGCATAACAAAGTGAAGAGAGGATAAAAGAAGTTGAGATGTGGAATTTGGTGTTTTATTTGATAAGAATAAGATTTAAAATTTAAGATATGTTGATTATGATTGATAAATTAAGATTAGAGGTAAGAAAGTAGATTTTACAATGTTACAAAGTTACCAAAGAAGATTAGAAATGAACGCAAAAGAGAGGATGTGAGGAAGTCCCAAGTTTAGGATTATAAAGAACAGGATGAGTAAATAATTGTTTTGTTTGTGTGTATTCTGTGTAGTTTTTGTAGTGTATGTATTTGTTTTCTGTGTATTTCCATTATTAAAATCCAATAAATTTTTGATAAAAAAGGAAATTGGTTTGTTCTTTTAGTGGGCCCTGGCGGCTGCACTTTGGAGATGGCCCGGGTCCCGTGGAACTCTCTGCCACTAGAGATCCGGAAGGCGCTTTGCGGGCCAACGTTCTTTGAAAATCAGTTATATTGAGAGTCTTTAACATAAAATACAATGAAAAACCAAACTAAAGAAGATAAACAGAAGAGAAGCAAGGAAAAGGAAGATAAGGAAAGGGAGAAGAAGAAAATCGTTCCTCTGTGCCAACTTTCTAATGCCTGCTGAAATTTTTCTCTATTCCGCCAGGCCTTTGGAAGGCAATAAAGAATACATCCTTCTACTGATTTCAGATTCTAACTTTTTAAAGGTGGTTTTCATTGTATGGTTTTATATTCTCATTGTTGTAAACTGCGTTGATATATATTTTTCCATGACACAGAGGCCTTCAAATATTTTTGCGAACGAATGAATGAATGGCCTTGACGGCGAGGCGGCTGGGTACGTACCTTGTGAGCGCAGGTCCCCTGATTCTCTCAGGTTCGTCTGCGACCCTGGAAAAAAGGAAGAAGAGGAGAGCATTGAAGAAGGTGCAGCCGACGGTGGGGAGGTAGGCCAAAGTGGGGGGGGGCAGGCTCTTTCCCCCTTCCCAGCCACCGGAGGAGCCTTGAACCCCAGGCTGGGGGGGGGGGGAGGTGGAGGACCAGCTAGCTCCGTCCGAGAGCCCCGCCCTCAAACCTTCCCTGTGCGCAGAGACCCCAAGATTCCCTGACTGTGGAGTTTGGGAGGGACCCCCCAGAGGTCATCTAGCCCAACCCCCTTGCAAGGCTGGGAATCGCAGCTAAGTGAGGCTGCATCTTGGACCTTTCCCGGGGGGGGGGGTGGGCTCTACCACTGTACCACTTCCAACTGCATTTGTGTGTGGTGGGGAGGGGAGGTGGGAATCACGTGGCTGGTACCGGTTGGGGAGTGGGGAGGGGAACGCACCGCAGGGAGAAAGCCAGTGCGTCAGGGAGAAAGGGCTCTCAGCAGCGACTTCTCCCCAGCCTGGAACGTGCGTCGACAATGTAAAGGGGCATTTGGTCAGTCTCACAAGCCCCTCTGCGCTGCTTAGATATAGTCGGGTGTGGTGCAAACTATTATTCATTAATTTTTTTCTCAAGGTGGCAAGCCCATGGTTCTCCACCTCATTTAACCCCCACCACCACAACAACAACCCTGCGAGGCAGGCTAGGCCGAGGGAGGCGGTGACTGGGCCCCGGGGTCACGCCCTGAGCTTCATGGCCAAGCGGGCAGGGGATTCGAACCCTGGCCTCTCTCTCTCTCTCTCCCCGGCCCTAGTCCGGCACTCTAACCACTACGCCACGCTATCTCTCGGCTAGCCCAGCTATCCTCCTGGCCTGGCTCTTACCCAGCCTTGCTTAAGAGCTCCTGGGGAGGGGGTGGAGCCATAGAGCTTAGCTCAGACCTGGAATGTAAGGAAGAGAGTGCTTTTGAGAACGTGCAGAGCGCTTTTCCGCAGCCATCTGGGATTAAGGGGACCGAGGGGCTTCCGGGATTGGAAGCGGGGTGGGGTGGGGGGGTCCCCTTCTATGCCACCAAGCACTTGTGTTAGAAGCTAAGCCCCGAAAAACACAATATTATTTTTTGGGGGGGGGAAGAGAACCTCTAGATTTCTAGTCAAGCGAGAAGGAAGCAGGGAGCAAGTGGGGAGGAGGCAGGAGGGGAAGGGGTCGGAGGCAGGCGGGCGGGTGGGCAAGGCTTCCCCCGCCACCCCCAGGGAAGAAGAAAAGGCAGCCAGACTTACTGATTTTAGATCCTTGAGGCATTGAAGCACCCGAGACACACCTGTTAGAATTCTGCCGCTTAGAGGGGTCAAGAGTGACCCTGAAAACAGAGAAAAGCAGAGTGAAACTAGCACAGAGGGAAAGGTGGCAGCAGCAGGAGAAGGAGGAGGAGGAGGAGAAGGGAGCAAGAGAGGTTAGTGGGGAGAGCAATCTCTTCCTTCCAGCAGAAATGCCTCCAAATGGGGGGGGAGGGACCCCCAAGGGTCATCTAGCCCAACCCCACTGCAGTGCAAGAATCGGAACCTCGGTGCCTCGTGGGCCGGAAGAGCCAAGTCCCGCCAGAGCTTCAATTCCCAGGGTGCCTCGCCCGATCCGATTTGTTACACCGCGCTGGGGAGCTGTAGCTCTGGGAAGGGAATCTGGACATCTCGTCACGCTTAACGAACTACATCTCCCAGAACTCTTTGGGGGAAGCCGCCATGAACGTGGCCGCAGGAATAGGGCACTTGTGGCAGGTTCCATCCTGTTTTACTAGGCGTCCTGCGACTCCAACCCGGCACGAGGGCTGTACGGAGGGCTTGCAGCGCAGCAAAAAGAGGAATCAGAGAATCAAAGGACTGTACAGTTGGAAGGGAACCCAAGAGTCATCTACCGTATTTTTCGCTCCATAGGGCGCACCGGACCATAGGGGGCACCTCGTTTTTAGAGGAGGAAACAAGAAAAAAAGTATTTTTCTGGTTTTCCTCCTCTAAAAGCCCTGGTTTTTTTGAGGATCAGCTAAAAGTTTTGCAGCTTTTTTTGCAAAGGGAAAAGCCCTGTTTTTTTGATGATCAGCTAAAGCAGTGTTTTTCAACCACTGTTCCGCGGCACACTAGTGTGCCGCGAGATGTTGCCTGGTGTGCCGTGGGAAAATTACTTTATATATAGTCAATATAGGAACAGAGTTAATTTTTTTAACATTTTCTAATGGTGGTGTGCCTCGTGATTTTTTTCATGAAACAAGTGTGCCTTTGCCCAAAAAAGGTTGAAAAACACTGGCTAAAGTTTTGCAGCTTTTTTTGCAAAGGGAAAAGCCCTGGTTTTTTTGAGGATCAGCTAAAAGTTTTGCAGCTTTTTTTGCAAAGGGGGAAAAGCAAAGCTCCTTTTGCAAAGGGGGAAAAGCAAAGAGGAAAAGCCCCGTTTTTATGGGGTTCAACTCACATTTCTGCAGCTTCTAAAGGAAAGGGAGCCTTTTCTACAGTTTCCAGACAGATAATCTAATCAGCCAGTCACATGTCGCTGGGGCAAACAAACAACCTCCCTCTGCAGCACATTCAACAATGGAGGCCTGGGCAAGAGGGCGGGGCTGAAAGGGAGCCGGGACTCTTATCTCTCTCCCGATCTCTTGCTGATCAGCTGCTGAGCGGGGTCTTTTCAACACCCCCTTTTCTCTTTGTAAAATAAAAAGCATGATCCTCTTTTGGCCCCTGGGCCATTCAGCTCCAGGGACCACCATTCGCTCCATAAGACGCACAGATATTTCCCCTTACTTTTCAGGAGGAAAAAAAGTGCGTCTTATGGAGCAAAAAATACGGTAGTCTAACCCCCTGAAATGCAGGAGTCTCAGCTAAAGATCCCTGACAGACGGCCGCCCAGCCTCTGCTCAAAAACCTCCAAGGAAGGAAAAACACACACCAGAACATCTGTGCTACTGAAACCTTGCGGGATTTCAGGTCCTGCAGGATCCGCACTGGTTGCAAACGAACCGTTCCCCCAAAACCTTTGCAGGCAGCAAACGGTATCAGATACAGGGTCACGGTGACTGCCCCCCGGGAGCAAATTGCAAATGTGGAGTAAAAAGGAGGCCCGGGGGCATCCCTCGGCCGGTTGCCAAGTCTAAGTAACTGGAAGGGGCCTTCTTGGTGGCTTTTGGGGGAACTGACTGCTTTTAATGAAAGGGCTGGCGCCGTGCTATTTTTTTTATTGCTTTTATAATTGTCATTATCCGTTTGCTTTTAGATATATATGCAGTTTTAATCCTCTCGGTGTTATTAATTGTTTTAAATGATTCCTCCCTGACCTTTTTTTAGCTGTTCTTATTTGTATCTGGAGGCCGCCTTGGGTTCCTCATCAGGGGAAAAAGGACGGGTATATAACAATAAAAGCCGCTGCCTGGTGCTTCCAATAAATAATAATAATAATAATAATAATAATTTATTTGTACCCCGCCCATCTGGCTGGGTCTCCCCAGCCACTCTGGGCGGCTTCCAACAAATATTAAAATACATTAAAATGTCACAGATTCAAAACTTCCCTATACAGATGTCTTTTAAAAGTCTGGTAGTTGTTTTTCTCTTTGACTTCTGATGGGAGGGCGTTCCACAGGGCGGGCGCCACTACCAAGAAGGCCCTCTGCCTGGTTCCCTGTAGCTTTGCTTCTCGCAGTGAGGGAACCGCCAGAAGGCCCTCGGCGCTGGATCTCAGTGTCCGGGCTGAATGATGGGGGTGGAGACGCTCCTTCAGGTATACAGGACCAAGGCCGTTTAGGGCTTTAAAGGTCAGCACCAACACTTTGAATTGTGCTCGGAAACGTACTGGGAGCCAATGCAGATCTCTCAGGACCGGTGTTATGTGGTCCCGGCGGCCACTCCCAGTCACCAGTCTAGCTGCCGCATTCTGGATTAATTGCAGTTTCCGGGTCACCTTCAAAGGTAGCCCCACATAGAGCGCATTGCAGTAGTCCAAGCGGGAGATAACCAGAGCATGCACCACTCTGGCGAGACAGTCTGCGGGCAGGTAGGGTCTCAGCCTGCGTACCAGATGGAGCTGGTAGACAGCCGCCCTGGACACAGAATTAACCTGCGCCTCCATGGACAGCTGTGAGTCCAAAATGACACCCAGGCTGCGCACCTGTCAAACCTTCAGGTGGCACTGTTGCCCTGCATAGGACCAGGGAGTCCCCCACACCACCCCGCCCCCTGTCCCCCCAAAACAGCACTTCTGTCTTGTCAGGATTCAACCCTCTATTGCAGAGCTGACTCAAGATGTTTTGCTGCGTGAGGCCAAGAGCAAGAAGGAGCCTCCCCTCCAGTGTTCAGAAGGTGTCCGGACTGAGAGTTGACTCAGACTTCAATGGGACGGCAGCCCCCCCTGCCAGCAAACTGGAGGGCTGCTGGCTAGTTTAGAAGGTGCAGGGCACTGCTGAGTCTCCCCCCCTCCAACAGCCGAGGCGGAGGTTCTAATTTTCTAATTTTATTGTTTCCAAGTTCCTAAGTTTCTAAGTCCAATTGTGTGTGAGTGTAATTGCTGTGCCTCCATTTCTTTGTCTTGTTCTGATATGAGCTTAAAGCTGTAATAAAGATTGACTATCTCCCCACCTTGCTCACTGGCAGGGGCGTCGCTGGGGGGGGGAAGTAGGGGCGGTATGCCCCGGGTGACAGGGGAAGGGGGGTCCCTCCCGCCACTCCCACGCGCCGCCGCTCCCTATGCAACCCCAGGAGCAGCAGCACACGGCCCGACGACGGAGTGCGCCTGCGCGACATTTCGCACAGGCGCACTCTGTCATCGGACCGCCGCTTCCGCGTCCCCCCTTTTGAGCCGCCCAAAAGGGGGCTGCGGAAGTGGTGACGGCCTGCCGACGGAGTGCGCCGTTGTGATGTCACAATGTGACGCCCCGCCCCCGGGGCGTTTTCTTTCGCCGCCCCAGGTAGCGCGGAGCCTTCCTCCGCCAGTGCTGACTGGACAAGGTTTGCGTGGTGTGTGGGGTCACGAGGGGTTCTCTCTCTCTCCCCCATCAGCTATGGGGCAGCTCCAAGGGTCTGGGTGTACGCCCCGCCCCCCCTCCCCCCGGCGGAAGAGGCAACTGCACCATGCAATATAGAGAGCGGCAGCTGCAGGAGGATCGCCCCGCCTTACGAACTCTGAGTGCGGATTCTGCCGCGAAGCCATCTTCTGCTTAGAAATCAGGGTGGATAAAAATCAATGATTTTTTTAAAAAAAAAAAAAAAAATCAGATTTTTTTAAATTTAAATTGGATTTTTTAAAAAAATTTAAATTGGATTTTTAAAATAAAATGCTTTTGGAGGAAATTATCTTTCTAAAGATAGCTTTCTATTTAGGTTACATTATAGTCCAAAGGCTACTCATCAGGAAATAAGGATTTGTTTTAAGTTTTTCACTCAGGCTAAGTTTTTTTTTTTTTTTTAAGTTTAACCACATCAGTTAACAAACATGGATTTGTTATAACATTATAACAACCGCTATAATGTTATTGCTTTAGTTAAACAAATTGTTTAAATTGCTATTAAGGAACAGATTGTTTTTCTCCTCCCAATGAAGCACAGCAGAAAAGTTGTCCAAATGCAGTTAACTCATTACACCTCACAATAATTTCATAATTATCTGTCTATGTATTTCTAACGGTATAACCAAAATCAGTGATTTTTTGATAGAACTGTAAATACTACTCTGAAAATTTATTATTCCAAAAATGAAACCTTCACCTGGTTGCAAATATTAAGATTATACCAGCAAGAATGATTCTTTCTGTAAAAAAAAAGAGATTTAAATCAAGTCTTACTGACTTAGTGATTTGAACCAAGTCTTATTGCCTAGTGATTTGAGTCGATTTGATTTAAATCAAATCCACCCTGTTAGCAATGCTGTAAATCAAACTGGGGGGGGGATAAGATGAGTCGGGGAGCAGGAACCACCCAGCCAGCGTTCTCGGTTTCTATACCCTCTTTGCCCGCCCGCCTGCCCACTCACCTCCGCGTGAGTTTCGACGTGAGCTTGCTGAAGAGGTTGGAGGTGGCGCGGCTGCGGCTCTGAGGCAGAGGGGTGGCTTCGTGGGAGAGCGTGGGCGAGGTGGGGGGCCCGTTCTGAACGCCGGTCCCGCGCCGGTCCCGCACCTGCCCCCCGTGGAAGGTGCTGCGGATGTTGGTGCCGCGAGACAGCCGGGTGCGGTCCGAGGAGGTGGACGAGGTGGCGATGCTGTGGCTGGAGGGGGAGGCGGGGGGCACCCGGCTGGTGGCAGAGCTGCACGGGGCAGGGTGGGCATTGGAGAGAGAGAGAGAGAAAGAGAGAGAGAGAGAGAGAAGGATGAGGCAGAAGTCAGCGTCACCCGTCAAGGCAGGGAACACGTGCAAGATTTTGGGGCAGGTAGGTAGCCGTGTTGGTCTGCCGTAGTCAAAACAAAATAAAAAATAAAAAAAATTCCTTCCGGTAGCACCTTAGAGACCAACTAAGTTTGTTCTTGGTATGAGCTTTCGTGTGCATGCACACTTCTTCAGATACATGCACACGAACGCTCATACCAAGAACAAACTTAGTTCTCTAAGGTGCTACTGGAAGGAATTTATTTATTTTTTATTTCGTTAAGATTTGGGAGGTTTCCTTTGGACAGAAATGATAGAATATTTCTAAAGAAATGATTGCCTGCTATCCGTCATTAGGTAAAGGTAAAGGGACCCCTGACCATTAGGTCCAGTCGCGGACGACTCTGGGGCTGCGGCGCTCATCTCGCTTTACTGGCCAAGGGACCCGGCGTACAGCTTCCGGGTCATGTGGCCAGCATGACTGAGCCACTTCTGACGAACCAGAGTGAGCAGCGCACAGAAATGCATACATACATACATACAAATCCTTTATTCGACCGATAGTCAGAAAGAAGAAACATTTCTCAATACAAAATTATAAACTAAAACATCAGAGGGATACACAATTAAAAATAGGACAGCACTAGTAAACCTCATACAGATAAAATGCTGTTTACCTTCCCGCCAGAGTGGTACCTATTTATCTACTTGCACTGTGACGTGCTTTCGAACTGCTAGGTTGACTGGAGCAGGGACCGAGCTACGGGAGCTCACCCTGTCGCGGGGATTCGAACCGCCGGCCTTCTGATCGGCAAGCCCTAGGCTCTGTGGTTTAGACCACAGTGCCACCCACGTAATTAACAGCACTGAATATTTTTGACACTCCCAATGTAGGAATATTATCTTGTACAGTGCTTTTTTCTGTGGGTGTGTATACCCCTAAACATTTTGTGAATCTAAGTCTGGCCTCACTGAGGGTCATTATTTCAATATGTGCAGGAAAATGAGAGCACCCCAAACTTTTCTTTGAGAAAAAAAAGGCACTGATCTTATATATGATCTTGGCAGCTCAAATATTAATTGCAACTCGATGGAAAACAGCCCCAAATCTTGACACTGGGCATTTGGTACCACTCTCTCTGGAATATGGAAATAATAGAGGAAATGACACATAATTTGAGATTTGCAAAAGGACTCAAACCCCCAGACTCTTCGTCTATGATTTGGCAGCCTTTTATGGCATGCACAGTGGAACCGTAATTTCCAAAACAACCCTCATCTTGAGCCTGGCAAATTGGGAAAGAAGCTTGATAGTCTGATAACGCTGGGATTCTTTACTTTCTTATTTTAACCCAACTGTACTCATTTCCTATTTATGCTTTTTGTATTTTAACAGTCATCCATTGTTAGAAATGTTCTCTCCGTTTTATATAACGTTACAAAATTAAATATGAAATCCTCTCCCACGGACAAGAAGCCGGGGGTCCCTGAAGCCGGACGAAGAGTATCCTGACCATGTACAGAGAGCAATTCTGCAGCCACCTCCAAACCACAGCTAATCGCTACGTGCTGGCAATTAGGAGTGAGTATTTCTGGGGTGAAAAGGCTGCCTTTCCAGGATGGCTACAATCCTGGGTTTCTACAAGCTGGTAATTAATTATTATTATTATTAATAATAATAATAATAATAATAATAATAATAATAACTTTTATTTATAACCTACCCATCTGGGTGGCTTCCAACAGAACATTAAAATGCAATAATCTATTAAACATTAAAAGCTCCCCTAAACAGGGCTGCCTTCAGATGTCCTCTAAAAGTCTGGTAGTTGTTTTTCTCTTTGACATCTGGTGGGAGGGCGTTCCACAGGGGGGGTGCCACCACCGAGAAGGCCCTCTGCCTGGTTCCCTGTAACTTGGCTTCTCGCAGCGAGGGAACCGCCAGAAGGCCCTCGGCGCTGGACCTCAGTGTCCGGGTAGAATGATGGGGGTGGAGACGCTCCTTCAGATATACTAGGAATGGAAAGTGATAAAATGACCCTCTCCAAAGAGACATGGAAATGTCCTGCTCTTCCCCAAGATCTGTTTTCAGAGTTCCTCTGGTCCATACTCTGGGCTGAGGAGGAGGCGGCCCAGATGGACCCTCCTAGAAGCTGAAAGAGACAGGGCTTCTCTCCCCCACCCCCGGTCTCTGGAGACTGTCCTGGATTCTCCCACATCAAGTCACACGGGTGACCGACCAGGGCCTGGCGACTCCCTGGGGCCAGGGCAGCATTGAGCCAGAACGAGACCAGTGGAAACTGGGCAGGCGTCCAGCGGCAAGCTGAAGTCTGTGGGAAGGGACAGGGATGGAGAGGTGAGGGGGGTGAGGCCGGAGCTCAGCTCCCGGGCCGGAAGAACCCGGCAAGAGCAGGGAAACCAAGAGAGGCTTCATCTTCCTATAAATGATGTTTGCATAGCAATGGAATTACAGAATTGGAAGGCATCTAGTCCAACCCCCTGCAATGCAGGAACTACAGCTAAGCAGTGTTAGAAATTCAGATCTACAGCCGAAACTCGAAAAATTAGAATATCATGGAAAGGTTCATTTCTTTCAGTAATTCAGCTTAAAAGGTGAAACTAATATATGAGATAGACTCATGACATGCAAAGCGAGATATGTCAAGCCTTTATTTGTTATAATTGTGATGAGTATGGCGTACAGCTGATGAGAAACCCCAAATTAACAATTTCAACTTGGGGGTTTTCATTAGCTGTACGCCATAATCATCACAATTATAACAAGCAAAGGCTTGACATATCTCGCTTTGCATGTCGTGAGTCTATCTCATATATTAAACTCCGGTAGCTAATGTAAACAATTGCTTACATAAATGGACTTTTCCAAGATATTCTCATTTTTCGAGTTTCACCTGTATAAGCCAGATGGCTCCTTAAACCAGTGTTGGTGCCACCGAAATGGAATGCCTAGTTGCCATTTTTGAGCCGGATGGCTGGAAAGTCGTATTTTTTCATTACAGCGTTTTGGTTTCTGAAACTCCTTCTGGCTGCAGATAAAATTCTGCAGGACGTGTGGTTAGTATGCAAAAATAGTCAAGGACTCCCAGAATGTAGCTCCAGATGGTCGAGATGTTAGCTGTCATTCCTGGCACCTGGGCATCTTCACTCGGTCGCAAATGGCCGACAGCCTGGTGCAAAATGCGCCTGGCAAATTCCGAACGCGGTAGCTAACGCGTAAGTTTGTAGGAGCCACCTTACTTTGCCTTTGGAAGTTGTTTTGAAACTTCCCCCCCCCCCCCAATGTTGTGTTTTGATTGCTGCAGCCTGTCCTAGGACCTATGGGGAATAACCGCGGCAATACCTGTTCTCCTTCCCGTTCTGGAGCAGGGAGTGTCGTTCTCCGCCGGGCCGATCCGTACAGACGTAGGTATTCCTCCGGGTCATCATACTCGAGGGAATGTTATTCTGCAACGAGAGAGCCCAGGCTGAAGAGGTGGAGGCAGGAGAGAAACAGCCACAAAAAAAACCCCGAGATGGAGCTTTTGAGAAGCCAGACTCGTTTTGGCAAACCGGCTCAGCTCAGGACTCTCCAAACCGGGAAGCAGGCAGCCGAACGCCCAGGTGTCTCAGAATGGGGATTTGGGGTGCAAGCCAAGGCTGCGTGCCCAAGAGGGATTTTGCAGTCGCTGAGACAGATTCCGGCTTTGGACACACTATTTGGCTATGCACATGCGCACTTGCTGCTCGTGTGGGGTTGCCGCACATTACAAAACACAGATTTTTCTTCCCAGGGTAGAGACAAGGGCTGGAGACAAGTCTCTGCAGGGCGCTGAGAATCTGGTCCCAAGGTAGCTTGAGGCTTTTGCCTCTCGTCCGAACCCAGCCACGCCTCCCCCCACCTCGAGCCGCTGCCTGGGAATAACTCACAGGGGGGCACCCAAGCCAGACCAACGCCCAGAAGGACCCACAGCATCCGCAAGGGCTTCTGGGGCACAAAAAGCAATGTGCATTTGGAGGGGGGGGTTCATTTTCTCTGCCACCCAGCTCGGAAGCGAATGGGGCTCCAGCCATGCCAGAGAGTCAGGCCCCTACCCCCACCTCCCCACGGGTGGGGGGTCACTGGGATGGGGCGCTCCTTCTGCCCAAGCCCGTGGGACCCCGGAGCCCCCTCCTGCTCACCGTGTTCACGGCACTGTCCTTGCGGCGGTCGGGGATCTCAGATTTGTTGGGGTTATTGGCACTGCTCACCATGGGGCTGGAGGGCGGGATGCCCCTGCCGCTGCTGCTGACGACGCTGCAGCTGGCCTTGCGAGAAGGCATGCGGTCCTCTTTCAGCTCCCCGTCCCCCGTGCTGGTGGGGCTGCGTTTGGGGTGCATGGGCACTGGGGATGGGCCGCCTGGAAGCAGAGAGAAGGCAGGAGGAGAGAGAGAGCCCGTCAGAGACAGAGAGGAGAGAACCCGCAGCTGGTCCAAAGGAGCGCTGCTTGGCCGAGTAGGGATTCGAACTCAGGTCTCTGTGAAACTTTTAGTTCACGGAAAATGAAAGCAAGGCGAGAGCCATTGTGGTTGGGTCCACAGGGGTCAGCAAGCTTTTTCAGCAGGGGGCCGGTCCACTGTCCCTCAGACCTTGTGGGGGGCCGGAGTATATTTTGGAAAAAAAATAATGAACCAATGCATTTTAAATAAAAGACACATTCTACTCATGTAAAAACACGTTGATTCCCGGACCGTCCGCAGGCCGCATTTAGAAGGCGATTGGGCCAGATCCGGCCCCCAGGCCTTAGTTTGCCTACCCATGGACTAGGACCCAGGAGATCAGGGTTCGAATCCCCACTCAGCCATGAATCTGACTGAGAAAATCAGAAACGAGGAAGACCAAGATTTTAATAAAGATTGGAAGAAATTTATATTGTATTTGGAAGACCACTGTAAACAGCTGAGCTCTTTTAACAGGACTTAAATAACACTTGTGAGCTGACAAGAGACTTAAGATATAAATGTTAAATGGAATACATGGAGGACATAAAATATGCAGCAAGAAACGTTAAATATGGAACCCATGGAAGGGTGGAGGGAGGTCTAAGGGTGCAGGGGAATCTTGTATCTGCTTTTTTCTTTTGTTAATTATATTTGATTGAGCCAATGTGGGGAAAAAATGGGAAAATCAATAAAAATTTTGTGGGTTTGTTTGTTTTTTAAAAGAAGAAGCTCCCACTGGGTGGCTTGGGGCCAGTCACTGCCTCTCATGTTAGCCTAACTTGCAGGGTTGTTGTGTGGCTAAGATATGCTAGGCTAAGCTCCTTAGAGAAAAAGGTGGGATCTCAATGGATTTAAAAAAAGAAAAGAAGAGGTGACATGATAGAGGAGTTTATAAAATTATGCACGGCATAGGGAAAGTGGACAGGGGAAGGTTTTTTTCCTCCCTTTTTGTAACACTAGAACTCGTGGCTATCCAATGAAGCTGAATTTTGGGGAACTTAGGAAAGATAAGGACTTCCTCATAACCAGTGGAACTCTCTCCCACAGGACGCAACGATAGACACCAACCTGGATAGCTTCAAAAGAAGATGAGACATATATTCATGGAGGAGGAGGGGGCTGTTGATGGTTTCTAGCCAAGATGGTTACGCTCTGCCTTCACGGACAGAGGCAGCAATGCTTCTTTAACGCCAGGGGAGGAGAAAGTGCTCTTGTGCTCGGATCCTGCTTGTGGCTTTCGCACAATGGGCATCTGGGTGGCCGCTGTGAGAACAGGAGGCTGGTCCCTTTGGCCAGATCCAGCCGCTGCGCTCTGCATACGTTCCTACAGAACCTCCAGGCCCAGGGACAGTCTATCTAGAATTCTAGGTTCTCAGGGGTATTTGGCCACTGTGAGAAGAGGATGCTGGGCTAGTGGTCCCCTTGGCCTGATCCAGCAGCCTGGCCTTGCTTAGGTTCCTTTTTCTCACTCACTGGATCATCACCTTGTCAACGATGTCTCCAAAAGTTTTTACAGTTCACTTGGGAAGACAGGTGAACTAATACCAGTGTACACTGGTACCTCTGGTTATGAACTTAATTCATTCTGGAGGTCCTTTCTTAAGATGAAACCGTTCTTATCCTGAGGCGTGCTTTCTCTAATGGGGTCTCCCGCTGCGTGCGCGCCTCCGACACATGATTTCCATTCGCATCCTGGGGCAAAGTTTGCAACCAGGAGCAGCTCCTTCTGGGTTAGCGGTAACCTGGAGCGTTTGTAAACAGAGATACCACTGTACTGGAAGAAGCAAAGATCACCAGTGTCGAAGCAAGGATTCTTCAACATCAACTTCGTTGGACTGGTCATGTCGTGCGGATGCCTGATTCTCATCTTCCAAAGCAACTACTCTATTCCCAACTTAAAAATGGAAAGCGTAATGCTGGTGGGTCAACAAAAGGAGATTTAAAGACTCTCTCAAATGAAAAACTAAAAAATGTAGTATAAACACCAACAATTGGGAAACACTGGCTTGCGAGCGCTCCAATAGGAGAACAGCCTTTGCCAAAAGTGTCATGGGCTTTGAAGACACTCAAACTCAGGACGCAAGGGAGAAACGTGCCAAGAGGAAGGCACGCTTGGCAAATCCACACCGCGATCAACTCCCGCCCGGAAACCAATGTCCCCACTGTGGAAGGACGCGTGGATCCAGAATTGGCCTCCACAGTCACTTACGGACTCACTGTTAAAACCGTGTTTATGGAAGACAATCTTATTTGGCTACGAGAGGCAGTGTGGTGTAGTGGTTAAGAGCCGTGGACTCGTAATCTGGTGAACCGGGTTCGCGTCCCCACTCATCCACATGCAGCTGCTGGGTGACCTTGGGCTAGTCACACTTCTCTGAAGTCTCTCAGCCCCACTCACCTCACAGAGTGTTTGTTGTGGGGGAGGAAGGGAAAGGAGAATGTTAGCCGCTTTGAGACTCCTTCGGGTAGTGATAAAGCGGGATATCAAATCCAAACTCCTCCTCCTCCTCTTCTTCTTCTTCTTCTTCTTCTTCTTCTTCTTCTTCTTCTTCTTCTACGAGGGATCGCAGAAGAAGAGGAATGAGGAGGAGGAGGAGGAGGAGGAGGAGGACGAGGTGGTTCCCTTTTCCTTCCAGGCAACCAAGGTGTCACGAAACGCCCATGGACTGGAATAATCTCCTAGGGACTCACACAGGAAATGGAGCAAGTAGCTGTTTCAGCCCTGCATTGATCAGTTTGGGTGGTGGTATGGGTACTGCTTCTTGGAAGACGCCTGCTTCTTGGGAGGAAAGCAATGACAAACCTAGACAGCATCTTAAAAAGCAGAGACATCACCTTGCCGACAAAGGTCCGTACAGTTAAAGCTATAGTTTTCCCAGTAGTAATGTATGGAAGTGAGAGCTGGACCATAAAGAAGACTGATCGCTGAAGAATTGATGCTTTTGAATTATGGTGCTGGAGGAGACTCTTGAGAGTCCCATGGACTGCAAAAAGATCAAACTTATCCATCCTTAAAGAAATCAGCCCTGAGTGCTCACTGGAAGGACAGATCCTGAAGCTGAGGCTCCAATACTTTGGCCACCTCATGAGAAGAGAAGACTCCCTGGAAAAGACCCTGATGTTGGGAAAGATGGAGGGCACAAGGAGAAGGGGACGACAGAGGACGAGATGGTTGGACAGTGTTCTGGAAGCGACTAGCATGAGTTTGGCCAAACTGCGGGAGGCAGTGAAAGATAGGCGTGCCTGGCGTGCTCTGGTCCATGGGGTCACAAAGAGTCGGACACGACTGAACGACTGAACAACAACAACACGGGAGGGGAGGGGGGGGGGGGGCGCAGGGAGGGAAGGTAGCCCACGTCACTCACAGAAATCGCTGTGCCGCCGCTGCCGGTGGTAAGTGGAGGAGCTCCGCTGGCTCTTGGAGTGCGACGAAGAGGACTTGCTGGTGCCGTTGGAAACCTCGCTGGGCGCCCGCACCCGGGCCAGTGAGAGGCTGCTGCCCGTGCGTGACTCTCCCCCTTCCACCTGCTGGGAGACGACACGGCAGACGCTTATAAGATTACGCACAGCACAATGAGGCAATGACCTATCCCAAAAGCGGAAAGGGGAAGAAGTCCCAGCAAAGGAAGAAAAACTTCTGGAATATGCAGGAATCGCGAAACTTGACTGGAAAATTATAAATCAATACAGTGGTATCTTGGTTTACGAACTTAAGCGGTGCCAGAAGTCCATTCTTAAACCAAAGCGTTCTTAAACCAAGGCGTGCTTTCCCCCATAGCAGTGGGGGACTCAATTACTTGACATTCAGAAAGTTCCAGAAGGCAGCCCTGTTTAGGGAAGTTTTTAATCTGTGACATTTTAATATATTTTAATATTTGTTAGAAGCTGCCCAGAGTGGCTGGGGGGACCCAGCCAGATGGATGGGGTACAAATAATAAAATTATTATTAGTAGTAGTTTTATTTACAAATGGAACACACTCAACAGGAAGCGAAACATGTTCTTATTCCAAGGCAAAGTTCACAAACCAAAACACCCACTTCTGGGTTTGCAGCGTTCTTAATCTAACTTGTTCAGAAACTAAGCTGTTCTCAAACCAAGGGACCACTGTATGACAAACTTTTTATATGAAAGGGTGGAAATGTTTGACGGAATATTTACAAACAAACTGCAAAGAGGTAAGAACATTGGCGGGATTATTGTAATAACCTGCAGTTTTATAAGAGTACGTATTTAAAGTAGATGAATAAATGAGCACATTAAGTTAATTTGGGATAGGTGGGAAATATTAAAAATGAATTTAAGGAACTGCAGGAAGGGGGGGGGAAGGAAGCCAAGTTCTGAAACGCTGAAATGACTGAAAAATGATTTAAATGTATAAAACCGAAAATCATAAATCATATATATACAGTGGTACCTCGGGTTACATACGCTTCAGGTTACAGACTCCGCTAACCCAGAAATAACGCTTCAGGTTAAGAACTTTGCTTCAGGATAAGAACAGAAATCGTGCTCTGGTGGCGCAGCGGGAGGCCCCATTAGCTAAAGTGGTGCTTCAGGTTAAGAACCGTTTCAGGTTAAGAACGGACCTCCAGAACGAATTAAGTACTTAACCAGAGGTAAAGGTAAAGGGACCCCTGACCATCAGGTCCAGTTGTGTCCGACTCTGGGGTTGCGGCACTCATCTCGCTCTATAGGCCGAGGGAGCCGGCGTTTGTCCGCAGACAGCTTCCGGGTCATGTGGCCAGCATGACTAAGCCGCTTCTGGCAAACCAGAGCACCCCACCCCACCCCGTAACTCCAGGGCTCACCTCGTTCTTCCTGCCCAGCAGGAGGTAGGTGGCCGTGACCTCGTTGTACTTCTGGCTGGTCAGGGCTTCCTTGATCTCTTCGCGGGTGTAGCCCATGCCGACCATCACTTCTGGGCAGGGAGAGGAAAGAGACGGCGGAGAGGGTTAGGCTCTAGTCACCAACATACGCCGTCGCGGACACAAGGGAAGGTGTGGAGCAAGTTAGAAGGTGTTTACAGCAAGAGTAATAAAATGAAATTGTTATTTAGGAGGGGAACTGAATTTAACCAGGAGGGGAACTGGTGACTGGGAGCGGCCGCCGGGACCACATAACACCAGTCCTGAGAGATCTACATTGGCTCCCAGTACGTTTCCGAGCACAATTCAAAGTGTTGGTGCTGACCTTTAAAGCCCTAAATGGCCTCGGTCCTGTATACCTGAAGGAGCGTCTCCACCCCCATCGTTCAGCCCGTACACTGAGATCCAGCGCCGAGGGCCTTCTGGCAATTCCCTCACTGCGAGATGTTATTATTTGTACCCCGCCCATCTGGCTGGATCTCCCCGGCCACTCTGGGCGGCTTCCAACAAATATTAAAATACATTAGAATCATAGAATCATAGAGTTGGAAGAGACCCCAAGGGCCATCCAGTCCAACCCCCTGCCAAGCAGGAAACACCATCAAAGCATTCCTGACAGATGGCTGTCAAGCCTCCGCTTCAAGACCTCCAAAGAAGGAGACTCCACCACACTCCTTGGCAGCAAATCCCACTGTCCAACAGCTCTTACTGTCAGGAAGTTCTTCCTAATGTTTAGGTGGAATCTTCTTTCTTGTAGTTTGAATCCATTGCCCCGTGTCCGCTTCTCTGGAGCAGCAGAAAACAACCATTAGAATATCACCGATTAAAAACTTCCCTATACAGATGTCTTTTAAAAGTCTGGTAGTTGTTTTTCTCTTTGACCTCTGATGGGAGGGTGTTCCACACGGCGGGTGCCACCACCAAGAAGGCCCTCTGCCTGGTTCCCCGTAACTTCACTTCTCGCAGGGAGGGAACCACTGGAAGGCCCTCGGAGCTGGACCTCCGTGTCCGGGCAGAACGATGGGGTTGGAGACGCTCCTTCAGGTATACTGGACCAAGGCTGCTTAGGGCTTTAAAGGTCAGCACCAACACTTTGAATTGTGCTCGGAAACGTACTGGGAGCCAATGTAGGTCTTTCAGGACCGGTGTTATGTGGTCCCGGCGGCCGCTCCCAGTCACCAGTCTAGCTGCCGCATTCTGGATTAGTTGCGGTTTCTGGGTCACCTTCAAAGGTAGCCCCACGCAGAGCGCATTGCAGTAGTCCAAGCGAGAGATAACTAGAGCATGTAGAGATGTAAAAATTCCGGAAATTTTGAAGCTTGGAAAAAACCCGTTTTTTCCAGTTTTTTTTCGGGGGGGAATGGAAATTTTAGAAAAATTGAAAAAATGCTACATTAGCACTTCTTTTTTATTTCCAGATTAAAAACAACTAGCATATTAAAAATATAGTCTGTCCTAACCATTCCTATTTAATAGAATTTAGTTTTAAAATAATATTTATTTGTATTTGTAACAAATGGAGCAACAATCTCCTGAACTGTTTACTAGTTTATGTGGAACAAAAAAACAACAACTCCACAAAACAATTTTTAAAAATCCAGAAGTAACAATTATTCATATTTCCTCTCCACAGTATTTAAAAAAACATTCTCATAAAAAGAACTGAAGAAGGAAGTGGGACTAAGTTTCAATGAATGGGCATGAAATTTAATCAGAATCATTTTCTGAGCTGTAATTAAGTATATACTTTCAGGCCCTTTTTGTTGCTCTATATTTTCTTCCAGTGCTTTGACTAGTGAAGAAACAGAACCAATTACCTAACACATTACATAAGCGCCGGAACAAACAAAAGCACTGAAACCTTTTTCTTTTCTGGTGACAACAGCACCTCCTAAAGGAAGAAATGTATCTTGTTCTTGCATTGGAGAGTTCAGTTTGTAACCTAGGACTTGCTTTTCCTCACAGAAATTAGAATAATCTGATATACCATACATATTTTTTTAGAAATGATTTATAAAACATTTGAACCCCTTATCTTAAAATATTTTATTCATCATGTTAAAATAAAACATTCCATAATCTACTTTTCATTTTTTCGGGAAAAAACAAAAAAAGGCTTCAGGAAAAAAACGGGGGGGGGGGAGATTGTTTTTCCCCAAAATTTTCTGGGCCTTCACATCTCTAAGAGCATGCACCACTCTGGCGGGCAGGCAGGGCCTCATCCTGCGTACCAGATGGAGCTGATAAACTGCTGCCCTGGACACAGAATTAACCTGCACCTCCATGGACAGCTGTGGGTCCAAAATGCCTCCCAGGCTGTGCACCTGGTCCTTCAGGGACACAGTCGCCCCATTCAGGACCAGGGAGTCCCCCACACCTGCCCAGCCCCTGTCCCCCGACGGCTTCAAGGTGTGGAACCGACCCTGTTGCACCCCGTCTTTGAGTGTGGCAGCACCTGCTGTTTCATATCCAGCGAAAACACGCCACGCGCCCTTACCGATACGCTTGGCGTCTGCAAAGTCCTCTTCCGGCTCTTTATAGGGCTTCAGCTCGTCCCCCTCGTAGCCAATATTGATCCACTTGTCCTTCATGATTTGCTGCGGAGAGGAAGAGCCTTCGTGAAGGCGGGGGGGGGGAGGGGAGGCCTAGACACGCACACACCCTCCATCCATGCCTGGAAGCTCCTTCCTCTCTAACCCCAGTGGCTCCCTAACTTTTTTGGGGGGTTCCACAGACTCACTCCCAGTGGGATCTACTTTAACCTACCATATTTTTCGCTCCATAAGACGCACTGTTTTCCTCCTAAAAAGTAAGGGGAAATATCTGTGCGTCTTATGGAGCGAATGGTGGTCCCTGGAGCTGAATTGCCCAGGGGCCAAAAGAGGATCCCTGCTTTTTATTTTACAAAGAGAAAAGGGGGGGTTGAAAGGACCCCGCTCAGCAGCTGATCAGCAAGAGATCGGGAGAGAGATAAGAGTCCCGGCTCCCTTTCAGCCCCGCCCTCCTTTGTTGAATGTGCTGCAGAGGGAGGTTGTTTGTTTCCCCAGCGACATGTGACTGGCTGATTAGATTATCTGTCTGGAAACTGTAGAAAAGGCTCCCTTTCCTTTAGAAGCTGCAGAAATGTGAGTTGAACCCCATAAAAACAGAGCTTTTCCTCTTTGCTTTTCCCCCTTTGCAAAAGGAGCTTTGCTTTTCCCCCTTTGCAAAAAAAGCTGCAAAACTTTTAGCTGATCCTCAAAAAAAGGGCTTTTCCCTTTGCAAAAAAAGCTGCAAAACTTTTAGCTCATCCTCAAAAAAACAGGGCTTTTAGAGGAGGAAAACCAGAAAAAAAATTCTTGTTTCCTCCTCTAAAAACGAGGTGCACCCTATGGTCTGGTGCGCCCTTTGGAGCGAAAAATACGGTATTAAAAAAAGCATTTTTTGGAATAGCCATTTGCATGACACACCAAGGAAGGCAACTGCACCATAAAATCCAGAACAGTCACAATTAATGGCTCACTTATTCAAAGCCCAATTAAAACTATTCAGTTGAAGTAATTAATTCAGTTGGACTTGATCCAGTGCTAGCAGCTTTGCAAAATCGTTTGCACCTCAAACATGCACCCTTAGCACCCCGCTAGGCCACCCCCATGTATCGCCTGCGTTTTTGGGAACCGCGGTTCAAATTCCTGCACGCTCAGCGGTGAGGGAGAGGCACTCTGCACCTGCTCAATGGCACCCTTGCTTGCCACAAAATAGCTCCAGGCACAAGCTCCCTTAAGAAAATAAACAACAGCAGGGCCGCAAGCTCAGAGTCAGGGCATCTGCTCTGCAAGCAGAAGGTCTCGGGTTCAAACCCAGGTATGGCTGGGAGAGGCTCTCTGGCTAAAATCCTCGAGAGCTGCTGCCGGTCAGTGAAGACAGTATTGCGCTAGATGGATCAATGCCCTGACTCTCAGCTTCCTTAAAATAAAATAAAAAATCCGGATTCAGGAGAGCAGAGGCTCTGAGCTCATCTTTAGCCAGAAGGGACCCCCTTGGCAAAGAAGACCCTCTCCCCACAGGGCATCCTCACCCCACCCCACCCCACTTCTCAGCATTCTCCCCCACCCCCAGGAAGCCTGCAAACTACGCTGGGGGGGGGGAGGCAGGCAGGGAGGGGTTGCTGAGGCTGCTCTCTGCCTCCCTGGCACACGGTATAATTATCCCTGAGTCGATTAGGCTAATTACAGCCATCCGTGGGGGGAGGGGGAGAGGGAGGCGGGTGGGCAGGGCCAGATCCCACAGAGACATTAGCTAATTAAAGGCCTCCTCCCCCAGCAGCAGCAGCAGGTTCCTGTAAGGAGAAACGGGTTGGAGGGCAGGAGCTGGGGGCTAGAGAATGGGTCTGGGGGGTGGCAACGCAGCTCGGAGGAGGAGGAGGCAGGGGCACCAGCTGTGCTCCCCCCCCCGGGGGGGGGACGACGACTAAGAAAGGGAACAAGCGACATCTCAAGCAACGGCTTGGAGAACAGGGAAGAAAATGCATGCTTCTGAATGCCAGTTGCCAGGATTCGCACCCGGATCCTGATTGCGGGTTTCCAATAATGGGCATCCGGTTGACCAATGTGGGAACAGGATGCTGGACTAAGAGGGGGGCCCTTTGGGCTGGCTTTTCTTATTTTTTTTATGGTCCAGAGGCAATATATCTATTTTTTTTAATTTTTTTTACCGTATATAGTTTTTGTTAAATTTTCTGTTTCGCCATTTAAAACACTCGTTTTCACCTCCTTAAAACAGCAATGACTCCCTTTCTTCTCTTTCCATCGTTCGTTTTACATATTCTAAAATCCCTGCGTATTTTACTGAAAACTATCCCATTCGGTATTCCGCTATTCCGCCCATCGTAACTTCATTTACACTGCTGCGTTCATCTCAACGCTGGCTGCGTTTTCGGCTGTACGCGGTTATTTCCCATATATTCAATCAATCAACGCTTTCCAATCTTCTCTAGATCACTAGGTTCTTAGGGGGCACATGGCCACTGTGAGAACAGGATGCTGCAGGACTAGGCGGGCCATTGGGCTGATCAAAGCATGCTCTCGTGGAATCAAAGAATCGTAGGGTTGGAAGGGACCCCCCAGTGGCCATCTAGTCCAACCCCCTTCAGTGCAGGAATCTCTCTCTCTCTCTCTCTCACACACACACACGTGACACACACGTGACACACACACACACACACTAAAGCCCTGGTCCTTGGGACGTTGCTCACCCTCCCCCCGGCCATCTTCACCAGGCCCACTCACCAAGCCCCCCTTCTTTCCTTCCCTCGCCCCGCCCAGCCATCTTAGGTGCCCCTACCTCCAGGGTGCAGCGTTTGGAGGGGTTCAGGACCAAGAAGCGCCGCAGGATGTTCTCGCAGTCCGTAGACATGTAGAAGGGCACGCGGTATTTGCCACGAAGGACTCGTTCCCGCAGCTCCTGAAAGGGGCAGGTGGAAGGAGGAGGAGGAGGAGGAGAGGAGTTTGGATTTGATATCCCGCTTTATCACTACCCGAAGGAGTCTCAAAGCGGCTCACATTCTCCTTTCCCTTCCTCTGTGAGGTGAGTGGGGCTGAGAGACTTCAGAGAAGTGTGACTAGCCCAAGGTCACCCAGCAGCTGCATGTGGAGGAGTGGAGACGCGAACCCAGTTCACCAGATTACGAGTCCACCGCTCTTAACCACTACACCACACTGGCTCAGTAATAATCCAAACCAGCGTCAGTAATATCCAAACCAGGTTCACCTGTCCCCGAGAGCGGCCTGCCTCAAACTCAGCCCCCTTTCCCCCCCTTATGGGTCAGCCTGGCCCTACACAGGTAGACGGATGGGAGGTTTGGGGTGGGGAAGGGCACCCGCAAAGAGTTAAGTGTGCTTCCGGTCTCTGTGGGCGCCATCGCCACTGGTTTCCAGCCCCATAAGCCACAGCCTGGGGTCATTTGTGGTTAAGGAATGCTGCAGCGCGATTGCTGACAGCAGAGAGGCCTTGCCAGCCTGTAACACCTCGGCGCTCAGGGATCTGCCCTGTGGAACTCCCTGCCTATTGACATCAGGCGGGTGCCTTCGCTGTCCTCGATTCCTGGTCTGGGAAAAAGGTGGGGTTTGAATAAATATAGTAATGATGATCTAATACGGGGCCTGCTGAAAAACATTTTTGTTTAGACAATTCTGCTCGGATGTTTAGAACGCTGATGCGAGTTTTGAAAGTTTTAAATTACCGTTAATCTTTCTTGGTGATAGCTTCATTTCCAAAATCTCTTTTGTAACCTGCTCTGAGGGTTGTTATAATCAAGCGGTGTGCAAATTTTGTGAAATGAAAATAAAATAAAAGAGTTGCTGGGTGGAAAAATTGGCATTATCTGGGTGGGACGTGCATAATATCTGTGGCTTTCACATTTTGTCATGTAGAGTGATTCTTTTCTCTGGTTCCTCATCTTTTCCTTTCGGGTCTTTATTTACCAGTTTATTTCATAAAAGTTACATACTGCGTGATCGTTAAAAAAGAAATGGGAAGCATTTCCATCACATAAAACACAAAAGGCAGAATGTTGTGTAATTCAGGGTGAGAAGTGTAGTTTGGGGAGGTGGGTTCAGCTTTTGGGGACAGGAACCCCTTATGCCAGGGGTGGCCAACTCCCAAGAGACTGCGATCTACTTCACAGAGTTAAAAACTGGCAGGGATCTACCCCCTTTTGGGGGGTTCAGGTCAAAGTTGTTGAGCTTTTTTATTCAGCTTCTTTGAGGGGAACCAGTGATCTACCAGTGATCTACAGCAGACATCCAGTGATCTACCGGTGAAGGCCCCCTCTGTCCCCCACACCAGCCCTGCTCATGTTGGACATGCCTGCCTTATGCTATTCCAACAAGGTAAAGGTAAAGGGACCCCTGACCGTTAGGTCCAGTCGCAGACGACTCTGGGGTTGTGGAGCTCATCTCGCTTTACTGGCCAAGGCAGCCGGCGTACAGCTTCTGGGTCATGTGGCCAGCATGACTAAGCCGCTTCTGGCGAACCAGAGCAGCGCACGGAAACGGCGTTTACCTTCCCGCCGGAGCGGTACCTATTTATCTACTTGCACTTTGACGTGCTTTCGAACTGCTAGGTGGGCAGGAGCTGGGACCGAGCAACGGGAGCTCACCCCGTCGCAGGGATTCGAACCGCCGACCTTCTGATCGGCAAGCTCTAGGCTTTGTGGTTTAACCCACAGCGCCACCCGCGTCCCTATTCCAACAAGGCTGTCTGCAAAAGGAGAAAATGGACTCCCTCCTTGCCCCCACCCTATCCCTGCTACTGGCTTGGGAGACCCCGCAGTCCGCTGGGCCTGGCTCCGGCCCTATAACCCCCCACCTCTCCCTCCAAGGCTTCTCTGCAACCCCCATTCTGCCCCACCTTGAGGTTCTGCCCGTCGAAAGGCAGGGAGCCGCTGACCAGCGTATAGAGGATGACCCCCAAGCTCCAGATGTCCACCTCGGGGCCGTCGTACTTCTTGCCCTGGAAGAGCTCCGGGGCGGCGTAGGGCGGGCTGCCGCAAAACGTGTCCAGCTTGGAGCCCAGCGTGAACTCGTTGCTGAACCCAAAGTCGGCGATCTTTATGTTGGCGTCTGCGTCCAGCAAAAGGTTCTCGGCCTGTTTTGGGTGGAGAGTCACAGAATGAACGCTGAAGTCGCAGAACGACAAGAGCTGGGAAGTTGGAAGGGGACCCCAAAGGGTCAACTAGCCCAACCCGCTGCAATGCCAGGGGCACAGAAAAATTCTCGGAATCTGAATCAGCTTTGGGGCACCTGGATTTGGGTTCTTAAGGGCCAGCACAAAGCAGAGAAACTGCCGAAGGCCCCCCTCTGTCCCCCAGCCCTGCTCATCCGACAGCGTAATAATTATTCCCATTTTACAGATGGAGGAATGGAGGCATAGGGCGATTTGCCCAAGACCACGCTGTCAAGTCCAGGGCAGAGGCTTGCGCCCCGAATTTCGCCAGCCCAACTGCTCTGCTGAGTGACGTGGTGCTCATAGCATCATAGTTACCGGGAGGGGGTGGAGGGGAGGGAGAGAAAAAGGAGAAGAGAAGCCCAGAGTCCCCCTCACCTTCAGGTCCCTGTGGACAATGTTCTTCTGGTGACAGTAGTGCACAGCCGAGACAATCTAGGCGCGGGAAGAAGAAGAAGAAGAAGAAATGGGGTGGGTAAAAATGTCCTGGGGTGTGGGCAAGATCCCTGCAAGGCTGTCCCACTTCCTGCGGAGATGACACTCCCTCCGTGTGTCTCCCCCCGCATCCAGAGTCGTGAGTGCCCCCCCCCTTTTAAAGCAAAACAGGCCAGGCTGCCAGGATCAATCCTTACCCAAACCCCCGAGGCTGGAAAGAGAAAGAAAATCAATCCTCAGCCACGTGAGGAAGCCATGGGGGATGGATCCGGAGCAGGGAGTGTCCGATACCCTCTCTGCCCCAGAACATCAGCCAACCCACGTTCCTGCCAATCATCCCTCGCCCGTTTTCTGGCACCCAAAGAACAACCTCCCCCCCCCCCGGGCTGGGGTCTCCTCTCCTCACCTGCCTGAACTTGGCCCGAGCTTCCTTCTCCTTCATGCGCCCGTGGGAAACCAGGTAGTCAAAGACTTCTCCTACAGGCGGAGAGAAAAGGACGTTAGGCTAACATCAGGAGAGACTGCAGGATCAGGCCAGTGGCCCATCTAGTCCAGCATCCTGTTCTCACAGCGGCCAACCGGATGCCCCAATGGGATCTGAGTGCAAGAGCAGATCTGCCCTCCTGTTGTTTCCAGCAAATGGGATTCAGAAGCGTTGCTGCCTCCGACTGCAGAGTCAGACCAGAGCCAATCCTGGCTAGTAGCCACGAGAAGCCCTCTCCTCCTCCATGAATTTGTCTATTCCTCTTTTAAAGCCACCCAAGTGGGTGCCCATCACTGCCTCCTGTGGGAAGGAGTTCCATAGGTTAACTATGTGCTGCATGAAAAAAAAATCCATTTATCTGCCCTGCATCTTCCAACGTTCAGCTTAATTAAATGTGGGTATTATGAGAAAATACGGGACCCAGGTGGCGCTGTGGGTTAAACCACAGAGCCTAGGGCTTGCTGATCAGAAGGTCGGCGGTTCGAATCCCCGCAATGATGGGGGGGAGCTCCCGTTGCTCGGTCCCTGCTCCTGCCCACCTAGCAGTTTGAAATCACGTCAAAGTGCAAGTAGATAAATAGGTACCGCTCCGGCGGGAAGGTAAACGGCGTTTCCGTGCGCTGCTCTGGTTCGCCAGAAGCGGCTTAGTCATGCTGGCCACATGACCCGGAAGCTGTCTGCGGACAAACCCTGGCTCCCTCGGCCTATAGAACGAGATGAGCGCCACAACCCCAGAGTCGGACACGACTGGACCTAATAGTCAGGGGTCCCTTTACCTTTACCTATTACGAGAAAACGATAAAAACTTCTCCCTCTACACTTTTCCCCAGGTCATGCTTAATTTCATAAACGTCCATCATTTCGCCTCTTACTGACCGTTCCTTTAAGCTAAAAGGTCCCCCCAACCTTTTCTTGTAGGGGATTCGTCATTTGGGTGGCCTTTTCTAAAACTTTTCCCAGTTCTGCAATATCCTTTTTGAGGCAAGGTAACCAGAACCGCACACCTTGCTCCATAGTTCTGCACAACAGCATTATGAGATCGGCAGTCCTACTTTCCATTCCTCTCCTAAGAATCCCTAGCTGCACTCAAGGCGTCTTGCGAGCCGTAGGAAAAAAACGAAATATGGAACAAGGATACCACGTCTTCTAACAATCCGATCCAATGCAAAACAATTTCTAAAAATGTGATTTAAAATAAACAACTTACACTGAATAAGGTGGTATTCTATAATCCATTAGAATATTATGGCACGCAGTGAAATTAATTCTCAAAATATCAGCAAATGAGGACTGGACAGAAGTTCACTCAACAGTTACTATAAATCATTGCCAAATAATCATCAATAAAAGTAATCATTGGTCAGCGTAAATGGATTCTCCGTGCCCTCATTTCTGCAAAAAGATTGATACAGATACAATAGAAGGACAAAAATGTGGGTTTTTTTTTAATGTATTCTCTTTCCTGCCCTCTTTTTCTGTTTCCCTGTTTTCTTATTTATTTTAATTTACTATAATAATCTCAGTAAAATTATAAATATAAAAAATAAATCAAAGCAACAGCAATACTTAAAATACCGCGGTGCATTAAAAAATAAATGCAAAAATATCGAATTGAGCAACCAGGTCATAAAATGGATGCAATGCCCACAGAGCTGGGGACGGGCAGTGCACTGGGCAAGGGCTGCATTGGAGCTAAACTGTGCCTGATCATCGTCTTCCAAAGCAACTTCTCTATTCCGAACTTAAAAATGGAAAGCGTAACGCTGGTGGTCAACAAAAGAGGTTTAAAGACATTCTCTAGGCAAATCTTTAAAAATGTAGTATAAACACTGACAACTGGGAAACACTGGCCAGCGAGCGCTCCTGTTGGAGAACAGCCTCTACCAAAGGGGTCATGGGGTCTGTAGACACTCGAACTCAGGACGCAAGGGAGAAACGTGCCAAGAGGAAGGCACACTTGGCAAATCCACACCGTGATCAACTCCTGCCCGGAAACCTATGTCCCCAACTGTGGAAGGACGCGTGGATCCAGAATTGGCCTCCGCAGTCCCTTACGGACTCATTGTTAAAACCGTGTTTATGGAAGACAATCTTACTCAGCTACGAGGGATCGCCAAAGAAAGAAAGAAAGAAAGAAAGAAAGAAAGAAAGAGAAAGAAAAAGAAAGAAGGAAGGAAGGAAGGAAGGAAGGAAAGGAAGGAAGAAAGAAAGAGAAAGAAAAAGAAAGAAGGAAGGAAGGAAGGAAGGAAGGAAGGAAGGAAGGAAGGAAGGGAAAGAAAGAAACTGTGTCCCAGACTCACCTGCGCTGGCATACTCCATCACCAGGTAGAGTGTCTTCTCGGTCTCTATCACCTCAAAGAGTTTCACTGCAAAGCGAGTGAGAGAGATTTCAGCCCCCAGATTCCACGGAGCAAGGTCTGCCCGGATTTCTCAACCACGACCCTCTCCCTCCCTCCTGGTTCTGCCCTCGTGCTCCTTAAGAGTAAGGCAGGTGCCGATGAGAAAACGGAGGCAGACCGCTTTCCAGGCTCCTGGCTCTCTTACCGATGTTGGGGTGATTCAGACCCTTCATGATCCTCACTTCTCGGAAGAGCTGCAAAAAACGGGAGGAGGGAGGTGGGTTAAGCCAAGTCGATCCTCCCCAAGGGCTGGTCGCAGCATGTTCTCACACCAGGGGTGTACCCAGGATCAAAACTAAGGGGGGGGGGGCAAGCCATGGTCCTTCGGGTTCAAAAACAAAAATAGCTTCAAAAAACAGAAAAACATCCCCCCCAAAACAGAAAGCCCCAAATGGCTGAAAAACTCAGTTTCCCAGGATCCTCAGTCCTCGCAAAGGAACTACTCACCATGCAAGGGAACTCAGTTTCCCAAGCTCCCTTGCAACGATGATGAATCCCGGCAAATTCAGAAACCGTTCCTCTCTTGCCAGCACGATGTAGCGTGGATACAAAAAGCAGGCAGACGAGGAAGGACGAGAACCCAGGCTAAGACCATGGTCAGCCCTTGGATTCGCCCCCTGACACTGCCCAAAGTCTCAGCCTACATCCGCATTTGACCAAGCAGGGTGCAGGCTAGGATCCGGGCTGCCCCCCCCCCCGGGTACGCCCATGTCTCACACACAAACACACAATTGCAGGAACATATTTGGGGAAATTGGTTTGTTTTTTTACGGAATGGAAGTGGGCTGCATGAACTGCCAGAAAGAGGAAAACGCAGATACAAAACTTAAATAAAGTTATATACAATAATTCTTTTGATTATATGCCTCATATTTTCCCAATTCTGAACATGTATAATATACCTTGTTCAGAAATGGGAAAATATGACGCATATAATCAAAAGAATTATTGTATATAACTTTATTTAAGTTTTGTATCTGCGTTTGACTTGTATTTGTAATGTGAGATTTTGTGTTTTAGTTTGTAGTATCTGTAAAACTTCCTGCTGGTTCCTCCCCGAGCAAACTCTGTCCCCAAAATCGCTTTGGAGACTGTTATTTCCTCCCCACAGATACTTTGCACTCAGGTATATTCCGAAGGCGGCTGGCAGGAGGGGTTAAATTTCTGAAGAGGAGAGGCGCCAAGGCGAGAGACCTTTAACATGGAAACCTCTCCCCATTATCCTGGCAAACCCTGACAATTTGGCAGCGGCAGCAGCAAGCATTCTGCACGTGCTCAGAGGCCCTCTTGCCTTTGGTATCATGATTAAGTGTTTGAGCAGCAGAAAACAAGCTTGCTCCCAGCGAGCTTCAGAATGGCCGAGTGGGGGAATCTGAACCCTGATCTCCCCCAGGTTGCGCACTCTAACCACTGCCCCACGCTGCCTCTTTAGCACAGCTCAGTCCTATGATTCTATTCATTAAATGTCAGGATTAGGAATAGGATCTGTTTATGAAACCCATCCATGGGGACAGTCAGTGGGAGGTGGGGAGCACACATTTCATGGGGGGGGGGTCCCCTGAAAAGGGGTTGTGAAATGGATGGCAAACGAATTTGGGGGGGGGAGAGAAGGAAAGAGGCTTTCAAGGGGGTACAGGGCCTTCCCCCCCCCCAGCCAAAGGATGCTGGAAGTGTCAGTCTGGCTGCAACTGGGAAGACTGGGTTGAACAGGGAGCTGCAAATGGGAAGACTCCCATTGAAAAGGGGAAATGACTAATTTGAAGGGGGGGGCGATGAAAAGCCTTCAATATCCATCTCTCCTCCCCCCCCCCACCTTCCCCAAGCTCATTTGGCCTGGAAAATCCAGCCGCTAATTAACAGCTCCGCCCCAACAACCAACTTGGACTCCAGGCGCTAATTAGGGAAGGGGGGGGCAGAAAGTGGGGGGTGGGGGTGGATGAAGAGCGGTGGTGGGTCTCCAATGATGAAAGGCTTGAGGGAAAGGCAGGGACCCATACAAGAGAGATGAGAACACAGTTTTTTTTCTGGGGGGCTGGGGCATACCCCTAACCCCTGACTTTGCCCCTTTTGCTATTAGGAAGTATTTATTTGGTTTCTTTGGCTAAAATGGTGGTGAACCAGAAAAGAAAAATTTGCAGAACGCAAGAGGGGCCCAGATCCATTCCTTTCCACCTCATGGTGGCACAGAATTGCGGAACTGCAGAGTTGAGAGGGGGACCCCCAGGGGCCATCTAGTCCAACCCCCTGCAATGCAGGGATCTCAGCTAAAGCAGGAGAGAGTTGAGAGGGGGACCCCCAGGGGCCATCTAGTCCAACCCCCTGCAATGCAGGGATCTCAGCTAAAGCAGGAGGCCACCCAACCTCTGCTAAAAAAACCTCCAAGGAAGGACAGAGCGCCGCTTTCCGAGGGAGCCTGCTCCACTGTCGGGCAGCTCTTGACCCTCAGAAAGTTCTTCTTGATATATAGGCGGAATCTCCTTCCTTGCCATTTGAATCCACTGGATCCCCGGAACAGCGGCAGAAAACAAGCTGCCACACGACACCCCTCCAGAGATTTGGGGACAGCTCTCATGCCACCTCCCGGTCTTTCTTTCTCCAGAGTAGACACCCGCGACACCCTCAACCCTTCCTCGTAAGGTTTGGTCCCCAGCTTCATTCTGGAGCGACCAGAAGAGGGATAGCACAAGAATCTCCAGGTGGCGGGTTCGAGTCCCACGTCGGGGACAGCTTCCCGCCTTGGACTAGATGACCCTCATGGTCCCCTTCCAACGATGGGGCACCGAGTAGAGAGTCCCCAGCATAGGAAGTGGCCTTAGACAAGGCCAGACCCTCACAGTCCATTTAGCTCAGGCGTGCCTGCCCTGACTGGCAGCAGCTTTCTAGGGTTTCAGGCAGGGAGGGGTTTTTCCCTCAACCCTTGGAGGAAACACTGGGTCTGCAAAGTGGCTATTTTGACACTGAGACACAGGATATAGAGCATCCTGGAAAAGCAGGCCCACCACCCCACTAGGAGGTCTTCAACTCTCATTGCCCCTGAAAAGCTCCCTCGCCTACACCTTGCCCCCCCCTTCCAGGGCACACCCTTCAGGCCAGCGGTTCCCAAACCTTTTCGGGCCCCCACCCCCTCGCGGTTCCACAAACTCACCCCCAGGCCCCCCTACCCTATCTCCGAATAGTGGCTTACACAACCCACCAAGCAAGATGGCGACACCATAACATTTCCAAACGGGAACAATTAATTGCAGATCTATGCCAAACCCAATTACAACTTCCCAGGGGTGTAGCAAGGGGGGGGGGCGGTCCGGTTTACATAATGGAGGGGGTGACAAATTATCAAGGAAAAATAAATATTGAATTTTTTTTTTTAAAATGCCTGCTCCAAAGGTCTTATCTTACTATACTAGGGATATATAGCTTATATAATATCGGTCGGTTAATCTTGACCCCTCCACCAAAATAGCTGTCACTTGGCTGTTTTCCTACGTCGAAGGCTGAAATTTTCAGTGGAGCACTTACTGTTCCCAACCCTAACCCTGTGGAAAGCCATCTAATTAGACTTTAATTTGATTTTGAGATGTTTTTAGGAGGTAATTTAATTATTGTTTGATTTTATACCAATGTTATGTATCTGATGTTAGCCACCCTGAGCCCGACTTTGGCCGGGGAGGGCGGGATATAAATAAAAGTTTTTATTATTATTACTTGTTATTATTCCTTTGTAAGAAAATATGAAATAATAAAACCATTTTTGCGGGGGGGAATCAATCAATGGTTTTCTGCACGCGGGGCCCACCTGACCTTCCTATGCCTCTGGGGGGGTGACAATTTTTTTTTGCCCCCGGGGTACCAATTTACCTTGCTACGCCCCTGCAACTTCCTTCCAGTAGCACCTTAGAGACCAACTAAGTTTGTTATTGTGGTATGAGCTTTCATGTACACACACTTCAATGTGCATGCACACGAAAGCTCATACCAAAAAAACTTAGTTGTGCTCTAAGGTGCTACTGGAAGGAATTTTTATTCTAATTTTTTTAGAATGGCAGACCAACACGGCTACCTACCTGTAACCAATTACAACTATTTGGTGTAATTAACGCAACAAAACGAACGAACTTGTTCCTGTGATTGCAGCTTTTTAAAGTCGGTTAGTCCTTTACACCTCCAGAGTCCGTCCATCCCCCCCCCCAAGCCGCGTTTTGCCTCTTTGCGCCCTCCTGGGGAATCTCCTCTGGGTAATGGCGTTCCCCAGCAGCTGACCCCTGCAGCCCCTGATACCCCCCCTCCAGGGCCAAAACACCCTTTGGGGCATTTGTGCACTGCAAAGGGGTTGGACTAGATGACTCTAGGGGTTCTACGATTCTGATCAAAGGGGTGGGGATGGGGGTTCGAAGCAACAACAAACACACACACCTTCTGGAGGCTCGTTGGATTCAACTGCGTCTTGTCGATTATTTTTATAGCCACCTGGAAGAAATGAAATGCAGAAAATCAGTCTGGTGAAAAAATGGGGGTGGCGAGAAAGGCCATGCAATTTTGGGAATTATAGGGACAGAACTACCTGAATTGTATAGGAATTTACTTATGCATGCTACTACAGCAGCAGGAATGCTACTTGCCCAGAAGTGAAAAGAAGCAGATGTGCTTGCAAAGGAAGAACAGATTAAAAAAAACAACAACACCAAGTAAAATGTTTACAAACAAAAAGCAACTCTTGCTGGAAATGTCAAAAGGAACCCTTACACCTTCTGCGGGGTGGCCATTTAGGAATTCGCTTGCCAGTTTCCGTTGCGTCATGGGAATCGGAGGAAAGAGACAAGATGAAAAACTTTCCTATGCTACAGCTTTGGCTAGAACTTTGAGCCCCTTTAGAAAGAAGCATTAAGATGTTGAAATAGAAGACAACGGAGAGGATTGCTCGAGCTGGGGCACTTTGTAGAATACCAAAAAGCAATAGTCAGATCTCAGAACAAAAATAAATAACCGGAATATAGAAGAAATGAATAAGATATAAGAATCAGATACAGAAGACTTTGCTGCACCGTGGACCACAATAAACTAAGGAACATTTAGTATATTGGATTGTATTATTTTATTTCTTCTTTACATATTCTGTTTTTCTTTTAATTTTTCTTTAGTTAATGTTTCTATTTCAATGGGGGGTTTTTTTCTTCTGATATCGAAAGTTAATAAAAAAATTAAAAAAATGGAATGGAAAATGCAGAAATGGCAAAACTTTCAAGATAGCAAACTTTTTAAAATAAAAGAATGGAAAACTTTTATTGGATGTTTTAAAATAAATTGCAGAACAGATAAAAACACTGGCAGGGTTATTGTAATAATTCTGCAGTTCCTTAAGAGTATATATTTAAGCAGGTAAGGTAAATGGCAAATTAAATGATTTGGATATGCAGAAGATATTAAAAAAAGGCCTATTTACTGAAACCCGCAGAAAGAGGGAAGGAAGTCACTTGAAATGTTAAAATTGACACGCAAAACTAATGAAATGTAAAACTTGAAAGTATTTTTAAAAAAAGAAAAGACTAATGCAAAAGCTGGGAATCTGCCAGCAATAATTCACTATAATCTTCCTTTTCGAAATACAGCCCTCCCCCCCCCGATTTCACACCGGCTCCTTCCTTTCTGCCTTTCAGTGGTACGTTCTCCCTCCCCATACCCCATCTAGACTGCCCTTGGACACCAGGTCCTTGGTAAGGCTCTGGAGCCAGGTGGCACCTCCTAAGTGCCTTTCATGCATCTTTACCTGCTCAAGGCAAATGGGGACACACCTGGGCTGGTTCAAAGGTCTTCCCCAAATGCAGAAGGGTGAGTCATAGAATCATAGTTCCTCCAGAGTTGGAGCCCCAAGGGCCATCTAGAAAACACCCTGCTCCGCAGGAAAGGCTTCGGGTTTCCGCAGCTGCCGGCCAGTGTCCGGCTTAGTCATGCTGGCCACAGGACCCGAAGCTGCCAACGCTGCGCTCTCCTCAGCCAGAAAGCGAGATGCGAAACACCCCCATTCCCGCGACTGGCTGTCAAGCCTCCCTTTACGAGGTGGGAACGGCTTGGCAGCAAATTCCACTGTCGAGCTCTTACTGTCAGGAAGTTCTTCCTAATGTTTAGGTGGAATCTTCTTTCTTGTAGTTTGAATCCATTGCAGCAGCAGAAAACAACCAACCCTTCTCGCCCATCCTTGCGCCCTCTTCCCCTTCCGGCCACCGTTTCTTACCATCCCTCTCCTGTCAGGATGTGCCTGGCCAGCTGAGGTCCTTGGCGAAGTTGCCCTTCCCGATGACACTTGAGGAGATCGGTAATTGCCAATGTGGGGCTGTTCGTCGCTGCGCAGGAGGCGATGAGAGTTCCGGCAGCGGGCGCCCAGCGAGCGGCTGGACGAAATGACACTCCGCCCTTTTCCGAGCGGCTGCTGCCCAGGGTGGAGCTGGGGGACAGCGCCAGTAAAGCGGGGCGGGCAACCCCAGAGTCGAGGGTGACCACGGTCAGCGGGGTGCTTTACGCTGGTGGAAATGGCTGGCCACATGACGAAGCTGTACGCTGGCTCGGCCAGTAAAGCGATGAGCGCTGCAACCCCAGAGTCGTCCGCGACTGGACCTAACGGTCAGGGGTCCCTTTACGCTGGTGGGAAGCGGCATGCAAGCGAGCCTAACTCATCCACCCACCCACCAACCCTTCTCGCCCATCCTTGCGCCCCACCCCTTCCGGCCACCGCTTACCTCCCTTCCTGTCAGGATGTGCCTGGCCAGCTTGACCTTGGCGAAGTTGCCCTTCCCGATGGTCTTGAGGAGGCGGTAATTGCCAATGTGGGGCTGTTCGTCGGCGCAGGAGGCGATGGAGTTCCGGCAGCGGGCGCCCAGCGAGCGGCTGGACCATGACGAGCCCTTTTCCGAGCGGCTGCTGGCCAGGGTGGAGGGCTGAGGGGACAGCGGCGGTGTCGCCGGGGCGGGGGGCGGGTCGAGGGTGACCACCGGGCAGCGCTGGTGCTGGGGGGGGGGGAAGAGAAAAGGAAGACAGCGACGTTACATACAAAAGGGGCAAAGGATCTATCATTTCCCAGAATGCTTTTGTTATCTTGCATGTCCACCACCACATGTGATAGAATATATAGAGTGATATATAACAGAATGTTATATATCACTCTATAAATAACATTTTTTTAGGGGGGGGGGAACCAGAAGCTTTTTTTTACTAGGAATTCTAGATGCATTGATACCAAAGGAGCAAAAATGATTATTCCTGTATGCGACGGCAAGCAGCGTGGATACTTCTGGCCCAGAGATGGAAAGAAGATAGAAGTCCCGACCAGAGACGAATGGTTGATGAAGATGACGGGACTACCCCGAAATGGCAAAACTGACCAGGAAAATCAGAAACCAGGAAGATAGAAATTTTAATAAGGAATGGGCGAAAAATTACAATTTACTTAAGAGAACGCCGCGAACAACTAAAAACTTTGGCAGGATTAGAGCAATGCTTGTAATGTATTAAAAACTAAGGTAATAATGGATTGTTTTAAAGAAAAATAGAGAAAATATATGATGCGGTAGAAAATGTTTGATAATGGAAACCATGGGGGGTGGAGTCTAAGGATTCGGGGAATGCTAAATGTTGATGATTATGATCAATGTTTGAATTGAAACGTATAATGTAAAATTGAATTAAAAAGTTAAACAAAACAAAGGGGCAGAGGATTGAGAGCAGGGCCAGTCTGGCAGTTGGCCCTCTCCACGCTTCTCGCTGTACATTTTTGGGGGTAGGGGGTTCATTCATTACGCCCACGAGCTCCACCCCCCCCACCCCCCATTTTTTTGGGCAGGTCTTCGTATTGTCTGCTCTGAGTGGCAGCAAGCAGCTCTCTCCCCAAGCCCTGCCTGGAGATGTCATGGAGTTTTGAACTCAGGACCGCCTGTATCATAGCAGCGGTGTAGCAGAAAGGCTACTGACTGCAGCAGCAAGGAGGGACACACAGACAGACCCCGCCAGGAGATCACAGGAGAGAAAGAAACCAAGTCCTGTGCAACTCTCTGCCACTAGAGATTCGGCAGGCGCCTTCTGTGCCAACTTTTAGATGCCTGCAGAGCACATTTCTGTTCTGCCAGGCCTAGGCAGGCAATTAAGAACACACCTCTCCCACACCGGTTAATTGACACCTGTTTTAAACTCTTTAACTTATTTAGGGGTTTTATTAGATGGTTTTCGTGCTTGGCTGCTGCAAACTGCTTTGATATCTTCATATTCTTTGGCATGGGGGGTGCACCAGTATCTTTTACAAATAAATATCACGTTGGTCCTTGCGTGTGACCGTAAAATTACCCCGGCCCAGATGTTGCTGGTCCTCGGGTCTCATCACCTTTGAACCAATGCCGGGGTGGATTTGATTTAAATCAAACTGATTGAAATCACGATTTAAATCACTAGTCAGTAAGGCTCAGGGTGGATTTAAATAAATAAAAAATCCGATTTTTTAAAATTTAAATTTCAGGATTTTTTTATTTAAATTGGATTTTTTTATTTAAATTGGATTTTTTTACTTAAATCAGATTTTTTTTTAAATTGGATTTTTTTTACTTAAATCAGATTTTTTTATTTAAATCGAATTTTTAAATTTAAATCAGTTTTTTATTTGAATCAGATTTTTTATTTAAATTCGGATTTTTTCAATTTAATTCGGATTTTTTCAATTTAAATTGGATTTTTTCGATTTAAATTGGATTTTTTCGATTTAAATCCACCCTGAGCCTTACTGACTAGTGATTTAAATCGTGATTTACATCACATCCACCCTGCCGCTGGCTTACAGGTCCATGTGGCCACCTGCTCACCGAAAGAAGCAGGTGTGGGTCCGGTCAATCTGCTAGCAGGTAACGCCCCGGGAACTACCTGTCCAAGGCCTTGGGTCCCATGATGAGAGAAAGATGGATATCCGTGGAAGCCCCCACCCCCCAAACCTCCAATTGATAATAAACTGCAAGGCAAGGTTGTTTGTGCCCGCTTGCGATCTGAAGTCGACCTCAGGGCTGAGCACCGTTGGCGGGGCTGCGATTGCACCCGGCCCGGGTTCACGGAGGCATCCCAGCCTGGCAAAGCCCACGTCCCAGAAAACTCCCCTAGGAGGCCGGTCGCCTTAACAAGCTTAGACAGCAAAAGATCTTTAAGTCCGAGGAGATTATGGAGATCAAGAGGCACCGCGATGCTTCCGAGGCCCAATCTAGCCGCCTGGCGCAGGCCGGGAGAGGAGGCCAGCTGCCTGGTGCCCCCCAGCTCCTGCCAAGGGGTGCCCCATCCCAGAGACCTTCTCCTTGGCAAGCCAGAGGAATCGCGGCACGTAACGTCTTTTTAGGAATCAAGAAAACCTGGATCTGAATCTGCAAATCAGACACACACACACACACACACTAAAGGCAGGACCTCCAATTCGAAACCAGCTTCTTCAAACAGACAACGTATTTTCAAAAAAATCAAATTCCGATGGACACCCACAGCCGTGAGGTCGTTTTAACTGCGGTTCTGAGCTCGAATTTTACGGACTTTCTCTCGCGGGCACTTTGGGTTAAACCTCAAGACGGGGGAAAATAAGCTTAGGAGCATCAAAAATAAGTAACGCAGCGAAAGAGATGAAAGTAAAATAGAGATTTAATGAGATCACACAGGGGGAGGGGGAGTAGGGGGAAGGGGGAACAAGATGGGGAAATGTATTTTGACGATTTAATGTTTGTACGGTTTTTATCTTTTCTTGAATGGATTTGAAATAAAATTTGAGTAAAAAAAAAAAAAAAGCTTAGGAGCCAAAAGAGGCTCTGGATCAGGCCAATGGCCCACCAGTCCAGCCCCGGCCGATCAGATGCCCCAAAGGGAACCCCACAGGCAGGACCTGAACACAAGACCAACACTCCCCCCTCCTTTGGATTCCAGCAACAGCTATTGAGAAGCATTGCTGCCTCTGACCACAGCATAGCCACTGTGGCTCGTAGCCACTGATAGCCCTTTCCTCCATGAATCTGTCTTGTCCCCTTTTAAAATCATCCAGCTGGTGACCATCACTGCCTCCTGCAGCAGGGAATTCCACAGTTTAACTACACATTGTGTGAAGAAGAGTTTTCTTTTATCTGTCCCGAATCTCCCGGCATGCAGCTCCATTCCATTCATGGGTAGCTAGAATCACAGAACCACAAAACTGTAGTCGGAAGGGACCCCCAAGGGTCATCTAGTCCAACCCCCTGCAAATGCAGGAATCTCAGCTAAAGCATCCATGACAGGTGGCCATCCAACGAATGCCTAGAAACATCCATGGAAGGCGTGTCCACCATCTTCCAACCCACGGTCAAACAGCTCCTGCTGCCAGAAAGCTCCTCCTGGTGTTTAGTCGGAATCTCCCTTCTTGTTACTTGAAGCCCTGGGTTCAAGTCTTCCCATCCGGGGCAGCAGAAAACAAGCTCGTTCCCTCTTCCATGTGACTCCCGACTCCCATAAGCCTCAGCCAGCACATGCTCAATGGTCAGGGGTGACGGGAGATGCTGTTCAGCAACAACTGGAGTGCGCTGTCTTGGCCACACTAGCTGCAGCGCATGGCGATTGGGCTTGCTTTTTAAGTCACGGCAAAAGCCATCTATCATAGAGCTGGGGTCAGCAAACTTTTTCAGCAGGGGGCCGGTCCACTGTCCTTCAGACCTTGTGGGGGGCCGGACTATATTTTTTTTTTGGGGGGGGAATGAACGAATTCCTATGCCCCACAAATAACCCAGAGATGCATTTTAAATAAAAGCACATTCTACTCATGTAAAAACACCAGGCAGGCCCCACAAATAACCCAGAGATGCATTTTAAATAAAAGGACACATTCTACTCATGTAAAAACACGCTGATTCCCGGACCGTCCGCAGGCTGGATTTAGAAGGCGATTGGGCCGGATCTGGCCCCCGGGCCTTAGTTTGCCTACCCATGATAGAGACCATGAAACCTCATGAGTGCCAGATTGCTGAGTGGCCTGAATGAGTTTTGGGGGCGGGGGTGCTCTTTCTTGAGTGGCAGCTGAGAAAGGGACACACACACACACACACACCCTGATCCCCAATGGGTTTGCCAACCGACTGCTTCGTTCCTTTTGACTCAGCTTGCCTGCAGAAAGGGGGAAGAAAAAAAATCTCCACCAACCAGTTACGAATGCAGGCCTCTCTTCCTAAAATTGGCGAGCAAAAAAAAAGAGTGGGTTGGTATGAAAACCAACCTGAAAGTTCAGGGCGCAGCAACAAAGCCCCGGCCGGTTCACAGGAAAGAGAAAAGGCGGGTCCCCTTTTGTCCCATCCGAAGGGAAGCTTGTCGAGAGGTGGAAAGGTAATAATTAGGAGCTGGATCCCGGCCAGGTTCAGCAATGCACCACTCGCTACCAGGATGGAGCAGGGCGCTGGGGCCCAGAGCTCAGGTTTCCCCCAGGAGATGCAAGCGAAGAGCCTGCAGGATCAGGCCAATGGCCCAGCTGGTCCAGCCTCCTGTTCTCACAGTGGCCAGCCAGGTGCCTGGGGGAAAACCAGAAAGCAGGACTCGAACACAGGATCACTCCCCCTCCCTCTTGTGGATTCCAGCAACTGGGATTCGGAAGTACGGCTGCCTCCAATTGCAGATGTAGAGAATTAGCATCATGGCAGGTAGCCATTGGTAGCACTCCCCACGACTCTGCCTAAGCCTCTTTTAAAGGTTGGCAGCTTCCCTGCCTCCTCCT
>OFHV01000390.1:0-83330 GCA_900245895.1 Lacerta bilineata
ACCTTATTGGCAAAACCTTGCTGCTTCTGTGTCTCTAAATTTTAGTGTTACTGGTGACTGTACTCAAAACAGATGAGCTAAACTAGGCTTCCCTAGTGAGCTCCAGATGTTTTGGAGCCCCAGCCATCCTAGCCGGTGGTCTGGGATGAATGGGTGTTGCAGTTGAGCAATGCCTGGAGGGCACCAGGTTGGGCAGGACTGGTCTAAACACCGCCTGGCTTCCAGGCCCCTAAATGGCCTCTTAGATTGATGCCAATGTTGGGTGTTCTGGAGCAAGGGCAATGTTCCTAGTCTCCTTGGTGACATGGTTTTTCAGTCTTGCCATCGGTAATGTCCCCGGTGTGGAATGGCAGCTCAGTCTCCAGCTGGACTGCCAGGGAGAAGGCACTGTTGGCTTTGCTCTCTTCACATGTTCCACATCTCTGCTCTCGTGACCTCCTTCCCCCTTGAAACCCATTGTGGCAAAGGAGTACCAACTGTTCCCCACTACGCTCTTACAGGAACTGGAACACCTAAACAAGTGGGGCCTTAACATCTTCCGGGTCGCCGAGTACACCAACAATCGGTCGCTCAGCTGCATCATGTATACAATATTCCAGGTACGTGTGCTCGCACTGCCGTGTCCTCGTCCCATGCACACACCCTCCTACTGGCTTGGGCTGCAATATTGTCTCGATATACAAAGACTTGTATATGGAGCTGAAGCTTGAGGTGTGCCTTTCTAGGTCAGTTTTGGATTCATTATTCTGTATCACTTCAATACATATGGAGTTGTATACAAGAAGCAAGTAAAAAAAAACAAAAAACCAAGGAGGATTCCACAAAAAGTGAAGGGGTGAGCACTTTTTGCAGGGGTTGTGTCAATTTCGGGAGAGTTCTTGCGTTTAATGATTTCATCTCCCTGCGTACTTGTACACTAAAAGAGGTGCCCTTTTTGCAGCTTTTTTGAGACTTGGCTGTTTTCTGAGTCAAATTGTTTTGTCTCCTGGTGGATGACACTTCCAAGTCCTCTCCCTTTCCTCAGAGGGGACATTTAAGGAGAGATCTGGCTGAGTTGCAGGTTGGTGCTGGCTGAGTTGCAGGTTGGTGGCATGGACTTGAGCCTACCTGGATCCGTTGCATTGACAGAGTGGCTCCGTCCCACAAATGCTTTTGCCACAATAAATAAGATGGCTAGCCTACAATCCTACATCTGATCCACAGCCCAACCGCTTGCGCTGGCCAGGGCAGAAGTGGGTGGCTGGCACAGCAAAGAGGCCAGGATTGGGGCCCGTTGCCATAACTTGATGGTAGCAGTGCCAACTCGTGATCCAATGGATCCTGGGCTAGCTCCCCTGTGGGACTGGATCGAATAGGCTGTCTAAGATGAGAAAAGGCAGATCTATTTCTGATTAATGTTCCCATGAGATTGTCAGTCAGAGGGAGAGCAAGAGAGGTTGCAGGGCCCCTTTTCTCCTTTTTCTTTCTTAGTACTTAATATGCTTTAATCTACGTTGAATGGTGGTGTCTGGGAAGGGGCTCTGGCAGACAGAAGAGAGAGCTCTGGCTCGGTGGGTGGGCAGAGGCCTTTCGCTCATCCTCTCTTGGTGTATTGTAATTGCTGCTCAAGATTCCACAAATTTCTGTCCCTCGCTTTTATCTATTTCACTACGGGAAAGAGAAAGATAACGGCACTCATCTGAGCAACGTTTTTTGGGTGGGGGCTGATGCCAGACTTTCCCAGCAAATGCTTCACTCCTCTTATTCCACCCCACCCAGGAAAGAGACTTGCTGAAAACTTTCAAGATCCCCGTGGACACATTAGTCACTTACATCATGACGCTAGAAGACCACTATCATGCCGACGTGGCCTATCACAACAGCCTCCATGCTGCTGACGTCACGCAGTCCACTCACGTTCTTCTGTCTACACCAGCCTTGGATGTAAGGGTTTGTCTTCCGTAGCTGGTGAATTGTGTGAGTGTGTTTGTGCGGTGGATGGGCAGTCCACCTGCCTGCCTATTTGGTGGGGGGGGGGAGATTGCTCACTGGGTGCCTGTAGCCAAGGATTCTCTTTGTGTTATAAGCACAGGGACTGTAATGCTTCACTTGGACTTGGTAGACTTGGCCTTTGAGGAATCTATGCTTAGCCCAAATAGCCTTTAAACAAGTCACTATTTCCCAGCCTAATATTTCACAGGGCTACGAGGATTCAAAACATCTGGATTCCGGTGTATTAAGTGGTGAATCCACTGGCTCATTGGCTCCACTCCTGCCAGCCTCAGGGTGGATGTCTGTGGCCTGGAGAGGCCCTGGCTGCCATTGGCTGAACTGCTCTGATTTTAGATATTGGCAGAAGATCCTAGGAGAGGATGGATAAAAATGAAGTAGGGGCCTAAGTCTGGGGGTGTGGGAGAAGCAAGCTGCAGCAGAATGAGAGGGAGAGGAGAAGGCAAGAGCCAGGAATCAGAAAGGAAAACTAGGGCAGAAAGGAAGCAGAGAGGAAACTTGCATATGGCCAGGAGCTGCAGATGGAAGGAGGGCAACAGACATTCACATATTGATTTGGAGCAGACAAGACAGATTATTGGCCACAGAGCTCCAATAGGTATTGCAAGACTATTTGCAAGTGCAAGAGATTACAGTATGTTTGCAAACCTGCTGCCTGCCTAATTCTTGTCGCCGTGGAACATTACAGAGGGCACAGTGTTTCAACACCCCGAAGAGGCAATATAGTGCATTCCTGGTGCTGGGGGGGGGGGACAACAGAGGGTGGTGCACTCTCCCAATCATTCCCATGTTATGGGCTTCCTGGATGGACCTCTACTCTGATCTAGCCAGGCAATTCTTACAACCTCATGTGTGTTGCAAAACACCATAGAAATAGAAATGGTAATTATGATAATAAGCAATAGGCAATGCTTATTATTATTTCTGTTTTTACATCCGAAACCATGATTTAACCCATGAGTTAAAAACCTCTATGGCTTTCCAGATGTTGTTGGATTCCATCTCCCATCAGCCCCAGTCGGCACTGTCGATAGTCAGGGTTGGTGGGATTTGTAGTTCAGCAAGATTTGTTTCACCAAAGGTTAGCTACCTCTGCTCTGTACCAGTCTACTGCAATGGCTGGCGAGCCTGGGATAGGAGGAATTTTTGGGTGCCAGGGTCTTTTCCCCAGGTAGAACAGGGAGAGGAGGTAGGCATCCCATTAGAGTTGCTTGTGCATTGGGGGCCTGATATGTACTTGGGACTGTAAGCTTCAGTGGCTTGCCTAACATGGCAGCAACACACAAATCTTTGGGGTTTGAGATCTAGCCTCGCTCTCTCCTAGCAGTGGGCCCCTTTGATAACAATGCCTCTCTCCTTGTTAGCGAAGCACCAGCTTCCTCCACGAAGCAGGACAGAAACACCATACCTGTAGCAGCTTCTCCCTCTGTCCTTTGCAGGCTGTCTTCACCGACCTCGAGATCCTGGCTGCAATATTTGCTGCTGCCATCCATGATGTGGACCACCCTGGTGTCTCCAACCAGTTCTTGATCAATACCAGTGAGTAGCACAGGGAGAAGGGGGGGCAAAGGGGTGTCGGGGGGGGGAAACATGAGGTGGTGGGGAGAGGGAGGGGTACACATTTGTGTCATATATGGAGGAGATCTTGGACGGAAAAGGATTTGAATGTGCCTCCACATTGCCTGCACCTTGTAATGTCACTGTATCATGCGTGAGGTTGAACTGCTTTTCTTCTGACAAGGTTGCTATTGGGTTGTTGCAAGAAAAGAGACTTAGAAGGTGAAACACCTCTCCTCAAATGCCCACAAGCAGCTTTTGGGCAGATGCAGCATAATGCTCTGAGCAGGGCTTTGTTTACTTTCGTTCCCTCCCAGTTCCACTTCCCCAGGGCTCCCCAGCAACTTACCTTGAGGCAAGAAAATGCAGGGAGAACATCAACAGTGAAGGCCAGGGAGATAATTGGGACTACATCCCAGATTTCCCAGCAAGAGGAATCTTGACATACCTTTCCCGCTAAAGAATGCTGCACAGCACCCTGTACACACTGGGGAGGATGGGACCAGTCACAGTCCCTCCCCCCTATGGGCCAAAGGGTGCTGCATGCATGGTTTTTGCTGAGGCAGAAGCACCCTCCACAGTGGGAGTTGGCATTAACTCTTCGTTAGCAAGAATGCAATCTGCACAGACTTAGCGGAGTGTCAGGCCTAATGAGCAAAGCAGCTCGTTCCTGATAGGTCTTGTCTCAGGGATCAGTTGCCGAAACTGAAATTCCCCACATCTGTCTCGGTCCCCTCCTCTCTAGGGTTTCCCCCGAGCAATCAGAGACTGCACTTGCATGAAGCCAACCTCTCCTCCGCCTTTTTCATGCCTCTTCTGGTTCTAGGAGACCACGGGGGAGGAGAACTTGTCGCAGCACGGGGGGAGACACCCGTGGTTCTTCATCAGGTGGACTCACCTTTGCCTCTTGGCCTTCCTCTTTCCACTCACCTGCTTCTGCCTCTGATTCTGGACTTCTCTCTGCCACAGACTCCCACAGCTCATTAAGCCCTGTTACCCAGTTTAGGGGTACTTTCATATTCCTACTCATATTGAAATACTGCCCCTCAATGAGGCCAAAGTTAGATTGACAAAATGTTTAGGGGTATGTGTACCCCCAGAAAAAAGCACTGCTGTTACCTCTTCAGCTTCCAACACCTCCTCTTCCCAGTTCTCTCCTCTTCCTTCTCCATCTGACCACTCCTTGCCATCCCACCACCACTCTTGAGCCTTCTTCCCTTGTGGGTTTCCCTAGCTGGTTCCTTCCACCATTCCTCTGCGTCCAAACGGTCCATGGCAGGTGGCAGCTTGCAGGTGCTCCCAGCATCTTTTCTTGCTGGGGAAGAGGCAGCGAGCGTGCTGACCCAGTCGAGTCCTCTCCAGCGGGAAAGTGACATTGCAGCAGCGCCTCATGTGGTTCAGTACCTGTAGTGCAAGGCCCCTGGTTCAACCCCTGTATCTCCAAAGTAGGATTAGAAAAGACTTCTGCCTGAGATCTTGGAAAGCCACTGCCAGTCACCATAGATACACAGGCCAATGGTTTGACTCCATATTACGGCAGCTTTTTGTGTTCCTGTTTCCTATCTTTCACTAAGTGGTGAAAGTGGTTTCACTAAGTGGCAAGCAGTGGTGTAGTGGTTAAGAGCGGTGGACTCGTAATCTGGTGAACCAGGTTCGCATCCCCGCTCCTCCACGTGCAGCTGCTGGGTGACCTTGGGCTAGTCACACTTCTCTGAAGAGTGTTTGTTGTGGGGGAGGAAGGGAAAGGAGAATGTTAGCCGCTTTGAGACTCCTTCGGGTAGTGATAAAGCGGGATCTCAAATCCAAACTTCTTCTTCTTCTTCTTCTTCTTCTTCTTCTTCTTCTTCTTCTTCTCACGGGTGCCTTTCTCACTCAGCGGGAACCACGTGCAGAGCATCCTTTTCCGGTTGGTGAGGGTGCGCCTGGAACATGCGCAAGCACCACCGGGCTTCATGTGCATCCGCTTGGAATGCGCATGAAAGCCCCATGCTTGGGGGGGGGTGGAGAGAAGAAGGGGTTTTTCGTTACAGCTGTAGTGGCATCCAGTTTCAGAGCCCACTTGGAAAATAAACAGCTGGAGGTGCAACCATTAGTGCAGGCAGGAAGATGTGCCTCTTCCAGCCCACCCCTTTTCCGTATGGATTATATATATATAATTTTTATTAGTTTCCAATTACAATCCAGTAATAGCCTCATTATAACAATACCAATTTATAATGCAATTATTAATACCAAAATACCGAATTATATAATTTAAAGTGGCCCACCACATGCTAGATTTGATCAATTGATTATTTGCTTAATTTCTACGTTCCAAGATCTTACTGTTTTCCATTGCATTCCAGTCATAATAATAATCCCTTGTATAGCAACTGCAATATTAATAACTTCTATTTGTGTTGACACATTAAATGATTTCTAAAGCTACAAGTGAGGAACTCAAACTATATCCTTGTTCTTCCTGTGTGAGGCAGTTATTCTGTCCGTGGTGTTTCTTCCTGTCCTTGTAAGATGTTATGTCTTTCTTCCCCCCGGTTGTTGCTGTTATCCATCATGCCTTGGGCGGAGCTGATGTCCCATTGTTATTGCAGAAATTTCTCCATTTTTTCCGTCATGTGCTTTGTCGTTTTTCTCCATATGGATTCAGCAGCAGACAGTTTTGACGCACAAGCCTGTCTGCTTCTGGTTTAGTTATTTTCACCTCGCCCAGAGAAATACTTGCAAACTTGCCTTCTTGTGCACAGGTGTTCATACGAATTCCATAGGGACATATCCAGACACACCTTGCCAAGGTCAGCTCTGGAACACGCGGTGCTTTGGGTAGGGTGTGCTACTCAATGCAGTTTGTAACCGTCTTGAGATCTCTGCATGTGACACTTAAGAGTGTTTCTGCTCTTCTCTGTACAGTGGTACCTTGGGTTAAGAACTTAATTTGTTCTGGAGGTCCGTTCTTAACCTGAAACTGTTCTTAACCTGAGGTACCACTTTAGCTAATGGGGCCTCGCGCTGCCGCCGCGCGATTTCTGTTCTCATCCTGAAGCAAAGTTCTTAACCCGAGGTACTATTTCTGGGTTAGCGGAGTCTGTAACCTGAAGCATCTGTAACCCGAGGTACCACTGTACCCAGATGGTGGGATAATGCAGCCTATCTCTGCTCAACTAAAACAACTAGTCACCAGCTTCTCCTCCTCCACCTTACTTTGTGCTGCCGCAAGCACAGTCCTTTCTCCAATCATTTGAATCAGGCAACGGGTGGGAGAGGCTGTCCCTGTTGTCTAGGTAACCTGAGAGGACGTGTGCCAGCAAAGTAAAATTAGGCACGGGAGGGGACTCTGATGCTTTGCGAGAGAACAAGAAACAGGTTGGGGGAAGAAAGTGAGGCTGGCGACACCCCATCTTCCTAACAGGGAAGCCCAGTTCAGACCTGACACCTGCACAGATGCTTGCTAACTTGCTCAAGGTGCTGTGTCGATTTTTATTCTAGATTTAAAACGCCCCTTTCTCAAAACCCAAGAAAAATTGCAAATTTTCAGGAAGGGAGCAGATCCAAATTTTCAGGAAGGCAGATCCAAAGAGAGGCTGCCTCATGGAATTGGGGCAACGAGTGTTCGAGATGCACCTAAGACGCCCCATCAGTGGAAGTCCTGCACAAGGTCCCTGGAATTGGCTTTGTGGGGGTCAGGAGTCACCCTGAGCATCACATGACAGTGAAGGCAGGGGCGTGGCAAGGGGGCGGGGGCGGTCCGCCCCGTGTTCCATAATGGAGGGGGTGACAAATTATCAAGGAACAATTTAAAAAAATCCGGGAATGGCCCCTTCCGGTTCTGACCCCAACAAAAGAGCTTCGGTATGCACCAACTATCTGCTAGCTGACACAGATATAGAGACTACTAGGGTTGTAGCTAAATATTGCTACTTGGTGACAAGAATAAGACATGCCATGATGAAAGCAATCACCAAAGATAATGATCCCAAGTAACCCATAACAGTCGGAGAGGCTACAGAGACTCAGCTTTTAATAGCCACGCTTTTAATAGTCAATTTTAAAATTGTGTAATATTCAATATTATTATAAGATATAGAAATTTGACTTATGAATTGAATTGTATTATTTTTCTGCTGGTCTTTGACCGTAAGTTTTACTTACTTACTTACTTACTTACTTACGGAAACCCTGCCTCCCATCCTTTCGTTTCACCCCTCGACACCTTTGGGATGCTGGAAGCTGCGTGTTTCCTTCCTCGCCCCTTGAGCAAGAGGAGTGTGAGGTCTCTCCAGCATCCTCAGAGCCTTTTCCCTCCATACCCTGAAAAGCCTGCCCCTCCCCATTGGAAGCCTCGCTGCTCCCTCGGCTGCCAGAGGAGGTGCTGCTGGTCAGGTGGGACCGGGGAGAGCCCTTCCACCACCTTGCACTGAGCCGGGGACAGTTCCCTGACAGTTTCATGATTCCTTTCTGCTGCTCCGAGCAATTTCAAATTGTTTGATTATTTCATTTTTATTTCATTTGTTTTTTTATCCTGTAAGCCATATGCCAATGTAAGCAACTAAAATGAAATATACGTTCCTGTTCTCCGTGACACCGACTAACGTGATCCTCCTTGGCAGATTCGGAGCTGGCGCTGATGTACAACGACGAGTCAGTACTGGAGAACCATCACCTAGCGGTGGGTTTCAAGCTGCTGCAGGAGGAGAACTGCGACATTTTCCAGAACCTGAGCAAGAGGCAGCGACAGACTTTGCGGAAGATGGTCATCGACATGGTGAGCCTCAGAAAGGAGAGCCCGCATTCCCCCTTCTCCATCCCTGGGCTGGGTCTCCCAGTTCGAGGTTCCATTCCTCATTTTTTGCCTTGGGAAATCCAGTTGTTTAAAAGCAGAGGTGTGAAACTTGCTGCTATATTTCTCACAGTGACGCCGCTCAAGGAAGGAACATCATCCCTGTCAGGCTTTCTGTCTCAAGTACCAAGCTGGTGGACCTTCTAATGAGCAGAATAATTTTGGTTTGTCTCCTGTCGTTCCTTTGCTGCCCATTGTACACATGTCTTGGCAGCAGTTGTGTGCAAAGACCGACACAGGAGGAAATTGTAGTTACACCTCAAGCAGGGAAATGTGACCTGGGATTTGAGGAATGGGTGGCAAGGCTGATCCTCTGTCTTAGTGCAGAAACTGCCTCCCGTCTCGCTGGCTTCTGTGTTGGTCCCATCTGCTCTGGTTCCCCAAAAGCAGGACTATATAGTTAGAAACAGTGGCATACCGTTACTCTGACATATTGACCACAGTAGCGCAAGGCACATGCCCAAATGGCACCAACGCCCAAAGTTCAGATACACATATTCCAAGGCTGAGGCAGAAAAACCAACAAGCAGCCTCCCATTCCTTGGCAGTAAAAATAGGGTGGGTGGAATTCCGTGTCGCATGACGGCACATGTCCCATTAGCCCAAGCGTTGCAGCTTGCCAGGCAGAACGATGTCCCATCTCTCTCTGGGGGTTCCCCTTCCCTCCTCATCCTTCCTTTTTCTAAATCAGCCAACCACTTTGTAGACTGCTCTGGGCACAACAGGACCCTGCTGATGAGTATGTGGCAACCCCAGTCGGAAAAGGCTTGGCCAGTCAGCGGTTTGTGGGTTGGAGGGATGATGTTATCAGAGCAACTGGAGCACAGGCATCCTTGGGAGCTGACTGCTATGTTGATGCCCTGCAGGCCCAACATCCTGGTCCCGTCTCCCATGAGCCCCAAACAGGCACACTGGCTCTGTATAATACTTGAGATAGAGCCAAGTGGACTAAGATGTGTTGCTTGCAAGGCTCACTTTCTTGCCAACTATTCCGGGTGGGTGATGACAGACGAAGCAGACTTCTTGCAAAATTTGCTTAAATGCCAGAATATGCAGAACCCTGCAGCCCTAGCCTAATTTAGCTTTAAGGTTGCTTCTGTTGTTTCAGAGAAAATCCTGAAGGTGGGGTGTGGGGGGGAGCTCATGAGCGCAGAGCCGTCTTAAGGGGTTCTGCCGCCCTGGCGCGGCTATCCCTCCGGCGCCCCCGCCATGCCGCCTCTCCGCCGCCTCCCTCCCGCGCTTGCCGCCCCTTGGGAGGGGGGTGGGCGAGCGGGGGATGAGGGGCGTGGCGCTGGAGCGGCGCGGGGCTCTGCGCGCCCTTCCAGCGCTTCCTGGGAACGGGAGGCGAGGGCGGCCGGCTCGCGCTCCCGCGCGCATCCGGATGGCGCGGCTGGGCAGCTTGTGCTCCATCGTGGGCGGCCGGCTGCGCGCGGAGCGCGGCTGACCCGGCTGCGCGCGGGAGCGCGAGCCGGCTGCCCTCGCCTCCCGTCCCGGAAGCGCTGGAAGGGCGCGCAGAGCTGTGCTCCTGTGCTCTGCTGGGCAGCCAGAGGGCGTGGCGTGGCCGGCCAGCTCCCTTGCCGGGAGCCAGAGGGCGCTGCCGGCAGGCGCTGCCAGCGGGGCTGGAGGACGGAGGCGCCCTCCAGGCCATTGCGCCCTGGCGCGCCGCGCCACCAGCCCCAATGGATGAGACGGCTCTGATTGGCGTTATGATAATATTCAAACTCATGTAAATTTAGTTGATTGAAATAATCAGTTAAAAGGTCCCTGATTAAGTAATCTAAAAATGGTTTCATCAGCTGACAGCTCTGGTGTTTCTTCAGCCTGTCTCTCCTCAGAACAGATATGGTGGAACAACCTCAAGAGCACTAAGGAGAGGACTGTAGGAGCCCCCCTAGAGAGTGGCAGTCCCACAGTCACTAGGCTTTGTGGAGTGGCTAGGCCAGTGGTTTTCAACCTGTGTGCCATGGCACCCTGGGGTGCCTTGAATGATGGTCAGGGGTGCTGTGGGCAACACTGGCCTCTGCCCCTCTTCCCTTCCCTCCCTCCTCTGATGCCCTCTTGAGTCTCTGCCTCCCAAAGGCTTGCATGGCTGTTTGTTGCAGCAGCCCTGGCTACAAAGCTCCCCAGGTGAATGGTGCCTCTGGAGCTGGCCAGGGGGTGCTGGTTGCCAGGAGCTGAGGTGGCCTCCGAGTAAGCAAGCCAGCAGGTCAGGGAGTACAGCCAGCCTGTCCCTCAGCTCTTGCTGTTGGGAAGTCCTAGGTCCCTGTGGGGCAGTGTGAGGAGGCACCTCTCTTTGGAGCAGGGGGCACAGCTCAGAGACCATGAGCGGCAGCAGTGGCTGCCCTGAGGACTCCCAAGGAGAGGGGAGAGGAGAGGAGAGGTAACTGGGCTCCTGAGCCTCACAGGGGTGCCACAGAAAGAATGTAGTTGGTCAAGGGAGCCGTGGACACAAAAAGGTTGAAAATCTCTGGGCCAGATGAAAGAAAACTACATTGGGTTGCTGTCTTGTCTGCACAGGAGCCTAAATTCCCTGAGAGGAAGGATGGAGCCATGAACAAAGGCATGAAGCCCAAGAAAGTCGAAACGCACAGTGATCCCCTTCCATTATCAAAAATTATGGCTTATACTTCTGCAGGTCCTGGCTACCGACATGTCCAAACATATGAGCCTCTTGGCCGACCTCAAGACGATGGTGGAGACCAAGAAAGTGACCAGCTCAGGGGTGCTTCTGCTGGATAACTACACTGACAGAATACAGGTGGGCAAGGTTGGATGAAGTCCTGCATGCTACAGATTGGGAAAGGATGGTCGTGTCCTCTTGTCCGGAGGCACAGCCCTGCCCGGGATAAGCAGGAAGGAGGTCAGTCCCCACCACGGTGGCAGGTTGGGGAGGCAAAGTGCAGCTGGTCCCGGAACTGGCATTCAGATAAAATAGCAACAAGGAAGCTGGGAAGCAGCTGCAAGGGTCGTCTGGCAGCAGCTTGCTCTCCGATGTGTTGCTCAAGCTGTTGAGCCAGTCCAGACTTGGGCGGGGGGCCGGATGACATTGCTTTATTTAAATTGTTGGCCTGCTGCCTAACAACAGCCTTTCAAGGGAACCTTCAAAAAAAGAAAATATAAACACACAATATACACAATATGAAAAATTAAAAACACACACACACACACACACTGAAAACACAGTTAAGACTGGGGAAAGGTCCTGTGTTTCAACTGCTGCTCCTTATAGTTTGAAAGCATGCCAGCGCGAGTAGATAAATAGGTGCCACTGCAGCAGGAAGGTAAACGGCGTTGCTGTGCGCTCTGGCTTCTGTCATGGTGCCTCATTGCGCCGGTAGCAGTTTAGTCATGCTGGCCACATGACCCGGAAAGCTGCCTGTGGACAAACGCCGGCTCCCTCGGCCTGAAAGCGAGATGTGCGCCGCAACCCCAGAGTCGCCTTTGAGTGGACTTAACCGTCCAGGGGTCCTTTACCTTTTACCTGCCTTAAAGATCCTGCAGGGGGAAACAGCCTGGGCATACAAACGCATGCATAATTGTGTCCCTGGGGCTGGAGCCCCTCCCTTTCGGGTGACTGGACAATCTGTGTCTGCCTGTATCTTCCTGGCAGTAGTGACGACAATGATGGTGTTCACTGCCCACTCCCCAGACCTTAGAAAGCCCATTGGCTCCTTTTGTCACTTGACAACTGAATAAGCTGCAGACCCTCCTTTGGACCCCCTGCGCTTGTGTTGCCCACGCCAAGTAACAGACCGAGAGGGCCTTACTGCTGGGGTGGTGCAGGAAATTAGCCACATGGGTCGGACAACCAGAGCCTTTGCTTCATTTGCACAGTCCTTTTTCTAGGTTTCCCACTCGCCAACCTCCTTAGGCTCTGAGAGCAAAGGGAGGCTGATTCCGTCTAGGTCTTTTCTCCCTCTGCACGGCACGTCCGCACACATGCAGACACGCAACCCACCGTTTTGCTTCCCAAGGTTTTGGTGCTCAGCTGCGCAGCATTGAGAACCAGGAAGGAGGTGCTGCCACATTCTTGCCTCTCTCTGACTGTCCTTGTGCTTCCTGACCCCAACCAGGTCCTGCGGAACATGGTTCACTGTGCGGATTTGAGCAACCCCACGAAGCCGCTGGAGCTCTATCGGCAATGGACAGACCGGATCATGGAAGAGTTCTTCCGGCAAGGGGACAAAGAGCGGGAGCGGGGCATGGAGATCAGCCCCATGTGTGACAAGCACACGGCCTCTGTGGAGAAATCGCAGGTGCGTGGTGGGGCCAAGTGGGATATTGTTCCGGGGGGGGGGGGGAGAGAGGGATCCCTTTTCCCTCCTGCTGCTACCAAGGCTAGGAAAATTCAGACATGAGATGGCTGCTGTCAAAACCCACTTTATCTTTGGATTATCATTGTTGCTTCATCCCTGAGTTTCAGCAAAAAATACAACTTCACCAAAAGTTGGGGGGCAGGGAGGAAGTAGGGAATAGCCAGCCCAGAAGGCGAAAGGAAACCGTAGATCCATTACAGGAGAAAGGAGGAGCTGCCATGTCCATTGGAGGAAAGCAGGAATCTGGCACTGGGAGGCAAGTGAGCTTCCTTCCTGTGACTGTGAGCCAGCAGCTTGTGGCTTCCAGCAGACATAGCTGAGTCTTTTACAGGAAGTGTTTTTTTGTGCGAGGAATTGGCGGCCATGAGTTGGTACAGAGGATCCATTGCCAGAAACTTGCCTTTTTCCCCTGTAAGAAACTGCTGTTTTAAGCAGAAAGAAGCTGCTTTATGCTGTCAGACCTTGGGGACCACATAGCCTGGTGCAGCTTCCTCAAGCCCCCTTAGCTTCCTGGGCCCCCTTTTTGACTGGGAATATCGTGGGTTGAACCTGGAGCCCCTCCGCCTGGCTCCCTCCTTCTGGGAACTGGGAATGTGCTCTTCTTCCCACAGTTACTAGGTCATTTATGATTGTGTGTGCTTTGTGGAATGTGGTTTGGCAAAAGTCACTTGCACCTCTGGACTGGAAACTGTGCCATCGCACCCATGTCTGCACCATTGTTAAAGAAAGCTTTATTTTGCTAACATAGATCTATCTCCCTGCTGTGCCATTTTGAAAGAGAGAACCTAGCCAGCTATAACAAGCCCCCCACTCCTCCATAGCACTGCCCCACTGTTTGTTGAACCGACTGTTCTATTGCCTTTTAGAAACACTTTAATGTACCTCACCCTTTCAGTGCTGGAGAGGACAGCCGTTAGGGGAAGGGGGGTTGTTAGTTACAGTTTAGCTAACTTCCGCACTCGTTTTAGCACTAACAAGAATAGCTGGTACAGGGAACGGAGCATGTTGTCTTACGGAAAGCCTCTGAGAACTTTGGCAGAATACTATTTTTCTGTTCCTCGTGACTTTGGAGAATCTTGAAAGGACAAAGCTACGGCTTATGCTCAAAACCCAGAGATGAGGATGCAAGGACACACCTAGGGGTTAGCTAGGTTGTCCGCCACCAAGGGCACAGGCCCAGGGATGCAAAAATTATGCCTGTCCACTATGGCTTGGAGTGGCTAGGAGCCCACCCGTCTGGGGGCTCCCCAGGCCATTCCTCCACTGTTCTGGGCGATGACTCTGGGCTAAGAGAAGTTAAACGTTTCCTGCATTATTCTAGCACTTAAATAACCACCCCTCACCCACACACCTTCAAAAGCATCCAGGCCTTTTTTCTGTGGCCTGAGGAAGCACAGGATGAGTTCATGGGTGTCCCTTAAGGCAGTGTTCCTCAACCTTGGGTCCCCAGATGTTTTTGGCCCACAACTCCCATCATCCATGACCACTGGTCCTGCTAGCTATGGATGATGGGAGTTGTAGGCCAAAAACATCTGGGGACCCAAGGTTGAGGAACACTGCTTTAAGGGACTGCAGTTGGCGATGCTGCTCACCGTTCTGTTACCAACCCTCTTCCTTCCCTGCCCCTCGGTTGTGTTTCAGGTGGGTTTCATTGACTACATCGTGCACCCGCTGTGGGAGACGTGGTCGGATCTGGTGCACCCAGATGCACAAGACATTTTGGACACCCTCGAGGACAACAGGGACTGGTATCACAGCATGATCCCCCAGAGCCCCTCCCCCCCTCCGGACGACACGGAGAAGGACGATGAAGCCTGCCTGGAGAAATTCCAGTTCGAGCTGACTCTGGAGGAAGAGGGGGAGGACTCAGAGCAGTCTGAAAAGGACCACAGCAGCCCTGGCGACGAGGACAATAGCTACTACACAGCCACAGAGGAGCAGCAACACGAGTCCCAGGAAGGGCAGGACAGACTAACGGACGGCACAGTGAACAACACGTCTCCCGGCACATCATGACTTTGGGGGAGGGACAATTGAAAAAGCAAAAAAAACACACACACGAAAGTTTTCATGAGGGAGGGGCAGGGATAAAAAAAAAAAACAACGAAAAAAACTCATTTTTTTATTTTTATTGTATTTTTTATAAAAAGAAAATCAACAAGAAAAAAAAGGGAAATATACACAGCAACTGTAGAACCAGGTTGGCCCAAGCAAGGGGGCAGTAGCCCTGCTGCTTCAGTGAGCGGCCCAAGCACTCCAGAAATAATCTTACCTTTAATTTTGCTTTCTTTTTCTTTCTTTCTTCTCCGTTGTTGCTGAGTTATCATTTTCTTTTGCTGCTTTTTTTTTAAAAAAAAAAAGACTGGTGCCATCAGGAACAGAAGGAGGGCGATGATGATGAAAAGCATATATGAAGTGGTGGCAATGGCCAAGCAAGTGTAATAATAATAATAATAATAATAATAATAATAATTTCAAGCCATTTGTAGTATAAACAAATCAGAGACGCTGCAGGGCTTCAACGCCAAAAACCAGTAATAATTTTCACACATGCCCCTTCTGTTCATCTGGCTCCCTTGCTTCAGACATGCCCTCCTGGGTCATTTGGTGCCTTCTTCCTTTGCCCATCGCAGCATAACCCTCCTAGCTGGAAAACAGGGTGTTCAAAACATTGGAGATTTTTTGGGGGGGGGGGAAGTTCTAATAACTTTGATTTTTGTAACTTATTTTTTTAAGCTACTGCTAATTTATTTTTGTGAGTTTATTTTGATTTCATCGGACTGGTAAGAAGAAAGGACTTTGCCTCCTTCCTTCCTTCCTTCCTTCCTTCCTTTCTTTCCGATGCACTTTTTAAATAATAATAATAATAATAATGGTTTGCAGGTGGGGAGTTCCTTTTTCTTTTTTTGCCTGTGACGCCATAACATTCTCCCAGAAGCAAATGGGAGAAGACATTACTTTTAAAGAAAACAAAAGGGAACAAGAAATCAAATAAGCAAAACATTTTATCTGAGTTTCCAAATAGCCAAGTCTTCCTCCGTTTATCATTTTGCACAAAAGAAAGAAAGAAAAGGCAATATGGCCAGGATTGAATGGTTGTAACTGGCCAACTTGCCCAGAAAGCTCCATAGGGGACCTCAGGGGTGAGTATTCCTCTCCCAGTAATGGGGATGAGATGGAGAGAGGGGGGTTGGTTTGCATCCTTCCTAACCCAATAATAAGAGCAGAGACTATGTTTTTCAGCGATGATTATTTAAGGACTAATTTGCAAGTTACCACCATCTTTATGTCTGAAAACCTGTGATTTGTTAGTTGATGAATCTCTAAACTGCAGTACCCCTCTTCCTGTTTACAGGTTTGTCAACTAGGAAATGCAAGTGTACTGACCACAAACAGACAAACTATTTTCATGTGCCTCTTGGCACATATTTTTCTCACAGGAGGCTTGATACAAGCAGAGTCTGTATGAATGAAACCCAAGTCTTTATTTCTGTGCAATGCAGTGTAATGTGGCTGGATCACATAGATTGACTTGTGAAGTTTGTATGCTGGGGTGGGGGTGGGGTGGGGCTTTATTAAGTTCAAAGGGTAGAGGCTCTAACACGCTTGGTTCCAGAGGTGAGGATCCACCTCAGACCACCTTCTTCCTAGGAAAATTATGTGTTTACATGTATGTGCCCAGAAACCCCACACCATTCTCGCACTGCTGTGACATAAGCCAAGAGCTTTTTCCAGACCCTGGGTCTGGTTGCGGAGAAGCTCCGTCTCTCAGAGCTCAGTCAGATCTACAGAAAATCCAGCCAAAAGAGGAGTCTAAGCAGTGTGCAGGTTTCTTACCGTACTTTAAGGTCACTTGCCTTGAAGTGAAATACACAGGCAGCTTTGCCACATGCATGAAACTGGCCAGAGAAAGGGGATCTGAAATGTGCATTTCTTTCCCTCCGCGGGGCTGATCTTGCTACACAGATCTCCATGCCAAATGCTGGTCTCCTGATGGTCTCTTCCCCCACTTCTCCATTATTGGGCACAGAACAAGGAGCCCGGGCTGCCTCCTGACAGTTCTCCTAGAGAAGCAGGGCCGGCTGCTGCCTCACCCTTTCACCAGAAATCACCGTGAGAGAAAAGAAAAGAATCTGCTCTGTGGAATATCAAAAGGAGATCTTTTTGGCTGCTTTTATTCTTTGCCTTAACCAGCCAGCAGAGTATAATTTGCTAGTATCCTGCATCATTGTCCTGGCATGAAGAGGGTGAACTTTTCTCCATCCACAAATGCCTTGCCCTACCCCTGGATGGACGTTCTCCTTAGCTCTGGGGACATCAGATATTTCCATGGACAAGCAGTGCTAGGGAATCCAGTCCTAAGAACCACAGGAAGCAAGCATCCTGGACCCTCTTTTCTTGTGCCTCTGCCCACTTGGGGAAGCTGTAGCCTAGTCCTTGGCTGGCTGGATTCTGGGGGGGATCACTTCCCCCCCCCACTGGCTAGAGGGCCCAACCCTTCTTTTTGGAGGCAGAGGGAGAGAAAAGTGGAAGAGCGGCAACACAAGTGAACTGTGAGCGGATTGGCCTTTTGACAATGTGAGACTTGAGTGGACCTGAGCCAGCATCTCTCCCACTTGAGGTGAGGCCAGGACTGGGATCCCCTTTAGCCTGTCTTACGTGGCCATTCAGGGCTGGCACGTGCCTGCCCTAATCTCTCCCCTCCATGTAAAGTGGTGAAGCAATAACAAGTGAGGTCCCATTCCCATTACCACGCTGAGCTTTCGAACCAAAGCCATGTCTCCTCTTTTGCAAAGTTTCCATCCCACCCACTTTGCATTGACTTCTGTTTGGCCAGTTCTCCTAGTACATCGGTTCAGGCAGGCAGCAAGGAGCCTTCCAGAACTGTTCCAACCCAAGCATGGTAGTGGGCGGGGGGGGGACAACTGGGGTGGAGAGATGTGCTCGCTATAGCAAGGCAGCCGGCCCCTATAACACCTGCCATCCGCTGCAGCCCCTGGTCTCTGCTCGAAAGCCAGTGTAGGGTATCTCCTTTCCTACCCAAGGAGAACATGGCCATTTCTGAACACAGTACTGTAGCCATTTTCTTTGTATTTTTTCACTTTTCTTTCTTGAAGCCTCAATTGAAGAAAAAAAAAGGAAAGAGAGAGGAATTCTTTCTTTCTGATTTGTGTATAGCTTTTATTTTTGTATGCAGTTCTGTTCCATGAGTTTGTTGGGTCGGGTTTGGACTGTACATAGTTGTGAATAAGCAGATTGTAAATTATTCTAAAAAGAGTAAAAGAACCTTACAAACAATACCCTCCCTTTCCCTCCCGGCCCTGCCTCGGTTTCTCTCCCCAAACTCCTGCCGTAGGATCTGTGCTGGGAGTGCATTTGTGGAGAGCAATGAGGTCTCTGAGAGACTCTCCAGCTGCATTCTCTCCTCGAGAGCTCTGGGACGCAGGCCCTGACCCTGCCCGTTTCTCCTGTCTGTGTATTTATGGTGTAATATAGACACATTGGAAATTGTAGAATTGTCATTTTTCCTTGCAGTGTCGTTAATCAGCTGTTGCAATGTTCTCTCTCGAATGTTACCAAAACCGTTCAGCAGCCGAGCTCACAATAAACCAGGAGAAAGGGAGTCTTTGTGCCTGTGACCTTCACCTGCCTTCTCTGCAAGGCTGCAAGAGGTGCGAGTGTTTTTTTCAATCCCCTGGAGGCCAAAAGGAGAGGGGAAGAAAGCCAGGTCCACCCTACCATTGAGCAGACTAAGGCAGCTGCTATAGGCACCTCATTTTGGGTGTCGTAAGAGGGAAGGGCGCTGTGGGTTAAACCACAGAGCCTAGGGCTTGCTGATCAGAAGGTTGGCGGTTCTCCTGTTGCTCGGTCCCTGCTCCTGCCCACCTAGGAGTTCAAAAGCACGTCAAAGTGCAAGTAGATAAATAGGGTCCGCTCCGGCGGGAAGGTAAACGGCGTTTCCGTGCGCTGCTCTGGTTCGCCAGAAGCAGCTTAGTCATGCTTACCACATGACCTGGAAGCTGTACGCCGGCTCCCTCGGCCAGTAACGCGAGATGAGCGTCGCAACCCCAGAGTTGGACACGACTGGACCCAATGGTCAGGGGTCCCTTTACCTTTAAGAGGGCAGCAAATTCTAATGTTCTATTGCTGTGGATGCCGTGGCCCTGGGGATGTGGGGACGGGGGGCATGGGAGAGATCTGTTGCTTTGCCTTGGGCAGCCCTGGCATCTTGGGCTAGCCCTGGACAGGAACCAAGGAGCCCCGCAGGCACTATTTTAATTCAACCCCAAGGAATGCCAACTCTTTCCAGGCGAGACGTGGTGCCATCTTCAAGGGCTCTTGGATTGGAGTATCGACACACTCGGCGCAGCTCCAGAGACTTTTGACTTTAATGCTGTGCCTCGTCCCCGTGGGGTTTTCACTGTTCTCACAAATTCATCCCCTTTTCGTGTCTGTCTTGAACGTGGCACTCTCAGGCTGTCCTGATTACAAGCCACCATGATCTATTTTGACGCACAGACACACACAGCTAGAATATAAAAACAAAAATATACCTATATAAAACATCAAAAAAATAAAATTCCGGTAACTATTTGTTGCAATTAATAGAACATGCGGGAAGTCAGCAATTAACAAAAGCAGCAGTCAAAGGCCTTTAGAAAGATGGGCTTTTTGCCCCCTTCAGCAGGAAAAGAAAACAGGATTGCCACACAGCCATGGACCAATAGTAATATCAGCTTCAGCTACCCATAACATGACTGTCCTTCACAGAGTGAAAGCACCCAGAGCAGGGCTTACATTGCAAAGGCTAAGTGCCACTTCTTGAAATAAGAATGCAAGGTCTTCATGGTTCAGCATCTTGAATTGGGTCCGGATGCTAATTGGCAACTGGTGCTGCTGCTGCTGCAAATCAGGACAGCTGTGTGCCATTAGGTGGTGAGCAGCAGACATTCTGTTTCTGCAGGGTCCTCTTCGAAAATATCACTATGTGGTGCATTGCTGTGATTTATTCTGGAGGCTACCAAGGAACAGATAAACAAGGTAAAAATCTATTCTTTCCAAAAAAGGGGGCAATGTCTTACCTACCTGCTGCCATCTTCTGGACACTTCGTGCAACAATGGGCTATTGAACAGCCATGGTTCCTGACGGCTGAGCGGGTTGGTTGAACTAATTCAAGGCACGGCACGCTCCTTCTGCCCTCCTCCTGGAGCGTCTTTGTAATTGTAACGTTTTAAATAAGACGGTTTATCTGCTGCTTTCTGACTAATTGTTTTTAGTCAGTTGCATTGTAGCAAAAACAACAAAGTTTCTGGTGGCTCCTAGAATCACTAGCAGATTTGTGTAAGCACCCCCAACCCTCCAGCTTTTGTTGTCCTGTGAATCTCCAACTGTTGTCCTGTGAATCATGGAATCGAAACCGTTGAGTTAGAAGGGACCCTGAGGGTCATCAAATAGCAGTGGATGAGGTGGGTTGGATCAGGGAAATGATCCAGGTTTAGAGGAGGAAAGGGTCCTCTATCTCCAGGGCCCCAAACGGATTCTGGGGCCATTCAGGTAGCGTGTTTATGGAGGAACCCTGCAGTTTTAGACAATTTATTACAGTAAAGTAACTCAATAAAAATGCTGAATCGTGGCAGAATGAACTTAAGTGTTGGTAAGGGGTTGAAAACAACTGCCTCAGAACTGTGTCACTGTCATAATTGGCTTGATATAAATCAATCAAAATGTATTTTTATTTGTATGTTTGATTTCTGACTCCCTCTTCGTCAGTCAACAATATAAAAATACAATATTTACATTGCAACAATATAAAAATACAATATTCAAACAGTTTTACAGCTCAGAAGATTGAAGCATATTCCCCAACAAGGGGGGTTGGCACTGGGGCAGGGGAGTCAGCTGTGGGGGCACAAGTTTATAAAACGATACATGTGTAGAAAACGGATGCAGCCTCTTCCATACTTTCAGAACACAGTGGCATGAAGTCAATCTGCTCCTCTAGCCTGCCCTCTGCTGGACAGTTTACAGAATTAACATAAAACAGCAATCAAACAGATCACACAAGATAATGTGTTACAGGGTTTTAATACAGCCATACAATCAAAACGAGCGCATGTGCAGGACGCAAAGCATTCGTGTTTGCTGAACACCGCATTCTGGATTGCGAGGAATTTGCTGCAGTGCTATGTTCGCTTGCCTGGGAGTAAGCCCCTGTTTTACTAAAGGGGCCTTATCCACCCACCCCAGTTGATATGCAAATGATTCTCCTGTTAATCCAGAGGGAAGGGAGCGAAAGTGAGTCCTGTGAGCCTGACTTGGGAGGACAGATTGAACTGCATGTATATTTTCTATGCATGTTTACCGGGGAGAAATATACGCTGAGCCCAATGGCATGAGTTTGCAACCTCAGTCATGCAATGCAATGTAGACAGCCAACTGATGTAACACAATCATCATCAGATAAATGTGAAAACTCGGTTTAATAAATTGCAATGTAAATGCCTCCTAGGCCCTACTCCACATACTATAAACATTCACTGAAAACTGGCCAAACTATCATTCCTCTAACAAAAACAACAAACAAACAAATTGTCCAGTAGCACCTTAGAGACCAACTAAGTTTGGTCTCTAAAAGCAAAGCAAAGACATCACCTTGCCGACAAAGGTCCGTATAGTTAAAGCTATGGTTTTCCCAGTAGTAATGTACGGAAGTGAGAGCTGGACCATCAAGAAGGCTGATCGCCGAAGAATTGATGCTTTTGAATTATGGTGCTGGAGGAGACTCTTGAGAGTCCCATGGACTGCAAGAAGATCAAACCTATCCATTCTTAAAGAAATCAGCCCTGAGTGCTCACTAGAAGGACAGATCCTGAAGTTGAGGCTCCAGTACTTTGGCCACCTCATGAGAAGAGAAGACTCCCTGGAAAAGACCCTGATGTTGGGAAAGATGGAGGGCACAAGGAGAAGGGGACGACAGAGGATGAGATGGTTGGACAGTGTTCTCGAAGCGACTGGCATGAGTTTGGCCAAACTGCGGGAGGCAGTGAAGGATAGGCGTGCCTGGTGTGCTCTGGTCCATGGGGTCACGAAGAGTCGCACACAACTGAACAACAACACAAGTTTGTTCTGGGTATAAGCCTTCATGTGCATGCAAGACCGGTATTATATGAACTATCCCTTATTTGGAGTAATCACATTAATTACTTACACACCTTACAATTTCTGTGTTTCTTTCTCTCAGGAGACACTTCCATCAAACCAACCACATACTTCACTGAGTAAGTAGTATCACACGCAGCTTCCTCAGATAACTTAAGAGCTCTGCCCTGGGACATAAAGCCTTTATGGTCCTCTTCACAAAGTGCTCTGTATGCTTTGAGTGTTCAATCTCAACCCTCCATAGCACCTTGGAAAATGGGCTTTGTTATAAGAGGTTATGATAGTTTCCTGATAGTGCCTGTCCACAACTAAGTCACCTTAATACCAGCAGTTTTCTAGTAGCATCTAAACATATAACAAGTCAACTAGTGCAAATTAATGCTAGGGGTTGCAGCCAATGCTAATCCTACTCAGAGTAGACCCATTGAAGTTAATAGAAACAACTTAGGGGGGCTTCTCAGTAGTGGCGCCCACCCTGTGGAATGCCCTCCCATCAAATGTCAATGAAATAAACAACTATCTGACTTTTAGAAGACATCTGAAGGCAGCCCTGTTTAGGGAATTTTTTAATGTCTAATGTTTTACATTTTTTTATGTGCTTAAGCTGCCCAGAGTGGCTGGGGAAACCCAGCCAGATGGGCGGGTAAATAATAAAATTATTATTATTATTATTATATTATTATTATTATTATTATTATTATTATTTATTTATTATTATTTTATGTGGCTCTGAGAAGAACATAGTTGGATACAACCCTAGATAATCAAATCTGACTCTGCTTTTGCGATTAAAAACATAAGGATCAGGCCAGAGGCCCACTAATTTGCCTGATTTGATGCTCCCTGTGGCATTTACGAGACACATATATGGCACCAGGCCCACAGACATTCTCCCTTGCTTTGGGTAGGTCTACTTCCATATAGCAGAGCAGAGAATTTTTGTAACTTTAGCCTTCCTTGCCAGTGTGGGACTCTCACTTCTTTGTCCTGAAGGATGCCAGAGGTTTGGCAAAGGGAAGCTGAGCAATGCAACACCGATGACTTGCTTCTTTCCCCTGAGCACCAAAGACTTCTCTGTGACTCAGTAGCACATGATCTCGTAATAATTACACGGGGCAGTTTCTGTTCTCCGGTGCCACGTTCCTGGTAAATCATTCTCCCTAATTTATAACCATCTATTTTTATCATTGTAACCTGCTGCCCCAGGACTTCAGTCAGACAGACAAACATTTTACTGTATCCTCCCTATAAAAGGATTTGGGCATTGTGTGGGTATTCAACTACTATACTGAGTCTCATGAAGAACCACAATTTTAATTCTTCTTCCAGCTGACTTGAAGCAATCCTGATGTGCCCTTGTGTGAGAAAGACGGGGCTAGACACTGAAAATGAACATGAGAAAATTGATCATATCAACTCCATTTCAACTCTAGCAACAAGGGTTACCAGGCCTCTGTCTAACCTAATTCAGATGCTTTTTCTTCTGGACTTCTCAGAGGTTTTTGATACATTCAGCAGGACTGCTTTGTCCCTCATGCTATTTTAAGGTTTACATGAAACCACTGAGTTAGGCCATCTGTGTATTTGGGGTAACGTGTCGTCGGGGCTCTGCTTCTCCTTTTCATCAAATCCTAGCTAATCTGGGGGTGTGCTGGACCAAGTGGGGACAGTAACAGGTTGCAAGAGGGCCAACAAACAGAAGCTCAATCCCTATAAGATGGAAGTGCTGTCGGCAGGCAGATTTGTCTACCTAGGTGGTTAGAGCAGTGTTGCTCTCTGAAGGGTCAGGTTTGTGATTTGAGGGTAGTGCTTGATCCAACTATTGTCACTTGGAGGGCATTTTTAGCTGTAACACCCCAGGTATGGAATGCCCTCCCTAGGGACGCTTGCCTACTGCTGAATTTGATTTATTTTTGGTGTCAGGTTTCAATAGCCCCCCCTTTTTTTAAAAAAAGGTGCAGATTTTTAGGCTGCCCACTTGCCTAGAAGCCTAATGGCATACAGTGAAACTTGATTCTGAGTGAATATGCTGAGGATTATTCATTTAACTTCATCTCCTCCTCTTCTTAATTGTACCAGTTTTATTGAAGTCCTGTTGCTTTTAAATCTTTTGTTAGACCCTTTGGCTGCAGAGCAGGCTAAGAAATGTCCCAAATTAACAAAAGATGTGTAATGAGCAGGGAAGGGGGAAATGCCACGTTTTAGTTAACTCCTCTTGGGTGTGTGGGTGCCTGACATCAGGAGGTGTGCACAGGTGAAGACATAATGTTCCAGTTTTGACTCCAGAAAGCTGGGGTCACCTTTGTGGTGCAAGTGGGCACAATGGCAGCTTGAAGAACTTGTCCTGGTGTCTGTGTGAAGTCTGGCCATCAGCCCACCCCACCCCCACCCCCGCTGTGCATGGGTGACTCTCTCTCTCCCCCTCCCCCTCCTGAAAAGCACACAGAGGTAAAGGAGGAAATGGGAAGAGCAGCCTCTTTGCCACTTCCTTTTCCAGCTTGATGTGCTTTTTAAGGCTCAGATTGGCACCTGAGCAAAAAATGAAGCAACTGAGAGTAAGAAGGGGAGCAACCCAGGACACTGAGAGGGGCAGGGAGGGAAACGGGCCATCTGGGGGAAGGCGGTTACAGGTAGGTAGCCGTGTTGGTCTGCCATAGTCAAGACAAAATTAAAAATTAAAAAATTCCTTCCAGTAGCTCCTTAGAGACCAACTAAGTTTGTTCTTGGTATGAGCTTTCGTGTGCATGCACACTGAAACAGAAGTTACCAGACCCTTATATATAGTGAGAGGGTGGGGAGGGGTATTACTCAGAGGGTTGTGGGAATGGGTGATTGGCTGATGGGTGTGGAAAACCTGTTGACGACTGCAATTGGTCTTACAGGAAAAAGCAAGGGATCAGATGGCTAAAAATAGCTTTGTCATGTATAATGAGATAAGAATCCAATAATAATAATAATAACAATAATATAATAATAATAATAATAATTTATTTGTACCCCGCCCATCTGGCTGGGTCTCCCCAGCCACTCTGGGCGGCTTCCATCAAATATTAAAATACATTTTAAATATCACAGTTTTAAAACTTCCCTAAACAGGGAACAATGTCTTTGTTCAGACCAGGTCTCTCTGTGGTTTTAAGTTTGGTAATGAGTTGCAATTCAGCAACTTCTCTTTCCAGTCTATTTCTGAAGGAAGGCGGGAGAGAGAAAGTGGGCTCAAGAGGAAAAGAGGGAGAATGAATGGGATATCGGGAGAAAAGGTGAATGCACACCCACTTGCGTGTCAGACCAAGTAAGGATGCTCTTGAAACTGCATAATTTTTTAACTGACACCCCCACCTCCACTCCAAACCACCATAAAATCAGAGATTGCTTCTGCCTCTATTGACTGAAACCGTTAAGGTGGCAAAAAACCTGACTCTTGAGGCAGTGGATCTTTATGGGCGCCCCTAATTTCTGGAATGGGACGCAGGTGGTGCTGTGGTGTAAACTACAGAGCCTAGGGCTTGCTGATCAGAAGGTTGGTGGTTCGAATCCCCGCAAAGGAATGAGCTCCTGTTGTTTGGTCCCTTCTCCTGCCCCCCTAAACCAAGTAAATAAATAAAAATACTTAACTGACCAACTGAGTCGCAGATAGCTCGGTTCTGCCCCCACAAGCAAAAGTCCTGCCCCCCTAACATAAACTCTGGCTACACCCATGGGCAATGCCCATAAAATTTGGGCAGGCAGACCCCCCTCAAATATTTGGCTCCTATGGTTGCAAAGGCTTTATTCAAAGCTATTCCGCTTTTGCTGCGCCCTTCCGCGTGCGCAAAGTAATTGCCCCCTTCCCAGCTGGCACCCTCAAAATCTGCTCGAGGGCTGGTGGAGGAGGGGGGGGGTCCATCCGGAGCAGCAGGGGCGAGAAAGGGAAAGTCGCCTTGCGCAGTGCTCGCTATATTAACTGGAAGGTTGTATCGCCGTACCAGGGAGAAAGCCTCCCCAGTCCCCGCGGCGGAATCAGTAAGACACGCGTCGGATTACACCTCGCGGCTAGGAGCAAAGGCAGAGCACGTCGCATCTACTTGCACGGAAGTCTGCGATCCTACGGGAGCAAGACCTCCGGAGTGACGGCAACGGAACGTGTTGCTACTTGCGCGTGTTTTCAGGGCTGCGCGCGGGGAACAGCTGCTATGTGGCACCCCCCCCCCCGTCCTCCTTCCCTCCCTCCCCTGCAGCCTCTGCCCCGGCGCGATTCTCCGCCCTCCCTCCGCGTCCCCCCCCTCCCGTTCCTCCCTCGGCCAATCCAGGCGCGCCCGGGCGAGCTGCGCGGCTCTGGGGTGGCCGGAGGGGGGACTCTTATTGTGAAGCGGAGCGGCCGCTTCCCTCTCTTGCTTAGTCATGCTGACTTACAGCCCCGCGCTCCGCCTCCTCCTCCTCCTCCCTCCGCTCCGCGCTCCTGCCTTCCCTCCCGCGGCGGCGGCGGCGGCGGCAGTGGCGGCGTGCGCTATGGAGAGCGAGCGGAGCGCCCGGGCGGGCGGCGGAGGACGGCGAGGGAGGCGGCGGCGGCGAGGAGGGCAGCCGCGGGCGGGTGAGTGGTCGCCGATGCTCCCCGCGCCGCTTTCTGCACATGCACAGAGGGCGGCGCGAGGGGCCCATCCTGTTGCTTCCCTACTCTTCTTTCTCGTCCCCAACCTGCGTGGGCCCGCCAGGCGGCTGCTGCCGGTGGTGCTGGGCTCAGGCCCGAGCTGTGGGTTCCCCATAGCTGTGGCCTGGCGGGGGGAGCCTTGCCGTGGCTGGGGAGGCCTTCTGCCTGCTCTCCGCTCAGGAAGGCCCCTACCCTTAACTTCCACCAACAAGAGTCATCCTGATGCAGCTGAAAGTGAGCAGCGAGCCTGGGGGTGGGGTGGGGAGAGGGGGCTCTCAGGCCCTCGAGGAGGAAAGCGAAGGGGCGGGAGGGGGCTCTGCCTTTGTCGAATTGGTTCGGTGCGGGAGGTGGTTTTGTTTCAGCTCTTTGCACCTAGTGGGAAGATGCGTCCTAGCCAGAGTTGTGTGCCTTTGTTATGGGGCAGGTAGGCGAGCTGGAGAGGGTGTCTGGCTTAGGGGAGGCGCCTCTTTGGGCCGTGGGATTGTAAGAGGAGGGGCGTGGGGCGCGGCGGGGAAGTGAGAAAGTTAGGACGGGCTTGGCGGTGCTTGCCGGGGTCGGGCACAACTCGCTGCGGAAGCGATTTCAAGCGGGCCATCTGGAATGGCAGTATTTTGAAAGGTGTCCCATGTGATGGGCGTGGCCCGGGATCCCTGGTGATGTCATCAAGAGATCTTGCTTGGTTGGGGTGCAGGATCCTGGAGGTGCATCCAGGGCATACGCGTCTCAGATTGTAGGGGGTCAGCTCCTGATGTTGTCGGACTATCTCCATCTCCCCAGACAGCATGGCCGGCAGGGAGGAGGGGAATAGGCTCCCCTTGTGTGTCTCAGAAATTAATTGGGGAAATCTGGGCACCAGAGACTAAGTTTTTCCTCTGGAGTAGGCTTGTGGCATGTGGAAGAAACTGCTGAATGTGTACATAGACCTCAGTGCACATTACAGTGTGCTGCAGTTCCGTGGCAGAAGGATGGTGGTAGGCCTTTGCCAACCACAATGAAGCCAGCACACAAACCCCACTTCCTCTCCTGCACCTACATGCAGTGCCCCCCCCACAAACACTTGCTGCCCACTGAGGCTTGAAAGGAAAAAGCGGTCAATGGATTTTATAATAATTTTTTGTAAACTAAGTACCAGGCTTTTACTTGGCTTAAAGTTAAATATAGTTACTTAAATCACTTACAGGCTGTTTCCCTACACATTATTATTATTATTATTATATTTATTTCTACCCTGCCCATATGGCTGGGTTTCCCCAGCCACTCTGGGCAGCTTCCAACAAAATATTAAAAATACAATAGAACAACATTAAAAACTTCCCTAAACAGGGCTGCCTTCAGATGTCTTCTAAAAGTCAGATAGTTGTTTATTTCCTTGACATCTGATGGGAGGGCGTTCCACAGGGCGGGTGCCACCACCGAGAAGGCCCTCTGCCTGGTTCCCTGTAACCTCACTTCTCGCAGTGAGGGAACCGCCAGAAGACCCACAGTGCTGGACCCGCTGGCCGAACGGGGGTGGAGACACTTCTTCAGGTATACTGAGCTGAGGCCATTTAGGACTTTAAAGGTCAGCACCAACACTTTGAATTGTGCTCGGAAATTTACTGGGAACCAATGCAGGTCTTTCAGGACCTGCGTTAATATGGTCTTGGCGGACACCCCCAGTCACCAGTATAGCTTCCATATTCTGGATTAGTTGCAGTTTCCGGATCGCCTTCAAAAGTAGCCCCACGTAGAGCGCATTGCAGCACTCCAAGTGGGAGATAACTAGAGCATGCACCACTCTGGCAAGACAGTCCGCGGGCAGGTAGGGTCTCAGCCTGCGCACCAGATGGAGCTGGTAGACAGCTGCCCTGGACACAGAATTGACCTGTACCTCCATGGACAGCTGTGAGTCCAAAATGACTCCCAGGCTGTGCACCTGGTCCTATTTAGGACCAGGGAGTCCTCCATACCCGCCCGCTCCTTCTCCCCCAAAAACAGTACTTCTGTCTTGTCAGGATTCAACCTCAATCTGTTAGTTGCCATCCATCCTTTAACCGCCTCCAGGCACTCACACAGGACCTTCATTGCCTTCAATAGTTCTGATTTAAAAGAGAGGTAGAGCTGGGTATCATCCGCATATTGATGAACACCCAGCCCAAACCCCCTGATGATCTCTCCCACCAGCTTCATAAAGATGTTAAAAAGCATAGGGGAGAGCACAGAACCCTGAGGCACCCCACAAGTGAGAGCCCAAGGGTCTGAACACTCATCCTCCAACACCGCTTTCTGAACAATGCCTAGGAAGAAGGAGCGGAACCACTGTATAACAGTGCTCCCAGCCGCTCCAGCTGGTCCAGAATGATGTTGTGGTCAGTGGCGTAGCAAGCCTCTGTGCTGCTGGGGGCGGCGGCGCAGAGGCACCCCCCCCGGGGGAGGGGCGCGACGTGTGCGTTGTGACGTCATCGTGACATCACGACGCACGTGGATGCAGAAAGGGGGAATTTCCCCTTTTCTGCGGCTTTTTTTCGGCGGGGGGTGGGCCAGCGAGGAGGGGGTGTCATGCCAGTGACAAGCGTGACACCCCCCCCTGGCCTGCACCCCCCCGCCGAAAAAAAGCAGCAGAAAGGGGAAAAAGAGAAGCAGAGCAGGCGCTTGAATGTGCCTGCTCTGCTTCCTTCCCCCCCCCCCCGGTTTTTTTCGGGGGGTGGGCCAGCGAGGAGAGGGGGTGTCATGCCAGCGTGACACCCCCTCCTCGCTGGCCCACCCCCCCGCCGAAAAATAGCCGCTGGAAGGGGGGAAAGGCGACATGCCCCCGTTCGGGGCCCGGCGGGGGTGGGGGTGGGCTGGCCAAAGTGTCACCCCCTCCCCTGGAACTAGGAGCGGCCTGCCCCCACCCCCTTGCTACGCCCCTGGTTGTGGTCGATGGTATCAAAGGCCACTGAGTGATCCAGCAGAACTAGGAAACAGCTTTGACCTCAAAGAGACTTGCAAGAGCTAAAGAGAGGAAACACTTCCAGATGTTGACGAACTACAACTTAACACCATCATCCTTGCCCCTTCATTGGTCGTGCTGGCTGGGGCTGATGGGTAATCGAGTCCAAAAACATCTGGAGGGCCACACATGTTCCCCACCCTGACAGTAAAATCCCAAAGAAATGAACAAGCAAGACCTATGCCACACAGTGGGAGATATTGATATCCACAGTCTTCCAAGTTGTCCAGCTTAGCTCCTGACTTTGAAGGCCTCTTGGTCATAGGATCATATTTCATTCCTTCCTAATAGCAGCAAAAGATCTGAAACCTTGGGTCTCTCACTTGTGTATAGGCCAGGGGTCGGCAAGCTTACCGAACGATGGGCCGGTCCACACTCCATCCATCGGAGGATGGGCCAGAGTGTGTGCGCATGTGCGCTCTTCCAGGTCGGAGGAGCGCCCGTGCGCACACGCTATTTCCAGCGCACATCCAGGTCGGAGGAGTGCCCATGTGCCACACAGGCACCATCAACCCGGAAGTCGGTCGCCGCACCGGTAAGAGCAGGGGGGGAACAGGGGTCGCCATGGGCCGGATAGGCGAGCCCCGTGGGCTGCTACTGGCCGATGGGCCCTAGGTTGCCGACCCCTCGTATAGGCAAAGCCTCCATACAGTTCCATTTGTGAGATATCGAGGACACTGTTGCTTTACTGAATAAACAAGAGAAACCACTCCTTTCGCAGAGCAAAGAACACCTGTCACACTTGCATTTTCTGCTTTCATCAAGGTAATACGTTAGAACCTCGAAGGAGAAACAAACATAAAAAGGTGGTCTTAACTCCTGGCCTTACTGTATTCAAACAGGCCCTGAGTAAGTAAGGCTTTAGTTGCTTAATTGCTAATCAAAGTTTGCAGCTGTGATGTTTATACTTTACTGTTTTTCTGCTCACGTTAAAACAATGGCAACAGTGCTGCCTCCACATAATTAAGAACAGCATCCCCGTTGTGGCTCGGGGCAAGGCAAAGAACCTCTTTGCCCAGCCCAGCCACTTGGTGGGGATGTAGATGGATCTGATGAGCTGGAAGGGGGTTTGATTTCCCACTCTCTCGTGATACTGAGAGGTGCAGCCAGCCCAAGTGCCACATTCAGGGCAACTTCACCATCTTTGCAGCAGTGCTAGTTCCCGAAGCTCTTCTCTTTTCGGTTGGCACCCGAGAGCAGCATTCAACACCTCTCTTAAGCACCCTGTATTCACTGTGCTTCTGGGAGTGGGTGGGTGGTTTTTATCTCAAATTATATCTGAAATGTCCATTAATGCTTTTCAGTACATTATTAGTGCTTTTTCAAGTTGGTTCATGCCAACTAACTCAGCTCACTGGTCAATGGAGTAATGCTTGCCATAGGACCAGTCTCAAAACTACTTTAGAGACCACAGGGCTCATCTACTGATTTGTAGGGTTGCACAAAAAACATGTCTTCGTGAAGAAGCCTGCAAAAGTTAATCCCCCTCTGACATTATTTTTACTAGAATCAAAACCCATCAGAATGAGAGTAAGGCTGGGAGAACATTTGAGTCCCTACTTCTACGTAGCTGCTGATCTTCCTTGCCCCGTGTGATGTCTGTACCTCTGAGTCCTTGATTGTCTGCAGTTTCTTAGAGCCCTCCACGCACATTGGATGGGCTGAAAAGATGTGAGGGATGTGCCCGCAGGTAGTTGTCTGGCAGAGCTTTTCCGAGTGGTGAATGGGCTTTTGTCACCTAGCCGAGAGAGTGTAGCTCTGGCACCTTCAGAGGTTTGCAGTAACAACTTGCAAGACACTTTAAGGACAATATTGCTCAGTTTCGGACAGACTTGGATGCCAAGTCCCATGGAGGTGTCTAGAGCACTGTGTTGGCTTCTTAAAACTAGCCGCAGGGGGTTGGCTGGGTGTGGTTGATGCTTCACTCGAGAGAAGGGAGGTGCCATCTGCCTCAAAGGAGGCGTTGGTGTGCCCCCTCCTTAAGCAGACCCCTCCTGGACCCAGAAGGGTTAAAACAACGTATCACCCAGTGGCAATTACCCCCCTTTTTGAGCGAGGTGGTTGAGAAAGTGGTGGCAGTTCAGCTTCAGGCATGCTTGGAGAAAGTGAATTACTGTACTTGAATCTACTCCAGACTGGATTCAGGTGACTTGAAAACTTCGGTCGGTCCAAAATGCAGCAGTCTGATTATTGGTGGGGGTTCCATTTAGATCGCATATAACTCCTGTTTTAAAATAGTTGCATAGGTTGCCAATTTGCTTCTGGGCCCAATCCAAGGTTCTTGTGTTGGTGTTTAAAGCCCCAAACAGTCCAAGATCTTCCCTGCAGACCCTCTTGGATCTTAAAGTCAGCAGAGGATTTTGACCAATACCCATTATTTGTTGTTTCTATTGTTTCATGTTATTTATATATATATATCAGCAGAGGGGTCCCTCTTGGTAGTTCCTCTGCCCTCAGAAGTTTGCAGTTGCTGCTGGCCCAGGAGAGGACCTCCTATCATTATCATCATCATCATCATCATCATCATCATTTATACAGTGGTACCTCAGATTACAAACACCTCGGCTTACAAACACCGGGTTACAGACTCCGCTAACCCGGAAGTAGTACCTCAGGTTAAGAACTTTACCTCAGGATGAGAACAGAAATTGTGCACTGGCGGTGCGGAGGCAGCGGGAGTCCCCATTAGCTAAAGTGGTACCTCAGGTTAAGAACGGACCTCCGGAACGAATTAAGAACGTAACCAGAGGTACCACTGTATACAACTGTATGTATACCTGCAGATCTCAGGGCAGTTCACAACACAAAATCACAATATAAAAAACACAAAATACATAACAAAAATAAAAAGCAAGAACAGCCCAGTAACCCCATTCTCTGTGACTTCCCCTAGATTCTGGAACTCCCCACAGAGGTGTGTCTGGTAGCTCCACTACAGCTTCCAGAGGATACTGAAATCACATCTTTTTATTCAAATTTGACATTTGAAGGGTATATTTTTTAGGACCTAAACTGTTTTCAATGTTTCAATGTTGTAACCTGCCCTGGGACCTTAGGGTAAAGGGTAATTAATTAGTAATTAATAATAAAATGCAAAGGTTATCTAGCCTTACTGAGGGACTTAAGAGGGCATGCCAGTGTGGGCTTGTCAGGGGCCCCCATAGCAATTCTGTCCTCTGCTGCTGTGTTTTGAGGCATGTTCATTGTGGAATCTGCATGAACCTTTGTCAAGTGTGGACTCTTTCTCAGTAGGCAACTTTCTTGTCCTGAGCATGATCTTCTGTGTTAGGAGATCCAGTGGATTTCTCGGCCTCTGTGAATCCAAGGACTGGTGCCATTTGGATGGGGCAGCGATTGTAAGGCACTGATGGACTATTGTCTCCACATAGGCAGATGTTTGTCATTGGCACTGATTCTCAAAGATGAAAAGGAGAAGGTCTGATGAAGAGAGTGTGAGTGGCAGAAAAGATATTTTGTAGAACTTGGGCAAATGATTGCCACACACACACACACACACACACACACACACAGTGGTACCTCGGGTTACAGACACTTCAGATTACAGCAGGCTTCCTCAACCTCGGCCCTCCAGATGTTTTTGGCCTACAACTCCCATGATCCCTAGCTAGCAGGACCAGTGGTCAGGGAGGCTGGGAATTGTAGTCTCAACATCTGGAGGGCCGAGGTTGAGGAAGCCTGGGTTACAGACTCTGCTAACCTAGAAGTAGTACCTCAGGATGAGAACAGAAATCGTGCGGCAGCAGCGGGAGGCCCCCTTAGCTAAAGTGTTACCTCAGGTTAAGAACAGTTTCAGATTAAGAACGGACCTCCAGGATGAATTAAGTTCTTAACCCGAGGTACCACTCTCTATGTGTGTGTGTGTGTTAAATTTCTATACTTCCCTTCATCTGAGGATCACAGGACAGTTTACAATAGAAGAACACAAAAATGCCTAACACAGTAATAAACAAAAAAAAATACCTCCACCACCAAGCCTTTGGTTTCCCATCCCAACTTTTGGTCTGTATTTGTAACTTGAAAAGAATTTTACATGCTTTTAATTGCCAAATAGCATCCAGAATGTGCTATTTTAAATTGCAGGAGTAGCAGCTGCTTCACTTGAAAGTGAATCCTTATGACCAAAATGTAGGGTTGCCATACATCTGGGGAAACACAGGCATGTCCTTGTTTTGGGGGCCAACATGCTCATCCGGGTGGATTTTTACATTTTAAAGGAAATGTCCAGATTTCTGAGAGTTGGGGGGTGGGGTTCATGCAGCTCAGAATAAGGTTCCTCTGCACCCCGCGCCCACTGCCAGCCCAAGCTGGGGAAAGAGGCTTGCGGGCATGGCGACAGCCCTGCGCACCTCTTTCCCTGGCTCAGGCTGGCAGCAGCTCGGGCTGTCTTCTTTTTCCCTCTTCCACCTATGGCCACACTACCGAAATGTTGATCGCTGCCGTTCCTCTCAAAACCAGGTGTTTATTTTTGGAAATTTTAAAATTTGGATTTTGGAGTCACACGAACTTTAGATTTCTCAGCAGCCTTTGAATTTTTTCACAGCTCTCGTTTTTGCATTGAATGTAGCAAGAGCTTAGACTGGTTGCTTCATGGGCCTTAGGAGCCAGGAGTTCCTCTGCCCCACATGTGGAGGAACTCCTCGCACAGTTCCCAGTACAGTGTGGGATTTCGATGGTGTCTGCCAGTCCTGGACTTCTCGCCTTGTTATTCTCCAACATACTTTCTGCTGGATTTTCTGGCACTTAGTAAGATCCTTTTGCACGTTCCCGCCCCACCCTTCTGACTTGTTTCTGTTTTTCATGCCCTCTTCTGAGGCATTCTGTATCCCTTGCTTCAAGTGACTCTGTGCTGGATGGAGCAGGAAGCAGAAGATAAGGTTGCGACTCCATAGGCCCCTTCCTTTCAAGAAGGGCAACACAGAGATTGAGTGATTTTCAGGCACCATCTTTGCAAAATGCCCCAAGTGGCCAAGCCTTTGTTTGCTGAAGTTGGGACAGAGAGTGCTTCTGATCCTCTCAGCCCGTCTGGTGTTGGTCTTGTGGTCTTTGCCTTCCCAGCTTAAGAGGGGCCTCTTGATAACCTGGAGAAGGGCGGCCCAACATTTTGTACCATGTGGGCCACAAGAGTACTTTGACATGGAACCCAAAGGCTGCACACTGCCTTGTTGCAGAGGGGCAGGGGAGAAACGTAGCCAAAATTTGACGCCTGCCCTCGCCCTGCCAGTTAAGCAGGGTGCCAGGCTTTGGGAAGGCAGTGTGAGGAGGACCGGGGGGCTGAGGGCCGTCAAAAATGGCACTGAGGGCCACATGTTGAACCACCCTGACCTGGAGTGAGGTGTGGGTGGCTGAGAGAAGTTCAGGGAATGATTTCCTGCCAGTGAATCGGCCTTGCGTCTGGAGAGACTGGGGCAGGAAACTGAGGAGAGGCAGGAATGTGTGGCACCAAGGCAGCTAGCCACATTTGCTGAGTGAGAGGTCGCAGCCATCTGTAGGGGACCCTGATGCCTGGCTGTGTCGCTTAGGAGGGCAGGCAGGAACAGGAACACAGCTTTTGATGTAGCAAAACTGCATAGGCGCACCATGCCATGTTCAGCTCTGTATTCTCCCTTCCCATCAGGTTTCTTCAGCGCTTCTCTCTCTCTCCTTGCCCAAATTTGTTTTTTTTATAATAAATTTTTATTATTTTTCAAATATATCAAATTACAGCCAATTTAACATCTAACACAAATTACATCAATCATTGCTCTGCCGAGCTACGACTCCCCTCCCTCTCATCAGCAGGTTTTCTAGTCCATTCTCATCGCGCAGTTTTTACCACTTCCCTATTAAACTATGTCAAAGGTTTATTCCAGTCCTACTAGTGTTTTTAAACTTCCTCGGTTCAATCTTAAGTATTCCACAAATTTACTCCAATCTCTTCGAAACCTCGAGTCATCCTGGTTTCTGACCCTGCCGGTCAATTTTGCAAGTTCAGCATATTCTACCATCTTCGTCTACCACTCATCAATCGTTGGTAATTCCTGTAATTTCCACTTTTGGGCAAGCAATATTCTTGCTGCAGTTGTCGCATACATGAACAATCTTTTGTCCTTCCTAGCTATTTCTTCTCCCATCAAACCCAACAAAAAGGCCTCACTCCTTGCCCAAATTTGTGAGAGTCTTCATTAGGAGCCTTGTGGACAAATATTTAAATTTTAAATCCTTGAGCATCTGCATCGGAGATCTGTCTCCATTTTCCCAAGTTGCTTTTCTAGTGTGACACCCACCCACCCCAGCACAGGAAGCACTTCTGTGTAGGAAAAGGGGGGCTCTGGGCAGGGGCTGGCACTGGAGGTATTCAGCAGGCCTCTGACAGCAATGGCTCATCCCAAGGATCCCCCCCCCCCCGCCCAATTTTAGTACACACATTCATTTCTTGGTGAGAACAGCAACTCTTGGCTCAGAGGCTAGTAAACAGTCAGCTGAGGGGCATTATGGAGACAGTATATCAAGGGCATGGGGACCAGCAGGTTAAAGGGAAGCTTTTGCTTGTTCTCTGGGGTTCATCCACACTTTCCCATGATTTCTAGACACAGGTCCAAGATGGGTTTTTAGTTTTTTTGGTCCCACCGCTTTCCCCAGAAAACCCATGGTTTTGCTGCTGAATCGGAACAACCGTCAGTCCGCAGAAAACCCAATTGACGTTTGTTCCATTCATCGGTAAACAGCGGGTTTTCCTAGGGGAAGCGGTGGGACAAAAGAGGACACGTGCCTAATGGAAGTGTGGACGAACCCCTGATTTTGCTTGAGGGAACTCGCAGAGGGAGAAAACACTGCTTCCCCCCCCCCCAGATAGGAAGAATTGGTTGCCATCCACGGGTGGAGATTGGCCTGCTCTCACCATTTGGTGCATATGTATTTTGCACACAGCGCTGTCTCTGCTAAGGAAGCAGGGAGGGGGTTACCCACCGTTTGCACAATTTCCTCCTCCAGTGAGCTGCTTTTCTCTTGTAGGAAATCCGTCCCTCCTGAGGTGTTTCAGCAACGATGCCAAGCCCAGAGAGCCCCTTAATCCTACCCTTTTATACTGCTCCTAATCACATGGGGCTCCTTCCTACAGAGATTGCAGAACGCGCGGGGAGAAAATCTCCACAAATAACTCAGGCCTGGGCAGCGGAAGAAGGGTTGTTTCTTTCAAAGCTGGCTTCCTATTATCTCACTCCTGTACTTTGGGTGAGCCATTTGGGGGCAGATCCAGCACCACCCATCTGCCGTTGGGCTTGCCCTGCTGGTGACGTCAGCAGGGCTGCAAGTTACCTGCCCTGTTTATTTCCCACAGGGGAAATGAATGAATCAGTCAGTTTGGAGGGTGGCAGAGGTGGGTGGAATATGCATCTTAATTTCTTAACTCCTGACAGCACCCCAGAGCTGTGTGAGGTCAGGGGCACTGCGTATAATAGAACTGGTTGTCTGTTGCACCCCCGGCCGCCTGCAAGGGGGGTCCCAGGTCCAGCATCAACAGCCAGTCCTGCTGGTGCACAGGGACCCATGGCAGATTCCTGAGGGTACCTGAATGTGAGCACTGTAGCCAAACCCCACTCCCTTGACCTTGGCTTCTGTGCCCCCTCCTCCGGCCCTCTGCAATCTTGAGCTAATAAGAAAGGCACACCTAACAAGGCTGTCGTAAGTTTGCTGTGCGCAAAGCGCTTTGAAACTGTGGGGAGCTATATCTGTAGCAAGAAGTGATGATGAAGATGACAAGATTTGGGGCAAGGGAAGCACAGCTCGCAGTTTGCCTTGGTGTGGAAGCTATATCTATACAGTACTGCTGGGTTACTCACAATTTGAGGTTGGCTGTTCAGGGATCTTTATGTTTGTGTCCTCTAGAGTGCATTCTTAACACGAGCTCATTCTCATCCATGTAATAATAACATTAGTATTTGTAAGCGATTAAACGCTGAATGACGGAACAGAGAAGAAACACTCAGAATGGTGTCCTGGGATGGAATGGTCCACTGAAGGCACGATGAGTAGGCATGAGCTTCAGTTAGCCTCTGGCATGGGTCTCCTGGAGAAGGGAAGGGGGTCCAGAGGATCGCATGAGAGCTGCATAGGACGTCCTCTGTCAAAGGACTTCAGATATGGAGCTCCGAGGGAGAGATACTCCTGTGCCCTGTGTAGAGATCTTTGTTTTGAAGCTGCTTTTCGATCGCTCAAATCCAGTGTTAGAAACTCAGATATATAAGCTAATTGCCAAATGGCACCTTAAACCTAGGTTATTGTCAGGGAACTATCCCTGGTGCAACACAAGGTGGTGGAAGGGCTCTCGGGATGCTAGAGAGCCTCAGTCCCACTTGAGCAGCAGCACCTCCTCCAGCAGTGAAAGGAGCAGCAACGCTTCTAGTGGGGAGGGGGAGGGTTCTCAGGGGAAAGGGAGTCGAGGCTCTGGGGATGTAGGAGAGACCCCATACTCCCTTGGGACCCAGGGCGATGCAGGGGGAACGCAATTTCCGTCGCCCCAAAGATGTCATGGGTGAAAAGGAGGGATGGAAGGTGGGGTTTTCGTATACCGAAAGTTTTGTTGGGGTCAGAACCGGAAGGGACCATTCCCGGATTCTGAAGCCGCTTCATACAGACATGTATTTTTACGCTCGGCACTGTACATGGTTTGCACAATAAAACTTAAAAGGAAAACTCGGAGGTTTTGGCTGTTTACATGAGCAACAAACCGAGAACCTTACAGTTATGGTCACCACAACAGAATGTCTAGGTGCCCTTTTTGGAGTGGTTTTATTATTCATTTCATTTCATTTCATCTTTATATTTGAAAGAAAAGCGGTTTGCAACACATTAAAACATTAAGTAAACAGGAATGTGTGAAGGAATTGCTTCCTTTCCTTTCATTCAGCTGCATTGGGTGTTCTTGGGGTTTTTAGTATTCTATGAGGTGGAGAAAAACTCTTTTATCTGTTTTTGCCACCCTATGCATAATTCCCCCATCATCCCACCCTCTCTCTTTGACTCACCTACCCCCCCCTCCAACTAAAAACCTTCCTCATGCTTGGGACTGTCCTTTGCCGAAATCAAAAGGGCTGAGGAAGAAGTGGATGGAAACCTGAAGGGGGAGATGTCACCCCGTGGCTCGACACCTCACCTCACCAGACCTCTCGGCTTCTCTGTCCTTTCTGCAGGTGCAGAGACCTGGCTGCTTGCAGGGACCCTGTAGACAGCTGCCTGGCCGCTTGCGCCACCACTGCTTCTTCCTCTGTTCCTTCGTGCGATGAGTGTGTGGCTGCAACTGTGATGTACTCCCCAGAGTGCAAGGCGGAGGTGACTCCCTCACACAATGGCAACCACACCTTCAGCTACACGCTGGAGGACCACACCAAGCAAGCCTTCAGCATAATGAACCAGCTGCGCTTGAGCCAGCAGCTCTGCGACGTCACCTTGCGGGTCAAGTACAAGAACATGCCCCCGGCCGACTTCCAGGCCCACAAGGTAGTGCTGGCCTCCTCCAGCCCCGTCTTCAAGGCCATGTTCACCATGGGACTACGGGAGCAGGGCATGGAGATTGTCCCCATTGAGGGCGTCCACCCCAAAGTGATGGAGAGGCTCATCGAGTTTGCCTACACGGCCTCCATCTCGGTGGGCGAGAAGTGCGTCCTGCACGTCATGAACGGGGCCGTCATGTACCAGATCGACAGCGTGGTCAAAGCCTGCTGCACTTTTCTGGCCCAGCAGCTGGACCCCAGCAACGCCATTGGCATCGCCAACTTCGCAGAGCAGATTGGCTGTACCGAGCTGCACCAGCGAGCGCGGGAGTACATCTACATGAATTTTGGGGAGGTGAGTGCCCGTGCGGAGGCAGGGGCATGGAGGGCAGGCCTTTTCAGAGCCAGGGTGGAATGCTCTGGGTGTGGGGGAATGTCTGGTCGCACGGGAGAACTGCTGCTTCTCCTGCTCCAGGAGGAGTATGAATTGGGCTGTCTTTTGTCATGTAGTCTGCTACTCCTCTTCATGGAGGAACACTCCCCACCTCCTTGAAATTTGCCAAGCAGTGCCTCCGCGCTGTCATTTTCCAGCTCTACAGCCACTAGAGAGTCTCCTACTCAGACTCCTTAAACCCGTGAGAAGCTGATTCTGTCGCCACCCCTGCATTCTGTCCGTTTCCCAAACTTGCTGTGGAAATGTGGGGCTGCACGTGTTCTTGTTTGTGACAACAGGGTCTCGTAACTGAGAGGCCAAAGCCTGGCTCAACAGAAAAGGGAAGTAAGGAGAAATAGTTATGTAGGTTGACCGCACTTAGTGGTGGCAGGAACAAGCTTATCCCTCCCCCAAACTTGGGGTGTGCAGGCAAGCCATTTCTTAAATGACTTTCGAACACCATTGCTTCTGAACCTGGTGCCATTGCCTCATGCAACATCTTCTTTTTGCAAGAAGGTGTTGGCTCCTGTGGGAAGTTCTGTGAACACTGATGCTCTTCAGGGATTTGCCTAGAGCTGCAATGGTTAAAAAGTTTCTAGAGGGTAAAGGAACATCAGTACAGTTGCCTTGTACTGATTCCAACCATTCATTTGTTTTGCTCAGCATTGTCTGCATGGACTGGCCACAATTCTCCAGGGTTTCAGACAGAACCTTCTCCTGTCTCTCCCCATAGATTCCAGGGACCTTCTGGGTACAAAGTGGATGCTCTTTACCTAGGAGCAGTCAAGCTCCACCCTCCGTGGGGGCTCCCCCAACACGCTGGCTCCTCCTGGCCTTTGCATGTTGGGCACGAAGGTCTCGCAGCTGCTTCCATGTGCCTTCCAGTGAATGCATTTTGAAGCATCTGCAGGATCTGGAAGCCTGCCTTATCAGGATTCCCCATTGTGCCAAGACTTCTGCATATACATATTCAGCAGAAAGTGCTTAGGGGTCCCCTTTGCACTCAACACACAAAGGTTTGAGATGAGCTCCTGCCCCTCTGCATAAGTCTTAACTCTCACAAGTTCAGGCAAATGGCTGGAGCTCATGAGGGTAAGAATTTGGTAAGTTCTCTTTGAGTAAGTTGTTAAATATTTAAGAACATTTAAAGAATATAAAGACTGTACAGGAACATTTCTGTACTACTGGTCTTGCAGATGTGATGAAATAGAACACCTCTGTGCTTAGGATAACCCAAAAGTGTGTTGTTCAATAGGTGTAAGCATCTATGCTACTATTTCCAGCATATGCATTTCCACTATGAGGCCTGAGTTGATAGAAACCACCTTCCAACAGCCCAACTTGTAACCCTTCTAACAGATGCAAGGACTGGGGAGTTAAAATCTTGGTTGCTGACTTAAGCTGCCACCCAGGAAAAGTGGGTCCTTGGGTTTCTTATTTTCTGGGATCAAATATAAGAAACTTCCCATCTCTCTCACACCTGAAAGGTGAAAGAAGTACTTGATTAAAATCCAAATAAAAGAAGAGCCATGTCAGAGATGGGCTGTTTTCTCAGATTTAAACAATCCCAAGAAATTACGCCAAAAGTCTCTGTACATTTTTCAGATTCTGCTTATGGTCCCCCTGGTCCCTGGTTTTGGAAGGTGAATTCCCACCATTTTTTTAAAAAAAAAGTTGGGGGAGTATTACTCCTTGCAGGCTGAATCTAATTTACTCCTCAGCATTCATCTGATGCGCTTGGAAGCAGCCACCCTACCCCATAAGTGATGCTGGCAAATGTGCTGATGAGCCCATTGCCATCATGGTGACTCGGTTCAAGCAGTGATACAGCAAAGATGGCAACAGCTTCACCATTGCCTTCCAAGAGTTATCTCAGGCGGATGGCCCAGCAAAGTGGTCAGTAATGGTAGGATCCGCTCCTTCACCTCCTAGGAATGCGCTTGCAGTCCTTTTATCAACTCCAATATCAAGAGGCCTTGGAACAAAGGCTAGCTCCGTAAAACCACCGCCAGCAGCCAAGGAGCTTTGTAACATAATCTCTCATGCAGCCCCTCGCTCATCTGAGAGCCTCAGAAATCTCCTGCCTCACCACCCCACCTCAGAACTCTTTTATTTGGCTGGGGGGCGGGGTGGAGAGGAGAGAGAGAAGGGTGCTCTAAACTTGGTCTTCTCCTGCACCACTCCTTGTGGTCTCACTGTAGCACCAGAAGGCACTTTGCTCCCCCTTGCAGAGCGGTCAAGGAAAGTGTTGTGTGTTGAAGGGCTGTAGTGAATCTGCAAAACGTCTCCTGCAGAGTTTTGCTGTCATGACCCGGGTCTCTCTCTGCCCCCCCCCTCCACTGCAGGTTTCCAAGCAGGATGAATTCTTCAACCTCTCGCATTGCCAGCTGGTGACGCTGATCAGCAGGGACGAGCTGAACGTGCGTTGCGAGTCGGAAGTCTTCCACGCCTGCATCAACTGGGTAAAGTATGACTGTGAGAACAGGCGGCTCTACGTCCAGGCGCTGCTCAAGGCCGTGCGCTGCCACTCGCTCACCCCTCACTTCCTCCAGATGCAGCTGCAGAAGTGCGAGATCCTCAAGTCGGACTCACGTTGCAAGGACTACCTGGCCAAGATCTTTCAGGACCTCACCCTGCACAAGCCCACCAAGGATGTGCCTTGCCGTGCGCCCAAAGTGGGGCAGCTCATCTACACGGCAGGTGGCTACTACCACCGGTCCCTCAGTTACCTGGAGGCCTACAACCCTTGCGACGGCTCCTGGATTCGGCTGGCTGACCTGGAGGTGCCCCGCAGCGGCCTGGCCAGCTGCGTGGTGAGCGGACTCTTCTACGCGGTGGGCGGGAGGAACAACTCCCACGATGGCAACATGGACTCGAGCGCCATTGACTGCTATAACCCCATGACGAACCAGTGGTCTCCCTGCACTCCTATGAGCGTGGCACGTAACCGGATTGGTGTGGGGGTGATTGACGGCATGATCTACGCGGTGGGAGGCTCCTTCGGGAGCAACCATCACAACAGCGTGGAGAGGTACGGGCTGGGTGCGAAACAGGACCCTGCAAGAGTACTCTGCTCCAGAGCGGCAAATCCAAGGCTGCAGAGGAGCAATCGGGGAGGGGGGTTGTTCCTGCTTCTTCCTTTGCAGCTGCGGCTTTACCTTTGGTGCTCTTTAAATTGGACACCTTCTCTTCCCCCCCCCCCCCCCGCTTTTAGAAAGGAACAGATACACTTGGGAGGGCTGGGGAGGAGCTGAAAGGGAGAGAATATTGCAGGAATGGGAAGGCAATCAGTTCAGACATCTGGCAAGAGTGATCTGCCCCTCTTTGGTGGGGAGAGGGAGGGAAAGGGAAGGTGGTGTCGAAAAGAAAGGACCCAGCTTTAGCGGAGGCCCTGCTTACGCCTGGTTTTGGCCCCACCCACCACTGACATGTGGCTCCCTACAGATTATCCTTTAAGGAAATATAGCCATGGGCGTAGCTGGGGGGGCAGCTGTCCCCCCTAGCTCAAGTAAAACAATAGAAATACTTAACTAACTGACCAATCAAATCGGTTCTGCCCCCCCCCCCAACAAAATTCCTGGCCCTCACCAAGTCCTGTCCCCCCGCACAACAAAAATCTTGGCTACACCCATGAATATGACCCAGGCAGGAAGGGGGGGGCTGAGTCTAGGGAGGGATGGGGAGCTCTGTGGCCCTTCATACATTGCTGGACTCCCAACTCCCAGCCAGCAGTGGCCAATGGTCACGAATGAGGGTGATTGTAGTCCATCAATGTCTGGGCATACGAAGGTCTCCCATCCCTAGTCTGGGGCATCTGCACATCTGGAATGACCCTGTGGGACTCCCCTGCACAGGTACTGGGTGGGTGGCAAGGGGCTGTGGGTTCTCAGGAGGCTGCTGTCTGTGCCAGCAGCATGCACAGTTCAAAGCTGATGGCAATTTGATGATCTCATTGCAAAGGCAACAGGGTTGCCTGGTGCTCTTTTTCTCCCAGGTGCCTGGAAGTGAAGAAAAGTCAACAGGAAGGTTATTTCGAGGGGGGGCAGGAAGTGGCTTGGCTTCAGAATTGCTGATAACTGAAAGAACCACAAAGGAAGCCCTGGCACTCTGCCCTGACCAGGAAGAAAGCACCTGGAGAGCCAGTGTGGTGTGAGAGCCAGTGTGGTGTAGTGGTTAAGAGTGGTAGACTCGTAATCTGGGGAACCGGGTTCGTGTCTCCGCTCCTTCACATGCAGCTGCTGGGTGACCTTGGGCTAGTCACACTTCTCTGAAGTCTCTCAGCCCCACTCACCTCACAGAGTGTTTGTTGTGGGGGAGGAAGGGAAAGGAGAATGTTAGCCGCTTTGAGACTCCTTCGGGTAGTGACAAAGCGGGATATCAAATCCAAACTCTTCTTCTTCTTCTTCTACCTGCAAACCTGCTTCCCTCGATCTGAGGTGTTGGGGAACCGGCATGAGATACCCAAGGGTGAGGAAATAGCGGCCATTTTGATTGTCCTATTTCAGACAGCATGGAGGTCAGAGGACAGTAAACAGGCTGCAGGTGGTTCCCCTCTGAGTCAGGAGCAAAATTCAGTAGTTTCCTGTCGCTCTTTCTGCACCATGCCTCACCTAGGTTGGTCACATGGCCAATGATCCTTGCTTTTTCAAAAAAGGAAAAAATAGAATGTGCTCTAAAACCCACGTTTTGAGCATGGGTGCCAGATATACAGCCAGCCTTGGCTATGACTTTTAAAGTAGGACCTTGCAACTTTCCCGAGGGAGGGGTGGCGGTGTGTGGAATGCAGGTTTCTAGAGACGAAGACTGTTCAGACACCCCTGAAAAAGGAGGTGGGGCAGAGATGGTGTCAGCAGAGAGGCCTCTGGTGAATTGTCCAGGAACAGAAATTTACCTTTCAGTTATTTCCTTGCTCCTTTGAAACCAGGAGGGTTTCGATCTTCTCTTCAAATGGAAGCCAGATATCTAGTTCTGTGCTGTTAACAATCTTCCCTTGAGTTTTGGGGAGACCTTTCGGCTACACAGGGGCTCTGCTCATCTGCTGTTGTTTGAATGTGACCTTTTGGAGAAGGCCCTAGGAACAAGGTGGTGGTGGCAGCTGCTTATTTGAAGCTGAACAGGTGTGAAATGCAGCCTTTCCTGGCCAGCAGCTAGTTTTATGGAGTGGTCGCTTTGTGGAAGTGCTGGGACAATGGTTGCCCCAACATGGACTGCAAACATGTCCTGTCTTTTGCAGCTGCCCCTCCCTCCCGCAAGTGCCTCTGGATACAGGAGCCAAGATTTGGTGCCCTCCTCCCTGCAGTTGCTTATCTCTGTGCTAACCTGAGCCCCTTGGTCCGCACACATTGTCGACATGCCCTGAGGCATCTCCTCCCCTCTCTTCCTCCAGATACGAGCCAGAGCGGGACGAGTGGCAGTTAGTGGCGCCCATGCTCACCCGTCGCATTGGTGTCGGGGTGGCTGTGCTGAACCGTCTCTTGTACGCGGTGGGGGGCTTCGATGGCAATTGCCGCCACAGTTCAGTGGAGTGCTACTACCCTGAGCGGGACATGTGGGAGATGATTGCCCCAATGAAAACCATCCGGAGTGGAGCAGGTAAGTGGGGCGATGGAAAGGAATTGGTTTCCTGTGTCCCAGAACATTCACCAAGGCTGCCTTTTCTCTGCTGGTTGCGGCAAGATTAGAGGTGCGCTCCCTTCGCTCTCATCTGGCCATGGGTGCTGCCTGGGTCGAGGGATCAGATTTGGTTTTACTCTCTGAATTTCCCAACTGCTCTTGCACTGAATGGGCATCCTTGATTGACAGTGGTGGTAGTAGAAGTAGTAGTAGTAATAATAATAATAATAATAATAATAATAATAATAATAATAATAATAATAATAAATAGGCCATCCATCTAACTGAGTTGTCCCAGCCATGCTGGCAGGTCCCAACAAAATATTAAAAACATAATCAAACATCAGAAACTTCCCTCTGCAGGGCCACCTTCAGATGTCTTTGAAAAGTTGTCTAGTTCTTTATCTCCTTGACATCTGATGGGAGGGAGTTCCACAGGGAGGGTGCCATTACCAAGAAGGCCCTGTGCCTAGTTCCCTATAGCCTCGCTTCTTGCAGCGAGGGGAGCGCCAGAAGGCCCTCGGAGCTGGACCTGTTTCTGGGCTGAGTGATGGGGGTGGAGACGCTCCATCCAGTATACAGGGCTGAGGCCATTTAGGGCTTTCAAGGTCAGCACCAACACTTTGAATTGTGTGCTCGGAAAGGAAGCCAGTGTAGGTCCTTTTGGTTATATGGTCCTGGCAGCAGCTCCCAGTGATGAGCTAAAGCTCTGGTGGAGAAACCTGTGGCCTGCCAGATGATGCTGGACTCCAGCTCCCATCGGTTCCAGCCAGCATGGTGAATGGTTGAGGACAATGGGCTTGTAGTCTAAAAACATCTGGTGCCCCACCCCAGGCTAGAGGCTGAAGTGCAGCTGCAGCGCAGATGAGTCAGTCGCATGGTATTCGCAGGCCCATTTGTTTTGTTGATGGGCCGCCCTCCTGGTGCAGAGGCCTGTGCAATAGTAATGCAGCCGTGTCCTACTGGCAATAGGTCAGCTTGGTCTTGGTCTCCTTATTGCTGATTGTCATGCAAAAATGGGGGGGGGGTACTCTGGGAAACAGTAGAGATGTGAAACCCCGGGGAAAAATCGGGAAAACGCGTTTTTTTTCTGAAGCCTTTTTTCCCCAAAAAAATTGGAAAAATTGAAAAAATAAAGAATAGATTATGGAATGTTTTATTTTAGCATGATGAATAAAATATTTTAAGATAAGGGGTTCAAATATTTTATAAATCATTTCTAAAAAATATGTATGGTATCAGATTATTCTAATTTCTGTGAGGACAAGTAAGTCCTAGGTTACAAACTGAACTCTCCAATGCAAGAACAAGATACATTTCTTCCTTTAGGAGGTGCTGTTGTCACCAGAAAAGAAAAAGGTTTCAGTTTTGTTTTTGCATGTGTGGTATGCATTGGTTCTGTTCCTCTTCACTAGGCCTCAAAGCACTGGAAGAAAATATAGAGCAACAAATTGTTTTGTGGAGTCCCCCCCCCCACATAAACTAGTAAACAGTTCAGGAGATTGTTGCTCCATTTGTTACAAATACAAATAAATATCATTTTAAAAGTAAATTATGTTTGTAATAATTGTTTGGATACACTATATTTTTAATATGCTAGTTGTGATAATTTTATGCCCATTAAAATTGTCCATAGTTATATTTTATGTTTCTAAAGTAACAGAATGACTTTCAATCTGGAAAAGAAAAAAGAAGTGCTAATGTAGTATTTTTTTTCAATTTTTCCGAAAATTTCTGGGTTTTTCCTGAGCTTCAAAATTTCTGGAATTTTTACATCTCTAGGAAACAGTGCCTTATGCTTCGTTAGGTAGGCCAAAAGACTTCACACGTACTGCTTGAAACGAGACACTGCGTAAATATCTGCGGGGCCTCTGAATACGGTGGGATGAGTCGGGGTCAGGCTAGTCTGTCTTAACACGGCTGCTTCCTCCCACAGGGGTTTGTGCGCTCAATAACTGCATTTATGCCATGGGGGGCTTTGATGGCACACTACAACTCAACAGCGTGGAGCGTTATGATGTGGAGGCGGGCACCTGGTCCTTTGCGGCACCCATGAGCCACCGCCGTAGTGCGCTAGGGGTCACTGTGCACCAGGGCAAGATCTACGTCTTGGGTAAGCATGGCCAGGGTAGCTCTCAACTGGGAGGGAGGTGACAAAAGAACAAATGGCTGCAGAGGGCACAGTTAACATAGCTCTTTTTTGCCCCCAACCCCTTAGCGTATCTATACTTTTAAGAGAGAATATGATCATATGTGTGGTGGATAAAGACACTGGGAGGCTAAAATGGTTGCTAAACAGATTGCTCCATCAGCCTGCCTGATGAAATCATCTCCCCTATCCTCTCCCCTATGCTGTTCCCAGGGTTCTCCCAAGACAATATGGGGGTGTCACAGCTATTGCACTAACACAAGTCTACTGGCGCTGTGGTCTAAACCACTGAGCCTTTTGAACTTGCCGATCGGAAGGTTAGCAGTTCAAATCCTAATGGGTGAGCTCCCGTTGCTGTCCCAGCTTCTTCCAACCTAGCAATTCGAAAGCACACCAGTGCAAGTAGATAAATGGGTACCACTGCAGTGGGAAGGTAAATGGCATTTCCATGCGCTCTGGCTTCCATCACAGTATCCTGTTGTGCCAGAAGCGGTTTAGTCATGCTGGCCACGTGACCTGGAAAGCTGTCTGTGGACAAACACCAGCTCCCTCGGCCTGGAAGCAAGATGAGAACCACAACCCCATAGTTGCCTTTGACTTAATCCAGGGGTCCTTTACCTTTTTACATATGCACAGGCATGGTGGGAGTGATTAGTTGGACATGGTCACTTGATTCTCCTTGTGTGTGTTAATTCCTGGCTCTCTCCCCATGCAGGTGGCTATGATGGTCACACCTTCCTGGATAGTGTTGAATGTTATGATCCCACCACCGATACATGGACCGAGGTGACCCACATGACATCAGGCCGGAGTGGGGTGGGGGTGGCTGTCACCATGGAGCCATGCCGCAAACAGGGCGATGAGAACTGCCATTGCTAAGAGAGTGCCGAGTTTCCTTTCAAATGGAGGAAAGAAAACAAATGGGAGAAGTTTCAGTATTGAGACATGCATAGTGCTAATTTCTGTACTGCCAGGACCAAGGAAAAGTGCCAAGGATGAGCAAAACTTCAAAACTGAATTTGAACTACCTATGAGTGGCAGTGACTGTGAAGAACTGTCCCTGCTCTATGCTTTTATCAGGGTAGTGTATCTGGTGATTTACGATTGACCCTGCCTCATTCTAGTATTGGGAATCGTCTAAAAAAGGAACCTGCCTATGAGAATTGCAGAAGAGAGCTTGATGCTCACAGTATCCTTCTTCCCAGATCTCTGGCAAGTGATGGTCTGGCAAGGAATAGTCTAATTATTGGGGGTGGGGGTCTCCTTTGCATGGAATGGTTGGGGATACCTTGTAAATAGACCATTCCTGCTATTTGAAATGTTTATTCAACAGACAGTTTGACATCAAATTCAAGTCTGGATTTTTCTAAAGCTCTCTCTCTGCCTATTCCAACTGGTAAATTTTGACAGACCGCTGCAGAAGGAGGGAAGCTGGGCAGACTGTTTCCTCTTGTGTGGCTGATAGTCCTGCAAGTAAGTGAACATAGAACAGGACCTAAAAAGACTTCAGGTGGGCCCTGGCTGCTTTTGAATTATTACCACATCATGAGAAGTGCTTGGCCAGGGTGCTTCCTGCATTGATTGGTTTTGTTTTTGTTTTTACCATCCAATTTACTGGCTTGAATTGAACTGGTTTTTAAATTACACTTCTCACACAAATAAAGCAACTTTTTGCGATTAGTACGAAAGTTTATTTCTTCTTGCTCTCTATTTACAGCTCTGACAAAAGTTACAACAGGGAAAGAAACCCTGATCGCATATAATAGGTACAGTCATACCCTGGGTTGCGCACACCCCGGGTTGCGGACGTTCGAGTTAAGAACGCCCGCAACCCGGAAGCATTTCCGGAGCGCACACGACCCCTGGATGTGCAGAACACTTATGTGCACTTCGCGAATGCGCAGAAGCACTCAAATTGCGCTATTTCCAGGTTTTTCGGGGGGGGGATTCGTGTTAAGCATGCCCATGTTACGGATCACGTGCATAACACAGGGTACCACTGTATAGCCACTGTACGTTCACGTCAAGTGTCCTCTCCTTCACCAGGCTGTGCTCACAAGGTTCCACAGATAGTTGCAGATGAAGCTGCGCGAGTGTTGGCTGCTGTCAAGATTGATAGGCTGAGCAATGTCTGGCCCATAATGAACTGAAGGCAAAAAGGGTTAAGGAAAAACCATTATTATGTCTCCCCTCCCTGCAAGGAGCCCCTATTTGCCTGCAGCGGAAGGATACGTCCTTTGACTATGGTTGGCTCGCAGGAGTAGTCCCAGTCAATACGGCAGATCTGGTAATAAAGTTGCACAATATACCTGCAAGACAAAATTGAACATATGAAGCTTCCCAGACCAATCATTGCCTACTCTGGCACCTGTGGCTGAGATGCATTATATATACTACAGCCCCTTGAATAGAAAAAATCCTATCTGTGTGATCTCAATACTACTTATGTACAATACTACTTATAGTAGCACTTTCAAGTGTTCCAAGCACTTCATCAGCCTAAGCTGGTTGTCATCCTTAGAGCACTGTAAGGTAAGTCACTAATTACTCCTAGTTGCCAGTAGTGGAGAGGGCAGTGGCCAAGGCAATGTGGGCTGTAATGCCTAATAAAGGTTTGGCAAAGTAAATAAGTACAATGTGGGGACTTCTTGATTCATGGCTCAGCCCCTTAGCTACTAAAGGGTGGTGGTGGGGGGAATATCCCAATTGCACCCACTGGCCATTAAAAAGGGAATAGTTTTATCCAACCCAAAATCCTCAGGGAAAAGTAACAGAACTGGGTTCCGTTTACATAGAACTCTTAAACCAGTTCAGTGTCACGGGACAATGAAGAAGCCACAAAGGGACAAAGAGAATACACACAGACTTATGCCTCATTCCCAATCCAATAAACCATGGTTACATTGAACCAGAGATCAAAATGTCTGTATTGAGCCACTATCTGTAGCTAGACCTGGGATACGATGCGAGGCCAACACTTCCGTACAGACCACTCACAATCACTCCATCTCAGGATACAAGCAGGAATCTTCTTGTACTTAAAAATGTTCTTGAAACTGCAGCTGGCAGCATTCTGCCTCTAACTCAGTGGAAAAAGAAGCAGAGGTCCTTGTCACTGGCTTGGGCAGCTTTTAAGAAACATTTAATAAAGGGTAAGTGATACAATAATCTACCCTTTCCCTAACCAATTCACAAGACTAGGCTTAAATAAAAGGAGCAGAGGGAGGTCTCTACTTACATAGCCGATTTGGACACAATGGCGTCGTTATCTGCATTCTTCTCTTTCTGCCTGATTTCTTCTTTCAAAGCCTCCAGTTCTTTTCTTAAATCGGTATGATGTGAGTTAAGGAATAACTATGATGCATTCCCCAAACCCAATGGGCTATTGATTTCAGCAAGGGCAAATTACTCTGAAATAGTTATTTGTCCTCTGAAGAAGGGCAACGAGGTACCATGAAACTTTCTGATCTACTTGACTGCCTGTACAAAAGAGCAGAATAGAAATATAACAGAATACAATGAAGCAAAAGGGTCTTTACTTCACATGGTGGACAGCTGAACTGGATAAGCTTCTCTCCCTCCGTCTCAATTTACAAGAAGAAAAAATTAGGAATACCAGGGATTGGGAACCTATGGTTCTTCAGATGTTGTTGGACTACAACACCCATCATCCCTAACCATTGATTGTGCTGGCTGGGGATGATGGGAGTCGGAGTCCAATAACATATGGAAGACCTCAGGATTCCCAATCCATGGCTGAGGTGCCTTCAGCAAAGTGTCTCTTGACTTGATTTTGTTCATCCCGAAATAAGCCTGTATAGAGGAAAGGGAAAGCTGAGGGTACAGTAGTTTAAGATGCACACTCGACTAAGAAATCTGATTTCAAAAAGCGAGACTCCTGAGTAAATAAGAGTTGCTTCATCAAGCCCAATGGTGTCTACTTTGAGAAGCAGTGTCTCCCTGAGATCTCAAGGGCAGGTCTTCCTAAGCCCCAGTATCGAAGGTCCTTTTTGTGAGACTACCAGGGACTGAGCGTGGGACTTTCTATATTCAAAGTAGACACTCCACCAGTGTACCTTCCCATAAGAAGGGTTGGGGAAAAGGTAAAGTGAAGTCCTGCCCTCAGTCAAAACAACAGCTGCTATCCCTGCTTGGTGAAATTAACAATTCTGGGAAAGACACAGTGAATAACTCGCCAGAAATTAGCAAGGACATACAACTGAAAATACAGCTGTATACCAGTCCAGACAAATCACCAAGTTAAATCCACTCAGCTGGCTAAACACGAGTAGCCATGCTGAACCAGGGTGGGATATACACCTTCACTTAGAAAAGTTACCAAACCTAGGCTGATCTGTAGTATGCTCTAAAAGGGGGAAAATGTTTGAGGGATTGACCTCCCACCAGGGGATGTTTCGATTTGGCACCAGATGCAGGTGGGGAAGGATATTTGGTGTTGGTCCTCAATTCAGCAGCCTTCTCATTTGCCTGGAGCAATTCGTCCTCAATTTTCTGCAGCTTTTGGAGGTTTGCATTCAGCTGCTGTTCCCTGCTGCAAAGTTTTTGGGCAATTTTTTCCTCTGCAGCCATGAGATCTGTCATAAGGAAAGGATAGGGTATCAGCATTATAGCACCCACTTCAGTTCTCCAGCTGCAGATTTCTACTGTCAGGAATGTACTACTTTTGCAGATACTTGATTTTGTATTAAATTGTGAGAGAGAGACAGACAGACTTGGGAATAACTACTATTCTTGACGCGGGTGGCGCTGTGGGTTAAACCAGAGCCTAGGGCTTGCTGAACAGAAAGTCGGCGTTTCGAATCCCCGCGATGGGGTAAGCTCCCGTTGCTCGGTCCCAGCTCCTGCCTACCTAGCAGTTCGAAAGCACGTCAAAAGTGCAAGTAGATAAATAGGTACTGCTCCAGCGGGAAGGTAAACGGTGTTTCCGTGCGCTGCTCTGGTTCGCCAGAAGCGGCTTAGTCATGCTGGCCACATGACCCGGAAGCTGTACGCCGGCTCCCTCGGCCAATAAAGCGAGATGAGTGCCGCAACCCCAGAGTCATCCGCAACTGGACCTAATGGTCAAGGGTCCCTTTACCTTTACCTTACTATTCTTGAATGTTTCCAAGTTGTGGGAAGTGAGTTACCAGCTAAAATATTGTGGCCCTCTGTGGAACTGTTTGTTCCTTAAAGGTAAAGGTAAAGGGACCCCTGACCATCAGGTCCAGTCGTGTCCGACTCTGGGGTTGCGGCGCTCAATATTGTGGCCCTCTGTGGCGAACCAGAGCAGCGCACGGACCGTTTACTGTCCCTATTATCTTTGCACTTTCCTTCGAACTGCTAGGTGGGCAGGAGCTGGGACCGAGCAACGGGAGCTCACCCCGTGGCAGGGATTCTTCTAAAAGGATGCGGAGAATCCATCAGGGCCAGAGATTTTCCTACCCTGCAAGTTTTTAATTACCGGTACTTCCTTCATCTCCTCTTTTGATACTTCCTTTATCATACATCTGCTGTCCTCATTTAGTATAGGTGTCTTTAAAAAATCTTCATTTCTTTTAGAGGGGAGAGATGGAGGAGTACAGAGGAGAAAAACTTTCTAAATTCTGCATATATTAATTTTGCTATGAATATTATTTATTTGTGTAGCCTAAGCCATTACAAAAAGCAAGATACAGTGGGGGAGGGAGTATTTGATCCCCTGCTAAATTTGCCCATGTGCCCTCTGACGAAGAAATGCCCAGTCCATAATTTTAATGGTAGGTTTACTGTAGCTGTGAGAGACAGAATAACAACAGGAAAAACCCCAGAAACCCAGAAGACAAAAGTCAGAGATTGATGTGCATTATAATGAGTGAAATAAGTATTTGATCCCCTATCAACCAGCCAGATGTCAGGCTACCTAGTATCTTCACTGTATGTAATGAACTGAGATTAGAAGCACCTGCTGTAAGGAAGCGGTCCTACCTGTAATCCCAGCTCATTACAGTACCTGTACAAAAGACACCTGTCGACAGAAGCAATCAATCCAGCAGATTCCAAAGTAGCCACCATGACCAAGACCAAAGAGCTGTCCAAGGATGTCAGGGACAAGATTGTAGACCTGCACAAGGCTGGACTGGGCTACAAGACTATTACCAAGCAGCTTGGTGTGAAGGTGGCAACAATCGGTGCAATAATTTGCATATGGAAGAAACACAAAATAACTGAACCTCCCTTGGTCTGGGGTTCCATGAAGATCTCATCTCGTGGAGTTGCAATGATCAGGAGAACGGTGATGAAGCAGCCCAGAACTACACGGGGGAACTTGTCAATGATCTCAGGGCAGCTGGGACCATAGTCACCATGAAAACAGTTGGTAACACACTACGCCGTGAAGGACTGAGATCTTGCAGAGCCCGCAAGGTCCCCTTGCTCAAGACAGCACATGTACAGGCCCGTCTGTAGTTTGCCAATGCACATATGAATGACCCAGAGAACTGGGTGAAAGTGTTGTGGTCAGATGAGACCAATATCGAGCTCTTTGAGCATCAACTCAACTCACCATGTTTGGAGGAGGAGGAATGCTACCTACGACCCCAAGAACACCATCCCCACCGTCAAACATGGAGGGGGACATATTATGCTTTGGGGGTGTTTTTCTGCTAAGGGGACAGGACACCTTCAGCGCATCGAAGGGACGATCGACGGGACCATGATTGTCAAATCTTGGGTGAGCACCTCCTTCCCTCAGCCAGGGCATTGAAAATGGGTTGAGGATGGGTATTCCAGCATGACAATGACCCAAAACACACGGCCAAGGCAACAAAGGAGTGGCTCAAGAAGAAGCACATTAAGGTCCTGGAGTGGCCTAGCCAGTCTCCAGACCTTAATCCCATCAAAAATCTGTGGAGGGAGCTGAAGGTTTGAGTAGCTACACATCAGCCTCAAAATCTTACTGACTTGGAGAGGATCTGCAAAGAGGAGTGGGACAAAATACCTCCTGAGATGTGTGCAAACCTGGTGGCCACCTACAAGAAACGTCTGACCTCTGTAATTGCCAACAAGGGTTTTGCCACCAAGTACTAAGTCATCTTTTGCAAAGGGATCAAATACTTATTTCACTCATTATAATGCACATCAATCTCTGACTTTTGTCTTCTGGGTTTCTGGGGGTTTTCCTGTTGTTATTCTGTCTCTCACAGCTACAATAAACCTACCATTAAAATTATGGACTGGTCATTTTTTTCGTCAGAGGGCAAACGGGCAAATTTAGCAGGGGATCAAATACTTTTTTTCCTCACTGTACATAGGACAAAATACATTATACAGCTAAAATAATTACTAAAACCAGGCATTCTGTCAGATAAGAGTTTGCTCCCCTGAATAATGTTACAGTGGTACCTTCAGGTTAAGAACTTAATTTGTTCTGGAGATCCGTTCTTAACCTCAAACTGTTCTTAACATGAGGTACCACATTAGCTACTGGGGCCTCCTGCTGCCACTGCAGGATTTCTGTTCTCATCCTGAAGCAAAGTTCTTAACCCGAGGTACTATTTCTGGGTTAGTGGAGTCTGTAACCTGAAGCGTCTGTAACCCGAGGTACTACTGTACTTATCACCCCCTCAAACTTTTCTCCTTAAAATTACCACTCTAAGGCAAAACAAGCCATTTTTTTCAGAAGTGTAGGAGAACCTGGCCCCTAATAAAAAGTTAATCAGGTACCCAATTGATCTCTCAGCTGCAGGATTTGCACAGAGACAGAATTAAAGGGAAGATGAGGCTGGTGACAACTACTTGAAATGACTGGATAGTATGCCAAACCAACATTAGGTATCCCTTATAATAAATCCCAATTTCATTAAGAGAAAAAGCATCCAAGAGTGAGAGAGAGAGAAAGGATGAGATTGGTGTTAACCTGATCAGTGTCTAGATGAGAACTCCAAACTGCAAAGTGCCAAAGAGAGCTGGTAGGAAGCTACCCATCCAGCAAATAGATTCAGAATAGTTTTGAACATAGCTCCACACTTTCACCAAATTCCAAACAGCCCTTCTCTCTTCCTTCCTCTCCCCATCTTCCATGATGCACTTGTGAATCAACAAAATTCAGCTATCTCAAACCATGTAGTTCCTTTTTAAAAATATATATAATATTTATTAAATTTCTCCATTTTAACAATCCAATAAAAACCACATTAAAACCTTCCAAATTATAATACAATCAAAAAAGCCAAATATTCAATGCCTGTCTGTCCGCCATGGTGAATGGCTGTGCCCATTCCAGCAGAGTCTTTCCGTGTGGCTAATTGAGGATAATATGCTCCACCTGCAGATCATCCGATTCCTGCTTACCGTCTTGAAGGAATGCGGGGGGCAGGGGGTGCTGGGTGCAATGCACCACACATTTCGGCAACTCTCCAAAGCTGTTGCTATGAGCACCTGTTCTTAAGATGAAATTTGGACTTAATTAACAGGCATGCTCTGAACTAGGAGGGATACTCTGCTAATTGAATCAGCCACTGAGTGCCAAGGTTTCGGCCTGAAGAAGGGCTTTCATTGTGATCAGATCAGTGTGTTGGGGGAGGTGAGCCTCCGTTATTTTCTCTTGATATATTATGCATTTGCTATTTTATATGGCAAATCTCCCCCGAAAGACTGACTGTTTGAAATATGCAAGCGGGATTGAAAGAATATCGTTGTTATGGTTTAACTACAAAACTGACTGTGTGAAATTTTGACTAAGATTCTGACAACGATTCTCAATGGAATGATAAAAAGAATTCTTGATGGGAGCTATAGTGTTTTCACTGAGGCATCAGCTTGTTACCAGCTGGAACGAGATCACAGAAGGGAATTTTGGATATCTGCCCGGCATTAATGGTGGAAGGCTAGATATCCCTTTCTCTTTGATGTGACACACTGAGTTTTACCTTTGTGTGCAGAAACCAAAAGTGGCTTTGCTGAGGATTTTGGATTAAAACAGGAAAATAAAGAGAAGAAAATTAAAAATATTTCACACAGAACTACAATGTACTAATCTGCTTGCTAAACTAATTCAGAGGCTGGGGGAGGTGAGACTCCATTATGCTCTTTTGATATATTTTATATTTGCTGTTTTATTCAGCAAATCGCTCCCGAAAGACTAGTGTTTGAAATGCAAGCAGGATTGAAAGAATACCTTGTTGTTGCCACCGTTATGGTTTAATCACAAAATTGACTGTGTGAAATTTTTACAATTCTGGCAACGATCCTCAATAGAATAATATAAAAAAGGGAAACCGAAAGTGAGTTGCTGAGGACTTTGGATTACAACAGGAAAATAAAGAATTCACAGAGAACTACAATGCACTAACCCAGTGTTTTTCAACCTTTTTTGGGCAAAGGCACACTTGTTTCATGAAAAAAATCACGAGGCACACTACCATTAGAAAATGTTAAAAATTTTAACTCTGTGCCTATTTTGAGTATATATAAAGTAACTTCTCTTGAATTTTTCAATTTTTCCCACGGCACACCAGTGTGCCGCGGAACAGTGGTTGAAAAACACTGCACTAACCCACTTGCTAAACTAATTCAGAAGCTGCAAAAAAAATAAAAAGAAGGATCAACATCGGGAACATTTTATTTGGACTATTAGGACTAATTAAGAAATGCAGTATGAGATTAGATTATCACCCCCCGAATTTCAGAGCATGGCAAGTCACCCAAAGATATATAATCCAACCATGGAGTTCCTATGCAGGCAATGATCAGACTAACACCTGATAGTTAAGCTTCAGTAGTGGACTAGGAACATCTGGTGCTGTAATGTTCATCCAACCCCAAGCAAATGCAGGGACCCTGGTTCATACAGGGTTTCAATATATTAGGGCTGGTATTCAGCTAAGTGCTAAGGATAGACCCACTGAAATAAATGGGCCTAACTTAGTCATGGTTCATTAATTTCAAAGGGTGTACTGTAGAGTAAAACTTAGCTGAATAATACACTATCTGTTTTATACAATTTAGATACTGGTGTTCCAGGCCCCGATGTGCATAAGCATAAAATCACATAAATGGGGAGCACCCTCTAAAAATCCTCTTAAATGGTTGTCACCTGTAATAAAATTAAGGGATACATAGTATCACACCCAGTAACATACTCAATCACAACTGTTGCTATGCAGTTAGAGGGAAAGGTGTACCTTTCAGCAGCTGGGCTGTGCTCTTTTGAGTATCCCGGAGCTTGGTGAGCATCTGCTCCTCTTTCACTAGACTCTGCTTCAGCATTTCTGTCCCACTGGCTCTTGTCATCATTTCAAGCAGCTCCTTGGTCCTTCTGTCTAGATGTTGTAACTCTTCACTCAGGGCAGCCATCACACCTATTAATATGCCAAGCTAAAGGGCAGGGGGAAGAGGGTCAGCATTTGGGGGATTCTAAGGCATGCAATCTCCCAGCAATTTCCAGAGGAAGGGTGATATCCTGCTTGATCCCCCCACCCCAAGTCCCCTTGCATAAATGCCAAAGTGGCAGCAAGTTATGGACAGGTAATCCAATATGGTCAAATCAGGGTGGCAGCAAGCAGTGTGCCTTACCATTTCTACTGTTCCCAGTAGGGAAAGACAAAAGACCAACCCATTATTATTATTATTATTATTATTATTCTCAGCACATATCCGCTACCCAACAAAGGCTTTCTACCAGTTTTTACAGTATTTGGAGACCCAACACCAATGTAGCCAAGTACACTTGTAAATCATTATCATCATCATCATTGGATAGATTGCCACCTGAAGCATACAAAAGCTTCCAAGCATGCATCACCCTGGGATTTTGTTTCCTCTTATTAATATATTTCTGTTTTCTTGCAACCACAGATTTTCCCCCATGGAGCGCCCTCCCATCAGATGTCAAGAAGATACAACTTTTAGAAAAACATATGAAGGCAGCCCTGTGTAGGGAAGTTTTTGGAGCAACCAAGTCAGACGGGCGGGGTACAAATAATAAAACTATTTTTTTCTGTGTGCCCTGTCGCCCCACCCCGCACCGCCCATTCAATGCCGTATTCGGAGCAGTCAGTTCTTACAGCCTCCCTGGCGCAAGATGCTCGGAAGGAAGCGCCAAAGGGGCTGGCTCGCGGACACTGGGCGCCCCGCTATTGCCCCCCCCCTCCAGGCCCTTCCCTTCCTGGCCCACCAAAACCCCAGGTTCGTCGCCGGCACTCTGCACATGGCCTAAGGCGCGCTTGACTGAGCTGAGCATCGGGTAATCAGAGCAGGCCCGGCGGACGGGGGCATGGACGTAGCTCCCCCCCCCAAAAAAACAACAACAAATAAATAAACAAAAATACCTAACTAAATTACCAATTGCATGTCAGATAACTCGGTCCCCCCCCCCGCCAACACACACACACATTACGGCCTAGCCACCCTCCAAGTAAATCCTGGCTGCGCCTCACATCGAATGGCGAGGTTCAGAAGCGAAGGATCCCCCTTACCTCCTCGCTTGCCTTCCTGGCGTCGCCCGCGCGGATTCCGAACTCGGCGCCTCTGAAACGCTCAGCGAACAGTCCGCCCCGATTGGGCGCCGCCGAAACTCGCGAGGCGCTCATTGGCCGCTGCTGGAGTGACGTCACGCGCAGCTCCGTCATTCCCCTCCAAACCCTAATAATAGGGAAAATACAGCAGACTCCGCCCAAAAGAGGATTAATGGCCGTTTTCGATTCCCTCCCCCGGAAGTCCATGTCGTTGTGTCACTCTACACTTTTCCTCCCTAGAAACACTTTGATTCTCCCCCCGCCCCTCGCCTCAATAGCGGCCGGCTTCGTTACTCAAAACGCATGCGCGCGAACCGTTACCAAGCCAAAAGTTTTTCTGCCTACCGCTTGCACACACCCCCGCCTTTCTTTTCGTGCGCATGCGCTCCTTCCCTCCTCGTCCTCCTTTCCCGCCCTGCCCTCCTGAAAGCGCCGAGCTTCCGCGAGGGCGACGCCTTCGCTGCGAAGAGACGCCAGAGGGCGCTGCTCTACCCCGACTCGGTTCCGCGATCGAAGCTGCTTTTCCATATACTGTACAGTTACAGGTAGGTAGCCGTGTTGGTTTGCCATAGTCAAAACAAAATAAAAAATAAAAAAAATTCCTTCCAGTAGCACCTTAGAGACCAACTTAAGTTTGTTCTTGGTATGAGCTTTCGTGTATCTGAAGAAGTGTGCATGCACACGAAAGCTCATACCAAGAACAAACTTAGTTGGTCTCTAAGGTGCTACTGGAAGGAATTTTTTTTATTTTTTATTTTGTTTCCATATACAGAGCATTTAATGTAGCTCTTTTCAATTTTTAAAATTTCTTTTAACTTAATTTTTAATATAAAAAAATAGCTGCGAGCCTCGTTTTTCTTGTAAACCACGTTTGCACAAACTGACCACACCGAAATCTTTGTAGAGAAGAGGGTCCCAAAGGAGCGCAGTTTTGCTTGCATAGCTTAACAGTTATGGGTCAGCAATAGTCTGAGCAGATTTTATCCTTCTTTTTCTTTTTTACTAAGCAAGCCCTATTGGTCAAGAAGACCACCAGAGAGAAAACACAGAGCAAGATTGAGCCTATGAAAACCTATCATGAAGATTCAGTGTCAAAAGCCCCTCCAGCAGATCAAGGAGCAGCTGACTGCACTGTGAAGACAGAGAATCGGTCCAGCACCCCTTCCCTACATGCACTTTAACACATTTAATAGAATTATAGAATCACAGAATTCTAGAGTTGGAAGGGACCCTGAGGGTCATCTAGCCCAACCCCCTGCAATGCAGGGAATCTCAGCTACAGCACCCCTGACAGATGGCAATCCAACCTCCGTTTAGAAACCTCCAGTGAAGGAGAGTCCGCATCTTTCTGAGGGAGTCCATTCCACTGTCAAACAGTTATTTCTGATGTTTATTCAGAATCTCCTTTCTTGTAACTTGAACTCACTGGCTTGATTCCTACCCACTAGAGCAGGAGAAAACGAGGTTGTTCCATCTGACAGCCCTTAAGATGTCTGAAAATGGCTATCACCTCTCTCAGTCACCTCTTTTCCAGGCTAAACACACCCAGCTCCTTCAACCATTGCTTTTAAATATATATATAAAGCTTGATTTCCAGGCCCTTGATCATCTTGGTTGCCCTCCTCTGCACACATTCCAGATGGTCAATATGCTTCTTAAATTGTGGTGCCTAGAATTGGACACAGTATTTCAGGTGTGGCCTGACCAAGGCAGAATAGAATGGTACAATGACTTTCCTTGATCTGGACACTATACTTCTGTTGATGCACCCTAGAATAATATTAGCTCTTTTTTTGCTGCTGCATGGCATTGTTGACTCATGTGAACCTTGTGGTCCACTAAGACCTCTAGATCCTTTTCACATGTAAGCCAGGTGTCCCCCATCTTATATTTGTGAAGATGGATATTCCTGCCTAAGAGCAGAACCTGACATTTGTCTCTATTGACATCCATTTTATTAGTTGGGGCCCGCTTCTCCAACCTGTTTAAGTCCCAATTGTGCCTTCTGCAGTGTTAACTACCCCTTCCAGTTTGATGTCATATGCAAATTTGATGAGCATGCCTTCAATTCATTCATCCAAGTTGTTTATAAATATGTTGAACAACACCAGGCGCGGAACAGAACCCTGCAGTGCCCCACCTTGTCTCTTTTTTCCAGGATGACGAGGCACCAAACCTGAGCACTCTTTGGGTTCTGTCAGTCAACCAAGAATATGTCTAGCAAATGGGGAAGGAATTCAAGAGAAGAGGAATTGGGGAAGCTAACCTGAAACCACCCACAATTAGAGCAGGAATTAGGGATTCAAATTCTGAGAGAATAAGAGAAGATTGGCAGGGGGGGTGTTGAGAAATAATATCCAGTCATGCAGAGAGAGGTAGTGAGAAGGGGAGAATGGAATTCATATGGAGAGAAAGAATGACCTTGACAGGCCCATGAAAGGAGGTAACCAGATACACATACAGTGGTGCCTTGGTTTGAGAACAGCTTAGTTTATGAACAACTTGGATTAAGAACGTTGCAAACCTGGAAGGAGGTGTTTTGGTTTGTGAACTTTGCCTTGGAAGCAGAACATTTTCTGCTTCCTGCTGAGTGTGTTCTATTTGTTAATTAAAAAAAAAGTAACAAGCTTTATTAATAGTCTTACAATACATTACATATATATAGTACATCTCTTAAAGTAAATTGAAATTTCAATCATGTACACACACAAAAAAACATATACTTATCTTTTCTTTCATAATTATGAACCTTAAGCTTCAGCTGTATTTATGCTACTTTTTATGCGATTATTAACAAAAATTATTAGCAAACATCATTAACAAAAAATATCATAAGTGTTCTATTTGTAATTTGAGTCCCAGTCCCCCCCCCCACTGCTATGGGAAAGCATGCCTTGGTTTAAGAACATTTTGGTTTAAGAATGGACTTCTGGAACAGATTAAATTCGTAAACCAAGATACCATTTTGGGCAGGGCGTGGGGTAGGAAAATGAAAACAAACCATTGCATAGGTTTGTTGGTTTGCTATCTGTGTGTGACTGACACCTGCATATTAAGTTTTAGGCAACACTTTCAAAATAGATAGGCTTAGCAAAAATTCCAGCCCCTGTAGTTTTCTCCACACACGTGAAGCTGACATACCCACAATGCATTTTGTACACCACAAAATCCTGTCAGTAAAAACCCACTAACGAACAGCAATTCAAACAATGAAAATACAAAGAAAACCCCGGTGCTCTTATTTTTTATTTTATTTTTTTGCACATGTACAGCTCCCCTGAGCTGGGCAGCTAACGCCAGGTTTCATGCAGATTCCCAGCAAGCATCCTCCTTGGATGTCTTCAGGTAGAAACAGGAGACACCTAGCTATGTTCCAGCACACACAGCTTCTGGGAGATGCGGGCAAAGGCACTTGAGCGAAGAGCCAGAGTCTCACTGGAGAGCTCCTTGGGGGATAGAGTCAAGCAGTTCAGTTACCATGGACAGCGACCAAGGGCAGCCGAGAATGGGGTTCTGTCTTGCTCTCCATCCCTCTCGCTTCCTCAGCGCAAGGATCGCCTCCCAGGGTTGGGTTTACTTCTGCAAGAAAGGAGTTTTTGGAAATAAATCAAGTGGGCATATCTCCGTCTGGCTTTCATCAAACCGAGCCCAGGCACTGTGTACAAACTCAGGGCATTTTCACGATTGATACTGAAGATGCTCATGCAAGATGGAAAGTGGAAAGGAGTCATGTTCACATTGAATGCGCATTCTAGCCAGTGTGGGGTTTACATATATGGCAGAGGGAACAGGAAGGGGACATCAGATCAGGCATCTCTCATTAAAACACAGGCAGCCTTTGTCTGGTTCAGGAGATTAGAGCATATTACTGGATTTTGTATCAGCTACACCCACTGCAAGAGGGGACGCGGATGGCGCTGTGGTCTAAACCACTGAGCCTCTTGGGCTTGCCGATCAAAGGTCAAATCCCCGCAATGGGGTTGGCTCCCGTTGCTCGGTCCCAGCTCCTGCCACTCTAGCAGTTCGAAAGCACGCCAAAAAGTGCAAGGTAAGGTAAGGTAAATGGTGTTTCTGTGCGCTGCTCTGATTTTGGTGTTCTGTTGCACCAGAAGCGGCTTAGTCATGCTGGCCACATGACCTGGAAAAACTGTCTGCGGACAAACGCCGGCTCCCTCGGCCTGTAAAGCGAGATGAGCGCCACAACCCCATAGTCGTCTGTGACTGGACTTAACTGTCAGGGGTCCTTTACCTTTTTTTATACCCACTGCAAATTTGTTTCTCTGTGTTAGCTTTTATCGTTACAGCTCTAAATATCCAATCTATCTCTGGAATTGCTCCCTCCCTTATTACCTGAGATGTCTACTCCTCTATGGAAGTCCTCCTACCTGTTCTCACATGATTTGAGACATAAGTGCCCATAAAAAAGAGCCTTCTCAGTTGTGGTGCCCAAGCTGTGGAATAGTCTGCTTCAGAGAAGTTCACCTGGCCCTCTGCTGCTTACCTTTCAGCAGGTATTTTATTTATCTGAGTGTCTTTTAAGTATAATTGAATGCTGCTGATTATATTTTATTTCCTTTTGTCACTGTGTACTTATTGGTTAGAAGGGGAAGAAATGGAGGCAGTGAGAGATTTTACTTTCTTGGGCTCCATGATCACTGCAGATTGTGACAGCAGTCACGAAATTAAAAGACACCTTCTTCTTGGGAGGAAAGCAATGACAAACCTAGACAGCATCTTAAAAAGCAGAGACATCACCTTGCCGACAAAGGTCTGTATAGTTAAAGCTATGGTTTTCCCAGTAGTAATGTATGGAAGTGAGAGCTGGACCATAAAGAAGACTGATCGCGAAGAATTGATGCTTTTGAATTATGGTGCTGGAGGAGACTCTTGAGAGTCCCATGGACTGCAAAAAAGATCAAACTTATCCATCTTTAAAGAAGAGGAGAGGCAGTGAAGGATAGGCGTGCCTGGCGTGCTCTGGTCCATGGGGTCACGAAGAGTCGGACACGGCTGAACGACTGAACAACAACAACAACTTATTGGCTCCTTGTTTTTGTGAGCCCCATTGAATGCATTTGTTGGGGAAAGGCAGGGCAGAAATCCTTGCAAGAAAGCAACAGACCCCATTGAATAGAGGCAGGCCTCAACAGCTTGGTGGTCTCCCGCAGTTTTATTTAGACTATAATTCCCATCAGCCCTGGCCGGTATGGCTTTGCTGGCTGAAAGCAGAGGCTGCTGCAGTCAAAAACATGGCGGGCATCCATTTTGGGGAAGGCTGGGACAGTTCTTTACTCTTTAGACTTTATTTGCGGCCTGCTTGCCAGGGGAAGTTAAAAAATGGCTGTCTACCACTACTCTAAGCGTATATAAACAAAGCACATGATAGCTTGCTGCCACAGGCAACAACATTTCCACATACTTAGTATCTATTGGCTGCACGTCTCCTACATAAACAGTTAAGAGACAGAGAGCACCCAGTGCAACAGGGGCATGCTTACCTTGTAGCTGCATGCTATATCATCATAAAGATTTGGCTCATTCCCTGCATATATGCTGAGACAATATTGCTGGCTAGAATTGCTCTAGGCAGCTTTGCTAGGGCTAGCTGTGCTTCTTGGACCCATCAATGCCAATTGATTTCCTTAAATGCCCTGCATTAGGCTTGCTCTTATCACCTCTGTAATTCCCATTCAATATATTGATCTTGGCCATCTTCTGGCTCTGTTTGTCAAGGCTGCTGAAATGGTTTTTTGTGGGGGTGCTAAGCCTTTTGTGAGCACATAACTGTAGCCACTCCTGTGCTCCACTTCCATAGCTCTCACTTCCCTGATTATTATTGTTGTTTGGTGCATTTATATCCCCCCTCCCTTTTTCTTCTTCAAGGAGCTCAAGGTGGCCTACATGGTTCTTTCTCCTCCTCCTCCTCGTTTAATCTGATGACACAAGTCCCCTGTTCTTAAATATTTCTGGTTGCCGAGCCTCAAGGATACATATGGACTTTGAAAGTGAGGCTGCAGGGTTGCCAAGGAGATTAATGCTCCACATTCCCCTGAAAATTCACACTTATGTTTACTCCTTAAAATATAACACTAACATTTGGCAGAAATCTATTTTTCACTAGGGCTGCCACCCAATTAAGGAAATCTTGGTTAAATAATCATAAGTCCTTTAACTGATGGATAAATCTTTTATTTTTTGGGGGGGGACACACAAATAACTTTAAAGTGGGGGAAAGCATACTTTGGGATGGATCCAGACTTATTTATGATTTTAGTAGACGTGTAGATCCATGACACCTGTCTCAATCCAACTCCATTTTTAGATCAGGGATGGGGCATATACAGTATGGCCCTCATAGATCATGAAAAAGGTAAAGGTAAAGGACCCCTGACAGTTAAGTCCAGTTGTGAATGACTCGGGTTGCAGCGCTCATCTCGCTTTACTGGCCGAGGGAGCTGGCGTTTGTCCACAGTCAGTTTTTCCGGGTCATGACTAAGCCGCTTCTGGTGAAACCAGAGCAGCGCATGGAAATGCCGTTTACCTTCCCACCGGAATGGTACCTATTTGTCTACTTGCACTGGCATGCTTTCGAACTGCTAGGTTGGCAGGAGCTGGGACCGAGCAACGGGAGCTCACCCCATCGCGGTGATTTGAGCCGCCAACCTTCCAATCGGCAAGCCCTAGGCTCAGTGGTTTGGACCACAGTGCCACCCGCGTTCCTTCATGGAATCATATAATTGTAGAGTTGGAATTGTATAATTGTGAGGATCCTCTAGCCCAACCCCCTGCAATGTAGGAACATGGAGTTGTCCCATAAGGAGATTGAAATGACAAGCCCAACTCCAGCTATCCAACACTTGACCGTTCGAAATATAAACCATGGCTTCGCTTCGCCCCACCGTCCCGGATCCGAATGCTCAGAGGTCTCTCTCTCTCCTGCTCCACCCCTGCCCCTCCTCTGTCACCCCCCTTTCCATGATTCTATCAGATAGACAAGGAAAGAACCAATGCACTTACAGAGATGGGGATGCCGTCCAAGCTGCTTTCTTCACCCGCCCCATACACAGCGCACATAATGATTACATTGCATGTGTTCTGGAGGCCAGAGGTGCACTCCATTGTCTCTCGGGACAGATGGATGCCAAGCACAAGCTCCTGTGGCACAATCAATAAAGACACAAAGAATTATTGTAAGCATATGTCTGCAGCGCCAGAGACCACCCTGCTTACTTCTTACAAGAATGTTTTTGACTGAACAGTATAAAAGGAAAGAAGACAAGCACAGAGCACCCAAATAGTTCCATCCCCCCCAAAAAACACCCTTTCAGAGAACCTATTTGACTTCATGCAAGGGTTCAAGAGCCACTGGGGGGGGGGGAATAGGGACACTTGGAGGGTCTGAAGTGTATATGAAATATAAAGGGAACTTTACACTCTGCAGTGACAATAGATCTATGGTCTCAGATTCCCTGGCAAACCTATTACTCTTATTTTCCCTGGGGATGAGAGGCTGCCTGCAAGCAGATACACACCTAGCCTTGTCTCCTTGGCAATGAAAGACCCATGTTCTCAAATCTACTCTTCCGTGAGAGACCCACGGTTTCAAATTTCCACAATATATAGGCCTCATATATTTGAATCTTAAATAAATGTGTGGGGAATGTGCTGCGATGGCTGCAGAAAGTTTAGGCTTTGGCGTTGCTTTTTTGATTCCATAGCAACGGTTCTGGCGTTGCAACACTCACTTAATGATGCCTCATTGGAGCTCAAGAGACTGTCGCGTCTGAGGGGCAGGTAGTAAGTCTCTGTACACAAGTGCAGTAAGCCCTGAAGGGACCCAAAGCAGGTGTTTGGCCCGTTAAATTTGCCTGCTTGCCTGCCTGTTCTCACCTGCTTCCCCTGCATTTTCAATCTGTCCTACAGCCACGCACAGCCATGCTACCATTCTGAATAGAATTCATAAACACACACCTCAGATATGTAGATCGGTGGTTGGAGGAATGGGAGCAGGGGTGGTAGGGAGCAGAAGTGCTCGAATGCTTGGCTCTTGAAAGAAGCTCTTAGGCCAGATTCATCCTGGCTAAGTCTTTGTTTGGATACCCTGAGCACCTTGAACACCAGACCCTCCAAGTGTCCCTATTTCCCAGGGCAGCCCAGGACCTCCATACATACTGCCTAGGCTTGTGCCCCAGGCAGGTCACTTTGGCCTGCCAACACAGCATTTTGACTTCACCCCTGGAGGCGCACTCCATTGTCTCTTGAGACAGAAGCATGCCAAAAATGCTCAGAGCTGTACAATATTGGGCTCAAGCAGGCATCGGGCCACGATTCACGTTTAGGCCATGCATGGGTCACAGCCACACGTTTAAAGTGCTCTAACAGTCATGGCTGCCTGTAAAGAGTCCTGGGAACCATAGTTGAAGAATGTCACAGAGCTACTATTCCTAGCACACTCAACAAATTGCTGTCCCCAGGATTCTCTGAAGGAAGCCACGACTGTTAAAGCGGGATGAGTGTGCTTCAGATGTATGGTGTGAATGTGAACTTAGTTTATCTCTGGCGCTTGGAGGAGCCACACCTGTCCTCTTTGGAAGCTTTCCTTGGCCCTCAAGCCCCCACTTCCTGCACCAAATCATGGCGACTGAAAGCTCATTCTGTGACCAATGCGGCAGGTAGGTAGAACTCCTTGTGTTAGCCTATCCCCGTTGAGATGGGAGCAGACTCTCCAAGTGCCCCTATTTTCCAGGGACGTCCCTGATTTAGAGAAGCCGTCCCGGTTTCTGATTTGATCCCGGAATATCCCACTTTCCCTTAGGATGTTCCTATTTTCATTGGAGAAATGTTAGAGGGTATGGAGTTATCCTACTCCCCGAGCCATCTGAAGCCAATCCTGTATAGGGAAGTTTTAAAACGTTAAATTATGTTTTTATATATGTTGGAAACTTCCTTAAGTGGCTGGGGCAACCCAGTAAGTTGTGTGGGGTATAAATAGTAAAATTACATTATGGAAGGGAAACAAAAATAAAAATAAAAAAATAAAATTCCTTCCAGTAGCACCTTAAAGACCAACTAAGTTTGTTCTTGGTATGAGCTTTCGTGTGCATGAACACTTCTTCAGATACTTCAGGTGCTACTGGAAAGATTTTTTTTATTTTTTATTTTGTTTCGACCAGTGGCGGAGTAAGGCTCCGCAGTACCCGGGGCGGCAAAGGAAACGCCCCGGGGGCGGGGCGTCGTGACATCACATTGTGACGTCATGACTGTCTCCGCCCCCAGGGCAGGTTCCGTGGGGTGCCGGCGCCGCTTCGGTGCCGTGCGATGCCGCTCCCCGGGCGACGGAGGGAGCGGCAGCGCATGGGAATGGTGGGAGGGGCTGCCTTTGTCGCCCCACCCGCCGCTTCTCGCCCCTGTCGCCCGGGGGCGTACCGCCCCCAGCGCCCCCCCCTAGCGACGCCCCTGGTTTCGACTATGGCAGCCCAACACGGCTACCTACCTGCATTATGGAAGGGGACATCCCTTTTTCATTGGAGAAATGTTGGAGGTTATGTGGTTATGTGGCCATCTGCAATGGTGTCCCTGTAGCTTTCAGAAAACAAGCCAGAAACTCCCTATTCTTGGAGTACTTCCTCTTAGAGCAGGGCGACAGCACAGTAACATAGGAACCAAGCCACTGGGCTTTGAGGCCCCAAGCACCTTCCATCCTGCTGCTCTGTCTCCACGCTGCTTTAGTTGGTGCTGTTGCGATCAAGGAAATAGCTTATAAGCCCCAACGAATTTCGGTATCTTTAAAGGGGAGGCTGTGAGCCACTGGGGTACTGCTTGCTAACTAAGCCTCTAGCTTGTAGTCCCTGGTATTTGCAAGCAGATATGAAACACACAAAACAGACATTTGGGGGACAAAAGGCCTTATCAGAGTTATCCAGAATATATAGAAAGTTCTTGTAGCCTTCTGTGTTGGAGTGGGCATGGAGAGCCAGGGCACATTTTTACATGTAGCGATTAAGATGTTTGAGGCATGTCTTTCATGAGATTGGTTTAATTACTGATCAGACACCTCCAACCAAATCCACTTATGACACTGTTTTCCATCTTTGATAGAGAAGAGACCGATGTACAGCTGAAGGAAGTTTTGGTCGTCTTTTTTGTGTCAACCGCCAAAACAGTTGCTAACTAATAGACAGTGACTCGGTGGATTGATATAGACAAATACAAATTTAATAAATAATACACATAATTATACATAAATAAATACGGTCAGCAGCATTCATTAAGATAGGTCAGAGCATGGAAAAATATGGGGACAGCTCCAGGCACATCTCATTAACAATGGTACTGTTTTATTGTGTGTACCTCACACAAGAAAAACAAGTGCTTTCCATCATTATCATATAGTTTGCTTTGGAAAGATGTTCTAGGGCAATTTGCAGTTTGCACATTGTGATATATAGGGCTATATGGTGTAATTTTAACTTTTGCCGGGCTGGTTATTGTTAAATATTGAATATCTGTTCTGTTAATTGCTCTTGTTACCTGAAATCAAATAAAAAATTAAAGTCAACCAGAAGATGTTCTCTGAACATAAGAGTTCATAAATATGTTTACTACTAGAGCTGAGATGATGGAATCTTTTTGTTTATTAATACAGTGGCAATCATCTGATGAACCATCCTGGGTTTGTGCATTGACTAAGTGCCACTTTTATTTTGAGGAAAATATCATTTACAGAACTTGTTCTAGATCCAAAATAGGGCTCCACCGCAATTTCCTGCTGAACACAACCCCCTTGCTATCAGCAAGAACCAGAGACAGAAAAAACAGGCTATGATATTCAGCAGGATCCTGCCACAGGGCTGTGATCTGGACTGGGAGCACATTTTCCGGGAAGGTTCCTTCAAAATAAAAGTGGCCAGTAAGCATGATGTTGTAAAGGCATGAAAAATGTCACATGCAATTTGTCCCGTGCTTTATCCAGGAAGTGGTGTGAAGAGAAATCCTAGGTATATAATTGAAAAAATATTTTATTATCTTTGTACACTAAGAGCAAAACGGCAGCTGTATTCCAATTTACTCACAGGAAGCACCAGCTTGCTGCAGGAGACAATAAATTCAGATGTACCTACACCCTTCTGTGGTCTCTGTCAAATGTGAATGGTGTCCTTTTCTCCTTAGAACAGTAAACTCCTCTGCCCAAATCAGTGTTCCATCAGATGAGCTTTTATTTTACGCAAGTAGCATTAGCTAAACCACCTGCCTAAAGTTTCAAGGTAGGCTCTATGTTACATGTGTGAGTTTCTACTGGAAATTGGTTTACATGTTACGCTTTGGAAATGTAATACGCAGAGCCTCTGAGAAGGAAGATCTGGGATTGGTTAGAAATGATGTCACCCAGGCCTTTGTTGCATTTTAGAAAGAAATATTTGGCTCCTGCGCCTTTGACGCTGACCTGGTCTTTGACTTGCTTCAGTGCGGATGGAACATCACTGACTAAAGGCCAATGACTGCTGTCTTTGGGGGACCAAAGCAGGGGCAGCTGGCTTAAGCTGAGATAGACTAGAACCTGTCTGAAAGCGAACATGCAAAAACATCTGCAGCATGCTAATTTAAACCACGTGCCTGTGCATTAGAAAGTACTATAAGTCCTGGTGTGTACGCTTAGAATCCAAAGCTTTTAAAAGGTGCCTCCAGAAAGGAATTCAAATAATGACTTATTGATGTGTGTCAGCATTAGACAGATCTTCTTGGTACCACTACGGAAGATGATTTCCAGTTCTGTGAGGCTATCCAGACAGGAGGATCTGTTTCATATGAAGCATATGTGAGCATACCACATCAACAAAGGGACGAAGTGTTCATGATGGAGACAGACACATTCTTTTGTTCATTTATTCACCCATGCTTGTATAAAGCAGCAGGTGGCGTACTTATTGCCAACGAAAGGTGCATGCGCAAAAGGGGAACTGATCTACCCCCCTCACAGTTTGTCTGCCCAACCTCGTTTTTCCAGTGTCAGATATCCAGGCTGGGGAGAATGCTGGTGCAAAACTAGGAGAGGCAGCAGAGGGAGAAGAGTTGTGCTTAGCACAGCAGCACGTCCTTTTTTTGTTTAAAAATTAGACCCTGCCCCACCTTTTCTCTTGTTTTCCATATGAATGGGGCAGACCTTCATTCCAAGGAACCTGAACCTGGGCAAGAACCTGGAACCCCTGAATTCCCTCACTCCTCACTGCCTTTGTGGTTTTATTTACACATATCTACAACCCGAGCATAAGATCTGGGAGGGTTGAGGGGCTCACAGCATTAACACCCCAACAGATCTTGCTTCTCACAGCTTTGGATCGAGCACAGATCAAACATGTCTATGGCTTCCAGCTGAACCAAACATAGTGACATTGGCTAGGAAAGGGAGTATGACACACGAGAATGGGCAGTGGTCAACCCAGTCGCCCCTAGGTTCTCCCCCGAGAGCAAACTTCCCCTGTCAGGGCTAGATTAACCATTAAGCAAAATAAGCACGTGCTTAGGGCATCAAGGGAAGGTTGGAACCCCAGAAATTTTCCATTTCCTGATTTTTAACATTAATGGTCACAAATTTCTCAGCTGAGCATTCATTCTCTCAGTTGAAGTATATTAAAAATCCCAACAGAACAACTATGCAACAAGGCAGGCTGGGTGCCTTATCTCCACCAAGTATAGAAGCAGATGTGTTGTGTAAGAATAGCTTTGAGGATCTCATCAACGACTTTGCAATTAGGAAAAGTAGGAGAAAAAAATCCCAATATAAAGAAAGTGGAAGTATACAAAAAATAAACATTATTTTCCATCTTACTGTAGGTTTTGTTTCATTTAGAAAAATAAAAAATATTTTAGCTTATTATTGTTTATATTTTGAATTAGATATTTACGGTGGCACCCAAATATTGTAAGTGCTTAGGGCCTATGAAGGTCTTAATCCAGCCCTGCCTCCCATGTTCCACCAAGTTTACTCTAAATAGGTGGGCATAAGGTTGCAGATTAAGTCAATGGGGTTATTGTTGTTGTTGTTCTTTAGTCGTTTATTCGTGTCCGACTCTTCGTGACCCCATGGAGCAGAGCACTCCCGTCAGCCTCCACACTGCCTCCCGCAGTTTGGTCAGACTCATGTTGGTAGCTTCGAGAACACTGTCCAACCATCTCATCCCCTGTCATCCCCTTCTCCTTGTGCCCTCAATCTTTCCCGACATCAGGGTCTTTTCCAGGGAGTCCGTGGGGTTACTTCCAAATAAATGTGGATGCCTGCAGAACTGTGGCACGTGAGCTTACTCTACATCTTCATATCTGAACAGCCCTCTTAATAAAATGGAGAGGGAGTCAATTTTTTACTCTTTCTTCTTAAAAAATTAATGTCTGACCCACGTGCTTGCGGGATTTTTGAACAAGAACTGCCCCTGGTAAGTGGAGCAGCTGCAGCAATGATTTTGCAGCCTGCATCAACCAGGAATGATACACGGCCGTCTGCTCTGAGTGTAGCAGGCTGGCTACATCCTCGTCTGCTTCCCTCCCCTGTTGCTTAATGGTGGGTCATAGGCCAAGCTCACTTTCTTGCATTCTGGAGACTGCGCTGCCTGCTCTTCTGGCTTTAATAATATATCACTTGCATGAATATTTCATCAAAGCTAATTTTGCAAACATGGCTGGGGCTGTTCTGACTCCATTTGCTAGGGACATACGGGTCTTGATTTTTCTGGGGCACAGAAAAACTGCTGGGCATAAAAGCAGCAGTCCATCCTTCCCCTGCCGCCTCGGAGCTCTCTCATTTTAAAGGTGTTGCTGGAGGCAGGAAGCTGAATGTAAGATACCATTTGTAGCATAGTGGACATGGGGGTGAGCTCTGAGTCAGGATGTTCCAGGTTCAAATCTCACCTCATTAGGTGGCCTTCCCAGGACGCAGCCAACAACCCCTCCATTTGCAACACAGGGATTATAATACTGGTTTGAACTGCAGGATTTGTGTGAATAGTTACTCTGAAAATTCTTTGAAGACTCAAAACGTGTTTTATGACTGGGATATATTATTTTACTATATAGCTTCAGGATGTGCCAGACACACTGCATGAATTGTTTTTTTTTTTTTTAATGGTGTAGCATGTTACGGAAATTACATGGGGGGCACATCTTTAAAGTTGTTAAATGTTATAAATGTTATGCCTGAATGTATCCTTTCGACTTGACAGCTCAGGGAAGACACCTAGCTTTATAAATCATAGAAAATCAACCCCTTTGCTAATTTTCTCCATTCCAACGCCATTTTGCCCTTGGAAAAAGGACTCTTTACCCTGTCACCTCCCACCATAATCCCTCAAGTGTGAGGACATGTACACACTACACACCCACCCACCTAGGGGTGATAATTGCTGAGCTCATTGTTGGCCAAGGGAAGCCAAATCTCATCACCAGAGTTGCCTCGGGGTCCAGACATGCAAGGGAAGTTCCATTGTACTTTGGGTGGTGGGTACTTAACTATGCTAATCTTATACTTGGATTCTAGTTACAGGTAGGTAGCTGTGTTGGTCTGCCATAGTTGAAACAAAATCCTTCCAGTAGCACCTTAGAGACCAACTTAAGTTTGTTATTGGTATGAGCTTTCGTGTGCATGAAGAAGTGGGCATGCACACAAAAGCTTATACCAATAACAAACTTATTTCGTCTCTCAGGTGCTACTGGAAGGATTTTATTTTATTTTATTTTTTTTTTGCTTCTTATACTTGGGTGTTGCCCTGACATATTTGCCTATGTTAATCTTGTATAACCCTCCCCTTTCTGACGTTTCAGTGATGTAGCAATGACGTATCAATGATGCTGTACAAACTGTATTCTGGGATATGGTGGGGAAATTTTAAAAGTCAAATGTCGCTCCATGCTCGAGGTTCACTCGCTGCTGTTTGAACCTGTTGCACAACAATAAAGGATCCCAGTCTACTGACTTCTGTTTTGCTCCAAATTACTTGGCTGAAATTTCCTTCTTTTACTGACTGTGTGGACCCGTGGGGGACTTGTACCCTAACAAGCTGGGCTGTTGAGTAGACACTCAATCCAGAATTTTCCTTATAAAGCACAAAGCCTTTATGTTGGAAGAGTAGAAACACCAGCATCTCCTCATGCAACAAATCACATATGTGACAGCCCATCCCCAGTATTCCTCCATGGTATACTTGGGTATGTATAATGTATATACATTTGCATTCAGTTGTGAATCTGTTATGGACAGCTGTGTGCTGAAGGCATGAGGCCTGGATTATAGGAGCAGGGATAATAATGATAATAGTGAGGAAAGATAAGGCTTTGGGGTGGGTTTCTTTTTAAAGTCTAGGTTTTTTATTTGTTTTGTTTTGAAACCTACCTTTGGTTGTTGTTTTTTGTATTGTTTTAAACCCATTTGAAACCCACTCAAATAGACTTCAGACTTATGTGAAAGGCGATTCATACATTAAAAATCATGCACCACAGGGTAACCAGTTGGTAAGCTCACAACCAATATGTGAGAGCTCTACCACTCCCTGACTTCACTAGATAAGTCTTTTACTTTGGGGCATGTCCACCACATATGGTAAAAGGTTCCTTCTTTTTCTTTACATTTCCAGCATTTGTTATCTGATGTATAATACATTTTTGCAAGTTTTACAGGGGTTGCTCAGTCGTGTCGGACTCTTCGTGACAGGGGTTAGATACCATCTATACATCATTTTCATCTCACAAAAAGCCAAAATTGTGGAGTAATTTTTCAAAGAGTAAGGATAGGTTCATTTTTGTGGATTCTGCTTTGTCTCCCTGGGTAGGTAATGTACAGTACATAGCAAAGTGGCTATTTGAACACACCACCAGGATTCCAGTCCCTGGTTTATCACACCACCACAATACATGTTTGTTTTTTGTTTGTTTTTTTAAATAATTTTATTAATCATGTGTAATAAACATAATTTTAAATACAGTGGACACCAACAGTATCAGCTAGTCTGTCATTTCTTCGAAAAAGCCATACACAATACAAGTTTTTAAAGTCACCAAAGATTGAAAAATTGGATCCTGCACTCTAGTTTTTTGTTTGTTTGTTTCACAAATTTATACACCACTTGATTGTAAAAAAACAACAACCCTAAAAATAGTTTACAAAAAAATAAAACAGCCAAATCAAGAAAGATTTACAACTCTACTTTAAAGCTTACAAAAGTTAAAATACAAAAATACTAAAACAGATTAAAATTACCTCAACATTGCAAACACCTGGGTAAAGATAAAGGAACCTCCCTGACCATTAGGTCCAGTGCGGACGACTCTGGGGTTGTGTGCTCATCTCGCTTTACTGGCCGGGAGCCGCGTCTGCAGACAGCTTCCCGTGGGTCATGTGGCCAGCAGGACTAAGCCGCTTCTGGCGAACCAGAGCAGCGCAACAATAATGTTTCTAGCAGGTGTCGAAAAGAAGGTAGAGAAGGTTCAGAGTACAGTAAAGGTGTTTGCTCTCAATAGGCAAGAGAGCAGGTGCTGCCACACTAAATGATTGAGCTCTGACAAATGTGAAATGGGTATTATGTGACACTTGTAGTAGTGCCAATTCCACCAAGTGGGCGCATGGCGGTCTCATGGTGGTGTGAGTTATTTGGCCGAACTACGAATCCCTAACTTGGGAGACCTGTCCAAAGGAGTTTCTCCCTTTTAACCCCACAGGGCTTTGGCTGAAGTGCCACTCAGGACAGGGGTGGTTTACGAGATGGGACGCCTGGCAAATTCTCCTCTGGCTTGCCCTGTGTGAGTGAGCCAGTGTGGTGTAGTGGTTAAGAGCAGTAGACTCGTAATCTGGGGGGTTCGTGTCTCCGCTCCTCCACATGCAGCTGCTGGGTGACCTTGGGCTAGTCACACTTCTCTGAAGTCTCTCAGCCCCACTCACCTCACAGAGTGTTTTTGTGGGGGAGGAAGGGAAAGGAGAATGTTAGCTGCTTTGAGACTCCTTCGGGTAGTGATAAAGCGGGATATATCCAAATTCTTCTTCTTCTTCTTCGAACATCGTCAGTTCTTATAAATAGGTTACCACGTGTTCGAAAGAATGGGCGTCTAGTTGCTCTGTTTCTGTCACGGACGTTTCCGTGCGCGCCAGAAGCGGTTTAGTCATGCTGGCCACATGACCCGGAAAGCTGTCTATGGACACACACCGGCTCCCTCGGCCTGAAGCGAGATGAGTGACACAGCCCATAGTCACCTCTGACTGGACTTACCTTACCTAACAGCTCCATCACTCTCAGGTTAGGCATAAGACCTCACTTCTCCACAGTGCACACCACACAATGATACCTGTGAAATGTATGGGTTTACCACCCATTTCATTTGATCTTATAGCATACCTTGGTAGATAGTAACCATGATGCACAGGGTTTAGGACCCAAGACAAATGGTGCACAAGAGAACAGGAAGGCAATTCATGACACACACACACACAGAGAGAGAGAGAGAGAGAGAGAGTGACACTGTACTTCTTTTCCCATTTCCCTGTTTTCTGGCCAGATCCAAATAACTGCTTGACTACAGTTCTACAGACTCAGTATCTTAACGGTTGTCAACTTTTAAGTGGCCTGTTTTCCAGGCTTGGCATGGCAGCAGTTTGATCTGCAGCAATTAGCACGAGAGAATGCTTAGCTCCATGCCATGTAAAAGCTCCCGGTTCGCGCTATCGATTTCTGCATTTCAAACTTTTGCTGCAAGGCGACATTGGCAGGCCTCCAGGCTGCTCCTACCCACCCACCCCCTCCCTCTAAGCTGTTGGTAACCCTAGCGAGAGACCCCATTGAAGATGCCTGAGCCCCTAGGAGCTTCTGAAGTCACCTTTGGACCACAGCCACGGTCTTCATCACAATCTCGCCCTGCCCTAGTTCATGTCTTATTGATTAGCCCTTAAAGCAATCAATCCATTCTCTGAGGTTTTGTTTTTTACAATCAAGTGTATAAATTTACAATCAAGTTCTATATAAATTTTACGAATAAATACATTGTCTCCAACCCTATCCTTTGCCAAACCATGAAAACATCAAGCGGAGATTGCAGCCTTGGAGAGATTGGATAATGTGGGATGAATGAAATATACTGTTATAATTTTGAGGTGTCCAGAGTTTGTGGGGGCAAGGGCACCCATAATTTCTAGATTTAGTAAGTGTTAGAAATTAATCAAGGTTCGGGAAGTTAAACTGCAAACACCGACCTCCCAGATCCAGCAGGGATTCAAGATGGAAATAACACAGGCCAGCTTCCTCATGAGGTACTGGTAACCGCCTGATAATGGACATTCAGTGCTGGACAGCAAGGGGGGTGGAGCCCCTCCTCCAGCTATGTGTTAGTGGGCAGAGACAAAAAGGGTTTCGGATTTCAGTTTGGATGATGTGGGTTGGAGGGGAATATTTTCACTGGGCTAGCAACAACAAGGAACAAGAAAGGGATCGAAGAGGAGCATCATGTTGACTGATTGAGACAGGCTGTAACAAAGAGACAGAGAGCATGGCTGATTTCTGTGCTCTGAGCCGCAAGCCTGCTGTGCCTGTGGGAGAAGCAAGGGACCCTCTTGGAGTGCAGTGTGTTGAGCCCCTGCATCTGGACTCAGATTTTATATATGTGTGTGTAAATAAACCATATATCATAAAAACACTACAGTCTCCGCCATGCCTCGCTGTCCCTGGGTAAAGTGCTCCTAGAATGCCTGGAATCTTGCACCACTTGTGGAAATTGGGGTGGCATGTAACAATACTTTTCCTCTCAGCCACCATCACCAAATGCTCACACCCCTTTTAGGGCTGCTTAACAGATAAGTGTTGGCAGTTTGGCGCTTCTCCCACCCGCTCCCAGCCCCCACTCCCCCTGGGACTAGGAACCAGAGACTGATCAATAATACAGCAAAGCTCTTAGCATATGTCAAAGATACTGTGATGGGGGGACAGGACATGGATGAACCTTGTGAAAAAAAGCCAAAAACATTTTACTAAATGTCATTCTCCCCAGACACATTAGCTCATCAGACTGAATTATCCCATTTCTCTCACCCTCCCCTTGTACACTATGACCCATCTTTGGGATGAGAGAGGGAGAAGCTAGAGAGAAAGAGAAGCAAAGTGTTGGGAGATCTAGATGTGAAAGGGTCAATGATTGATCTTGTCCTTAATCCCAATGCCATCAGTACCCAGAGAAACTCTTGCTTTACAAAGGACTAGTTCTTACTGAGGTGGTAAATGTGTCTGAGCTGCGCCACTTCAGAGCGAAAGTGAGGACTTGCATAATGGAACACTCCTCCTTGCCTGCACATAGAATACTAGCATAGAATCCATCTCATTGACATGCTAGTTTTCTATGTAGAAGAAGGGGAAAAGTTGTATGGAGGAGCATAACTCACCACCACCATAGCCTTGACCACCACAGTGAACCTTCCTGGAAGTAAGTCCTATTGAATGGAATGGGGATTACTTCTGAGTCGTGTATTAGATAGGCTCTGTGGCTGCTAATAACACCTGCACCAACTCAATGACACAAGCAACAAAGTAGTTGGAAGTAGTTGCTTCAGGTGCACAATTGCTGATCTCCAAGGAAACAGGGACTTTGTCAAGGAGATATAGATATGGGGTGCACCAAAGCTTAGTTTGGGGTTCAGGAACACATAGATCTTAGTTCATTTTTTAAAGTTATTGGATGGTGTTGTATTTGAACCTTTGTGCAAATATGGAACTAGGAGCCAACTTCAGTGTCCCTCTGATGTTGAGGGCTAACTTCTGAAGAAAGGAGCCTTGTCTGTCCTGAGACCATGGGAAACCAGTGCCCGGTGGGAAGATGCTAGGCTGCATCATGGACCCATGTGGCATAAGGCAGCTTCGTATGCTCCTATGGCAGCAGTGGCCCAACAAGACACCATCTGGGAAGTTTTGCAAAGGATTAGCTCCTCCACAGCTCCCACCAATTTTAATGCAACTTGTATAAAGAGAATTTACCAATGCATTGTGTCCCACGTGGGAGAGTGAGAGCCACTTAAGAGTTTCTGCTTGTGCCAGCCCTGTGTAAATTTAAAATATATTCTAATACCAATATATTTCTGTGTAACCTACTAAAGCACATTTGTCAGACTACTACACTACCAACTGCCATTGGCTGATGATGAGCTGGATTTGATTTAGCTGGAAACTGGAATGTTTTATCTGTGTGGCATCTCATATTACTCTCCCACCCTTTTAAAGGCAGATCTTCATTTCAAGTTACCAGAAAGGAGATTCTTACTAAACATCTGGAATAACTTAGAGCTGTTTGACAGTGGAACGGGCTCCCTTGGGAGGTGGCGGACTCTCCTTCCTTGGTTTTAAAGCAGACGTTGAATGGTCAGCTGTCATGGATGCTGCACTAGAAAACCCTTGGGGTCCCTTCCAACATTACAATTCTATGATTCTATATAATATTCATTCAGGGTACACCAGGGGGGCGAACTTGAATAAAATATTTTGGGGGGGGGCAGGTAGAGGGAGGTGCTGCTGCGTGGTCTAAACCACTGAGCCTCTTGGGCTTGCTGATCGGAAGGTTGGCGGTTCGAATCCCGCAACAGGGTGAGCTCCCATTGCTCTGTCCCAGCTTCTGCCAACCTAGCAGTTCAAAAGCACAAAGTGCAAGTAGATAAATAGGTACCACTGTGGTGGGAAGGTAAATGGCGTTTCCGTTTCTCGTGTGCTCTTTTCGTCAGGGTGTTCTGTTGCGCCAGAAGTGATTTAGTCATGCTGGCCACATGACCCAGAAAGCTGTCTGCAGACAAACGCCTCCCTTGGCCTGAAAGCGAGATGAGCACTGCACCCCATTAACTGGACTTAACCATCCAGGGGTCCTTTTCCTTTTTTCTTTTTGTCCCACATAATTGATCACAAGATGCAGCACACACATACCATTTGAATGGGAATGAACATCAAATCTGCGGGGGTCTGCCCCCCTCAAATATGTTATTGTGGGGCTCGAAGGCCCCACAGCCCCTAGGAGTTGGCTCTTATGGGACCGACCAATATATTTTGGCACCTGAGGCAAGAGGCGCCACTGACGCGTCGCATGTAGGTAGCGCGTGGGGTGGTTATTTCTTAAGGGCTGCCTCCGTCCGCGCGCAAAGGAGAGATGGCAAGAGTCTAGTTCTCAGTGAGGGTCTTTTGCCGAGGGCGGGGGAGTGCGTCAAATCCCGGCGAGCTGCAGCTGCGCCCCCCACCCTCAGCATTGGAGCAGGCGCTGCGCAGCGTCGTGTGATCGCCAAGCCGGCCGCGGGGAAAGGGAAGGCAATGCCCACCAAGGGGGGGGGGCTCGGTCCCCTCAAATATTTTATTGGGAGGGTTCGAAGGGAACTCAGCCCCTAGGAGATGGCTCTTATGCTTCCATGGGACATTAACTTGGCACCTTCCATTTTTTGTTTCCACTGCTTAGTGATTACCATTTTGTTTAGGGAATCTTTTAATTTTCCTTGTATTTTTGCTTATTCTGAGTTTTAATCTCTCTGCCATATATGGGTCTATTTTGCCGCTGCTCCAGCTCCAGCAGCTTCGGGCGTGCATGCTGCCAGCGAGCCGGAGGGGCGCGGCGTTGCCCCGGCGCAGAGAGAGGATCCGCCCGGCGCGCCCCGGGCCAAGCGTCCGAGGCGAGGCGCCCGCCGGCCCGCCGAGAGGTCGGGGCTGTGCGCGCGGGGGGGCGGCGAGGCGCCCCATCCGCGCAGCCCACCTGGACAGCCGCAGCTGCGCCGCCTCCAGCGCAGGCGGCCTGGAAGGCGGCACGGGAGGCGGGCTCGGCTGGCACTAGGCGCGCGGCGTCCATGGGGGAGCTCTTCGGGCCGGCCAGCGATGGACGACTCCGGGATCATAGCCGGAGGCGGCTCCAGGTAAAGGGCGCTCAGCGGGTCCCTCCTCCCCAAAGCGAACCCCGCGCCGCCCTGGCCAAGCCTGCCACTTTCTTTTTTATGAGGAAATCTATATACCTGAGGGGTCTGTTGGTACCATCTTAGTGAAGTCCAGTTTGCAAGTTAGATTATTAGTCCAAGGAAAGTGTTGCAGTGAGCAGTATATTGGGGTGGGTATTTATATGGAGTAGTCGTGCCACTGCCATATTCTCTATGCTAAAGTTCACTACTCCACCTATACACAGTGCTGTAGTACGGAATTTGATCACGAAACTGTGCCATGGAATTGCGTTTGACCGGTGATTGGTAGCCCACGTGTAGCTACCAGTGCATTCCTTTGCATGTTTACTCAGAGGTGAATCCTTTTCTCTTGACACCTGCAGGGCGCAGGTGTGCTCGGTGCCAACCGAGCGGCTTTTTTCTTTGCGCAGGGGGGCGCCGCCGGAGGTGGCCGCGCTCCCTGCACCCCAGACCCGAGAAATCTTATGGTGTCGCAGGGGAGGAGTGGGAAGGGGGACGGAATAGCCGAAGACCAGCGGGGAAGCCGAGGGCGGCCTGTCCCGGGTGGCTGTGTGGGGTCACGCGAGTCCCTGGGCAGCGCCAGGGAAAGATCAGCGGCGCTTGCGGATCATCATTTGGCATTGCTGAAAATGAGATCTGGGAGAAGGTTCCTTTTCCGCCTCCTTTCCCCCTGCTCCATCCGTTGGGGCAAAGCCAGACTGAAGAGACGGAGGCTCTTTCCCTCCGCCTGGGTACTGGCTTTCCGAAATACCTCAGTCCTAGGAATACAGTATAAGAATTTCCCAGTGGGGTCAGGCTAGAGTTCTTTTATGTAGTGTTTGGCAGCATGCAAAAATGACAAGCAGCAGTCCCTGCCCAGAGGAAGTTCCACTCTAAATACAGGGCACTGGCAAGGGAGAAATGAGGGAGCAAGGATAAAAGGGGTAGAATTATTACATTTATTTACTTAAATAACTTGTTTAGATTTCTGCCCTACGCTTTAAGTACATTATCAGGGCAGCTTTACAAACATTATTATTTTATAAACTTAATATGTAAACTACAGCTTCAGCACGACAGTACCAAATGGAATAAAGCAATTGGCAAACACTAAAAATGCTGAGGGGGTGGCGGCGGGGGATAAAAAAAAGCTTCCAGAAAGACTTGGAGTGGGTGCTGGGTGAGCCTTTGATTGTGAAAACATTCCGAAGCCAAGGTGTTTTATATTGCTACTTTCCCACTTCAGTCGTTAGGAAATGTTGAACAGCAAAAGACTGCAATGGAAACACCCAGTTGCTAAAGCTTTTTAGGGAAAACCTCTGGAGGCCAACCCACCATACCTTTGACATAAGTGATTTTGCTTGGCTACTCCAGAAGTTCCACAAATGCTCAGTGAAGCATTGTGTGCTGATAACACACATTGTGTGCATAGAAGAATTAGGACTGTGACATGAATGCGATTCAACAACTGGAGTACTGGAGTATGGATATGGTGAGAGACATAGAATGGGGCACCCACCCAGAGTCCCATGGACTCTGGGCCTAAGCCGGTTCTGCCTAGCTGGTATCTGGATGTGAGCCCCCCCTGGAAACTGAATGGAAGTTCTCTTGACTCCTTGCAGGCAGTATGTATGAGCTTTGGTGGTAACAAACAACCTCTCCACATGTCCAGACACTTCTAGTTATATGTTTAAAAAATACTTAGCTTTAACAGTTGTTTAGCCTTGTCCCTCTTTATGAAAGGTGTTCACGGTATATAAACAAATTGTTTGGAATTATGGAGGCATCTAGTTTTATCTTTATCATATCATACTATATGTACATTAATTGTATTGGAATTTAATGTGGGTCGTGCTTGATTTTGATGGTCATGCATATCGCTAGGTTCCTACAACCACAGCACCAGGTGCCCTTGTATCCGTTCTCTCCCTGCATTATTCATGTATCCGCAGCCCAGAGATAGTGGATAAGATAAGAGTACTGTGTTGATTCCAGAAAGGGATGAAGAGTGGTATGATGCAATTAAGAAAAACCTTCCTCCCTGGTGCATTTTGCCATGGGAGATGATTGTTCCATGGGAGCAACTCTAAAGGAAAGTGAGTTCCATTTGAAATCAAATAGATTTCCACTTAGGTTCCCAAGCAACTTATTATTAGTCTCTCTCTTCCTCACCTTCACCAACAACTAGAAATAACCACTGTGTTTAAGAATCTGGGGACCACAGGTTGCAATTCTAAGCATGCATACCAAAGAGTAAGTCCCATTGAAATCAATTAATATGTTTGCAGTGATGGAACTTTATTTCACCCCTCACCAGGGGAATGAAAAGAATCTGTTTTGCTTATTAGAACACAGTGATTGATCAAGTGCTCTTGCTAATGCTCTTGACTACTTCTCTTAAGTAGTGGCTGCATCAGATTGACATTGACCGGTTCAATTGTAGCTATTCAGAAGGCAGGAGCCAGAAGAATGTTACTTTCACCCCTTGTGAATGGCAGGCCCTGGCAGCAGTGACTGAATCTATTCATGGCAGAGGACCACTCCAAAAGAAAAATGGGGGGGGGGGAGAAGAAGAGTGTCAGCCTTTGTTGTCCTTAACTTTGTTTATAGGGAAAGGGAAAATGCTGGAAGAGACCAGAAGTGATGAACTGTCTGTTTTTGAACCCTGTGTATTCATTGTTTACTTCGCAACAGCAACGATAAGAGAAATATATTCAGGTATATCCGTAAGAAGTGGCGATGCATCAGCAGGTAGAAGGCTCTACAACCATTTTGGAATTTATTTTCATGCATT
>OFHV01000391.1:0-142321 GCA_900245895.1 Lacerta bilineata
TGTGATAACATTCCACTTACTTTTTAATCAAAAGTTTTGAACAAGTGTGGCAAGCACCATGCTTTTTAGCTGCTGCAAGCAAATAGAGTGTTTTTAAAAGCAAGAGAAAATAAAGATCCAAAGAAGCCCTTGCACTGCCTCCTGAAAAACAAGCAAACGTAAGTTGGATTGAACTGCATTTGGAAAGGTTTGTAGGCACATGATTTAAATGCAGACTGGGGAGACTCATTCCAGATTATGGAGCAAACCGAAATCTTCCCCCATCCCTAGCTGTGATCAGGGCCAACCCTACCATTACTCAGAGTGAGATGGCTGCCTCAGGTGGCAGATCCTTGGGGACCTGGAGCGGGCAGAGCTGTGTCTTTCACACCATCTGACCAGCTCCCAGTAAGTGAGTCTGCTAGTCCACTCTAGTGCTACGTGTGTACAGACTGGCATTGTATAAAACAATTTCCTGCGTTCAAATTGTAGCACATGTTAATTTTGTATGTTTGGGATTTTGAGTGCTCTCTGGAAATGTGCATTTTGTAAGTAATGCTGGGAATCATTTTGTTTTTGAGAACTAGGAAGCCATTTCCACTAGACATAATCATATTTATTTATTATGGACCCAGAATGCATTAGAGAATACAGTGCTCTTATCCTAATATATGGAAATTTGCTGTCCCCAAACTAGAGAAAATAGCTTTGTTTCTATTCTTTACAGTAGCACTTATTCTGAGATGAGCATGTGAGAGAGAGTTGAGGTAAAGCCCACGAATGTGAGGAATGGGGAAAGTTGACATGGAACATTTTTTAACAGACTGGCTTTCAAAAACTGCTGTCGGGATCTGTTCCAGGGATATCTTCTTCTTTTTTTTCCATGTGTAGCAAAGCTAGACAAGGTGTGTTTGAGGCTGATTAATTGTCAGCAATGGTTACCTGTCAGATGCTGACAAAGAACTTGTATAAAAATAAACCCAACCTGCCACAATGCTAGACTGAGAAGAAAAGGGGAAAAAGGAACAGTAGATGTAATTGTATGGCATATGAACTGGTAGTTGTCTAATGCTTCTGCCATTTTTATTTACTAAAAAAAATGTGGTGTTTTTTATTTGTATATAGCTTTTACAGAAAGGAATACTGCAATTTCAGTAAGAACTGAGAGCCATAGAGGAGTCATATTATTAATTCATTTTGCATTGACGGTTAGACAATAACACTCATCCAGAATAGGCATATTTTGAAACACCAGGTATGATATATACTCTACCTATGCCAAGGATGGGAAACCTGGACTGCAGCCCCCAATATCCCTAGCCAGTTTAGCCACTGGCCAGGGATGGTGGGGGTTGTATTTCAGCGATATCTGGAGAGTCAAAGAGCTTCCTTATCCCTGCTCTGCTAGGTTTCCCCACTCACAAGGCCTCTGAGTGCCTCACCTGCAGCAAAGCAGCATATGATGGTTTCCAGCTTGGTTGACATGTAGGAAGAATTTGCTGCATTTAGGTATCCCACCATATGGTGATGTGGTGTAGATTTATGCCTTCCAGCTGGGCTCCAACTTCCAGCAACCCCAGCCAGCCTGAGGGATGATGGGAACTATAGTTGTTGTTGTTGTTGTTGTTGTTGTTGTTGTTGTTGTTGTTGTTGTTGTTGTTGTATACCCCACCCATCTGGCTGGGTTTCCCCAGCCACTCTGGGGGGCTTCCAGCACATATAAAAAAGTAATGAAACATCAAACATCAAAAACTTCCTGATACAGAGCTGCCTTCAGATGTCTTCTAAAAGTTGTGTAGTTCTGTATCTCCTTAACATCTGATGGGAGGGTGTTTCACTGCCTTCTTGGTTCCCTGTAACTTTACTTCTCACAGTGAAGGAACCGCCAGAAGAACCTGAGTATCCCAGCTGAACGATGGGGGTGGAGACGCTCCTTCAGGTATACATTTTGAATTGTGCTCGGAAACATACCGGTGATGAACCTTTAGAACCAAGTGTTATATGGTCCTGGTGGCCACTCCCAGTAATCTGTCTAGCTGCCGCATTCTGGATTAGGTGAAGTTTCTGAGTCACCTTCAAAGGTAGCCCCACGTAGAACACATTTGGGCATATTTAGGAAGGGTGCACACAGGGAGAGGAGACAAACATACCACTGCACAAATAGAAATCCTTGTGCTGACATAACAGGTTAGCTGGTTCTCCTTAGAGTAGATTTGCTGAAGCTAATGGACAAGGCTAACTTCAGCTCATTGATTTCAATGGGTCTACTCTGAGCAGGTTAGCCAGATGCAAGTGCTAATCACCATAAAAACAACACAACTCCACTTTAAATAAAGCATTTAAACTACACCCTTCCTTTAGCATCCTAAGAAACAGATCTGGAGGTGGGTCAGATTTATTGCCTTTTAATTTATTAAAAGCCAGATGATGCATCATCCAAAAAGCCCATTTTCAAGCCCAAGTTGCTTTTGTCTCCATCAGAGGTTTGGCTCTCGGCATCTTTGACAGACGCCACCTTGGCTCCCTTTTCCAGCCTAGCATCTGCAAGCTTTATGTTTGCTGCTTATGTCCCATGCCACATAAAAGTCATTAACAATTCCATTTCAGAGGAGTAAAGAATGCAAATGAGTTAATTATGAGCTCCACTTACCTTTCTTACCCATGTACATTACATCTGCATTAATACCTTGCGCTGTTATCTGAATTGGAAACATTGGATATATCGGTGAGGGAGAAAATCTATGTATAAAGACAATCTTGGCTTATGTGAGCTGTGGGGAAGGTGATTTGGAGATGGAGAGGGGGAAGAACATTGACTTTCATTTACCGCTGCTAATCACGTGCCAAGGCCTTAGCCATTAGGCAGGCAAAGTACTCCTCAGAGCCACTAGATATTTTGCTTATATACAAGCTAGGGGATTTGGGTTAATATTAACGCTGCATCCACAGATATCCCAAAGTGTTCTCGTTTCTGCATAATGACTTGGAGAGATTACACCACATGTGCAAACTATCAACACAAAGCCAGCAGGTGGGTTAATTTATCAGCAGTGGTTTGGTGCTAGCGGATCTTTTGCCCATATAAAAGGTTAAAGTCAGGCCATCCAAGATGTGTCCCGTGCGTTTGACCAGTAGGCAAAAATGGCTATGGACAAAACCAAAAATATTATAATTATTATAAAGTCTCCCTGAGTGAAGGGATAATTTCAGTGCCTCCATGCTGGTATATTGAAGGCCAGCTTAAACACACAGCAACATGCAGTCCATGGCATATAGCAGAATGGATCAGGAATATCTTTAGTCTGAAAACTTGGAGAACCGAACCACTGCAACCAGCTTAGACTTTACGAGCAAGGTTGGGGAACTTGTGGCTGTCCAGTTGTTGTTGGACCTCAACTCCCATCAATCCCAGGCAACATGGCCAATGCTGAAGAATGGTGCGAGCTGGAGTCCAGCACCACAGTTTATGCCTCTCCAGTGGCCTGACTGTGTAATGCAGTATCATTTGTGCAAAGGCTGTCAAGTCAGAAGCAACTGGTTGGATTTCAGATGTTGGACTACATCTCCCATCGTCCTTGACTATTGGCCATGTTGGCTAGGCCTGATGGGAGCTAGAGAAGTACATGTAGGGAACACCAGGTTGCCTACCTCTGCCGCAGGAAATGAACGCAAGTCAGCAGCACAAACGCTCTTGTGGGACCCTCCTCACTCCTATATCTTTGCGCACATCATTGTTTTATGCTGTACTTTTTCTCAAGCATAAGCAGAGGACAGGTGCATCTAGATGACAATGTATGCCTATAACATGAAATATCCACACCCCGCTGCCATTTCACCCACTCTCTCGTTTACATCTTATCTAGTGGTTTGTCCAAACATCACCCTGAACACAGGTACGAGCTGTATCTACTGTACAGCCGACCCACCAACTCTAGGAGTGAAAGTGTCACCAGCCTCCTCAATATTCCTTACCAGGGGGCTCACACACACACACACACCACATTATTGAAGAGGCAGAGGAGGCTCAACTGCTGAGTGCAGTGCAGCAACAAAGGCAAGCTCCTCCTTAGAGAAGGAGCCACAGCCACTGAAGCTGTGTGACGCTGGGCAAGACCTCCTCCTGATGATGCGCCTGTGATGCAACACTGGCCCACCCAATCTTCCGCTCAAGGGGGCGCCTCTGATCTACAGGCTGTAGAGTTTGTAGGGTTGTTTGTGTGTTACGATGGACAAATGTACAAACTGCATCCATGTGTCTAGCACTGCTTTTAAGAAAGAGTGTACCTGTGCTGTCCCCTGGAAAGGTGAAAGGGTATTCCTTTCCACTTGCTGATTTATATTCATGTACCCAGATTGTAGGGGTGTGGGTGGCACTGTGGTCTAAATCCACAGAACCTAGGGCTTGCTGATCAGAAGGTCGGCGGTTTGAATCCCTGCATGGGGTGAGCTCCCGTTGCTCGGTCCCTGCTCCTGCCAACCTAGCAGTTCGAAAGCACATCAAAGTGCAAGTAGATAAATAGGTTACCACTCAGGTGGGAAGGTAAATGGCATTTCCATGCGCTGCTCTGGTATGCCAGAAGTGGCTTAGTGATGCTGGCCACATGACCCAGAAGTTGTCTGCAGACAAACGCCAGCTCCCTTGACCTATAGAGCGAGATGAGCACCGCAACTCCAGAGTCATCCGTGACTGGACCTAACGGTCGGGGTCCCTTTACCTTTACCAGATTGTATGCTCATTGAATGCAACATGTGAACACTCCTTAAATAAGAAGTGCTGCTAAGCATAGTGGCACCACAGCTGTTCTGTTAAAAAAAACAAACACCAATACAATCGGCCTATTGTGGGGTTAAAAATGTTGTTGTTGTAGAAGGAACCCGTTATGGTCAGTTAAGCAATAGACTCTTCCTCTTGAAAAAGCTAGAGCAATATACACCTGTGAGCATAGACAATTAAGAGAAACACTTTCTGTAATAGTTGGTGATCTGTTGGGGGTTTTATTGTATATATCTAATTGTTATAAATGGCTTTGATGTTTTGTTTTGTTTTGTTTTGTTTTGTTTTGTTTTAAATGAAATTGCAATATACAAGTATTTTTACTAAATAAATAAATAAGTTTCCAATGGGAGCTGCTTCATTGGTGAAGTAACTTTTCTTGTCCCAGCTCTGCGCTCCAGTCTTCCTGACCTGGGGAAATAAATGGATGTCCACACAGAATTGCCATTTCTATCAGGGGCAAGAAGCCACATATATACAGTATATAACATATCTCTATATCTCCATCTTCCAAATGGCTTCAGCAGGTCATGCAAATCACCACATATGCTTGAGGCAACCTTGGAGCAAGTCAATGCTGAAAATAGGCAGCCTAGGTTCGTCTCCTGTCAATTTTGCATGTGTTCATTAGATTTACAGCTTCTCCAGCAATATTTGAACATATTCAATCTGTGATGTGCCTTTCTTAAAAAAAAAAAAAAAAAAGCTGTATGAAAATAATCACAAAATACCTATTTAAACATGCATTTTAACCCAAGGCACACATTTATAAGTGCCTGACTAACTTTCTTAAAACATTTTGGTCCTGTTTTGAGCTAACAAGTATATCACAAAATTCAGGAAAATGAGAATTATGAAGGATAATTTTCTGATTCACATATCATCCCCTGGGACAAGGGTTGGGAATCTTTTTCGGGACAAGAGCAGCATTTTCTCATAAGCAAGCATGGAGCCAGAGTCATAGGCATGCAGAACAATTGATGTACATTCCAGTCAGACAAAAATCCATGGGGTTCTGCAAGCTACTGATCCAGACACTCATTTCTCAGTTAAGCCAATCAAGAGGCATTATCCCAGTTAAAGAGCACTTGAACAGGGACAATGTGGGGCAATGAGGGAGAGTCCTGAGGGCAGGAGAGAGATGGCAAGCGCACAATTTCAGTCACTGGGCCTGGGATCCCCCTCCCTGGATCTAGAGCGTGTGAATTACAGTAGGTTGGTTCACTGAAAAATGAAGTCTAATCAGAAATAGGCCTAGGCACTGGATTCTATATTTCATTGACTTATCTCTCTCCCCACCCCCACCCCCATGCTTTCTTTACCTCCCTGCCTGAGATTTACTCCAGCAAGTGCAGTTCTTTTGGTAGGCTTGGTACTCATCAAGCCAAGGTGAAACTTATATTTTGATGGAAAAATACAGAAGTGGAGCCTGAACATCTGCTGGATGGGAAGCCGGAGAAGTCAATTGAGTTTTACACTCCTGAATGCCCAAATTGCTCTTTTCAGTCTCTGTGTCCCCGGAGGAGTCGGCAGAAGCAGCTACTTGGGTGTGATCAGCAGGGGCAAAAATTGTGCAGGCAGTCATAATGGTAGGCTTTATGAAGGAGTGAAGATAGAGAGAGGCGCTTCTTATTCATAATAATGGAGTAGGCGAGGGTTACTTCGTTAGGGTGCATGGCATGTTCCTTCTGAAGCATGTGAAATTTCACGCACAGCAAGCTGAAAATAATCCCAGATTCATGGAGCGGTTTATGAGACATGAGCTCGTGAAATTTTGCAGCCTTGCTAATGTTAAATACGCGGGATGGGATGCACAGTGCTTAGGATTTAATTGAATAGCAACTGAGTTTTAATTAAAGCCTCTCCAAAGCTGTTTGGGAAATCTCAACTTCACTGTCAATATAAAGACAACAAACGTTCTTTAAGATCTATGTCGGCCATCATCAGTTTCTTTTACAGAGCCCAATCTTGTTCTCAGATGGACTTAGGTGGCCTAAATGAGAGAGAAATTAGACTCATAGTGTTGACATAGCAGAACTATTGCTGTAGGCAGGAGACAGATGAACCCAACACAAGTTTTCAGATGCAGATAAAGCCATACATGTACTTATAGACAATTAAATGGCTTTTGCTCTGAGGCAGATTATTATGACCCCTATAAAGCTACTTGGAATTAAGCAAGCAAAGCCATTCAAAGCTGAAAGATGTGTTCAGTGGCATTATAGTTTTAAATTAATAAAATGACACAAATTAAAATTCTCCAGCTACACATTCTCTCCCACTTCAACATGCCAAACCCGTTACCAACCTTTTTGGGTATGGAGAAAATGTTTGGAAATATAATAAGCAATACACCTATTTCACAGCATAAAATCTACTCGTGTTCAAACAGGAAATACACAGGGGAAACAAACAAGCAACACCTCCACAAAAACTCTTCCCCCCCAAAAAAAAATACCCACCCAATTAAAGAAAAAGCAGTCCCCCCCCAAAAAAAACACAACTACGCAAAACAAACATACAAACAAACAAACAAACACAAAGGTAAAACTTCCCCACTCCAAACAACAAAACTAGGAAGTAGAGGTGTGATGGGTGGCAAGGATATGAATGGGAGGTGATGTCTCCCTTGGGAGGTTATGGACTGTCCTTCCTTGGTGGTTTTTAAGCAGAGGTTGGATGGCCATCTGTCACAAATGCTTTAGTTTAGATTCATGCATTTCACTGGGTTGGACTAGATGAGCCTTGGGGTCAATTCCAACTCTACAATTCAATGATGTCAATGCAGGGTTTATGCCTTGCTGACAAAGATCCGGTTATAGTTAAGGCTATGGTCTTCCCAGTAGTGATGTACGGAAGTGAGAGCTGGACCATAAAGAAGGCTGATCACCAAAAAAAATTGATGCTTTTGAATTATGGTGCTGGAGGAGACTCTTGAGAGTCCCATGGACTGCAAGAAGATCAAACCTATCCATTCTGGAGGAAATCAGCCCTGAGTGCTCACTGGAAGGACAGATCCTGAAGCTTCGAGTTTCAATACTTTAGGCCACCTCATGAGAAGAGAAGACTCCCTGGAAAAGATCCTGGTGTTGGGAAAGATTGAGGGCACAAGGAGCAGGGGGCGACAGAGGACGAGATGGTTGAATAGTGTTCTTGAAGCTACTAACATGAGTTTGACCAAACTGCGGGAGGCAGTGGAAGACAGGAGTGCCCGGCATGCTGTAGTGCATGGGGTCACAAAGAGTCGGACACGACTAAACAACAACAAACATTTTATACACAAGTTCTTATCTCTGGGGCTGAGGGGAGGGAGAGAACTACGTAGTGTTGATGTTTTTAAATCACCCTGTTGAGCTGCTGTAAAAATTGATTCCCTCTTTATAGGGGCTTGGGATCCGAACAGAATCTGACATCTTTAACTTAATACGTGGGGGGATGGATGTTTAAAGTTTGTGCACTCATTCCTACCCTGTACACATATTTCTATCCTCTGTTTCCATGCTCCATTCAAAATGCTGCCTAATTTACCCGTTACTTCTTTTCATTGCATCCAGGTTTATAAATTGTAAGCTTAAGTGAACAAAATTATTTTAATTTTAGAACATAACTGGCAGCAATACACACACAGTAACGTTATGTATGCAATTAACAGATTACCACAGGTTTGCCTAGTATATCTTCCTTGCAGACATTTTCATTGTTGCGTTTTCTTGCTCTAAAGTGCTGTTGTCGTACTGAGGTGTTCTGCCAGATAAATTTTACTGTTTTTTAAATGGCACTGCGTTCACTGTACAGCGCTCAACTCCCAGCAGTGTAAAATGGCTTTGTGGTATCTACAAATGCCTTCTGTACAGTGATAAGCAACTGGCAGGCCGTGTGCCAAACCTACCCTGCAGAATATGTCAGTTGGTCCACTCTTACCAATGAAAGAAGCTTTCTAGATCCATGCAAGTATGATTTTGTAGCAGGAATGGGTAATCTGTGGCCTCCCGGGTGTCATTGCACTCCAACTCTCATCAGCCCCAGCCATAATGGCCAATGGTGGGAGTTGCGGTCCAGCAAGAACTGGAGAGCCTTGGGTTCTCCATCCCTGTTCAGTGGTTCTGTATTACATATTTCTTGTTGACTGACCCCTTCTCTACCACCACTGTGTCATAGAAATGCCATCCCAGCAGATGTGTTCTGGGTTTTCGAAACCTGCCCCACCTTTCGTTTCAGGGTGATCTTCGCAAATCCTCTCCAGTGAGCTGGAGAACAACATTTGCCTGCAAAAAGTATATGTATTAGTCAAATTTTCATACCAAAAAAATTGTATATTGAGGAATCGTGTACCAAAATGCTGACAAATTTTCTTAAGGGTTTAAAAAGAAAATCACAAACTGGTGCAGAAATATGGAAAGGTGCAGAAGTGTGAAGGAAAGCAGCATCCTGAAACATACACCCAATGTGTCTCACAGTCCTTGTGTCTTAACTGTGGAGGGCTGAGCTCCATATCTCCACTGAAATTCATATTGTGTAGCATCATCTCATATTTTATCATTCCCTTTAATGCCACTTCCAGGATTATGGAAATCAGGTCTGAGTCCATTTTCCATAATACCTCCTGCGGGTGTTGAATATCATCAATGTATTCACTCCCAACCCCTAACATGATACTCTAGAGGGATGTTCATGCTTTGCATTTAATGAGTGTACAATTTGAGAATCTGTGTACACAACAGCGGAACTGTACACTCATACAGTTATTCACATGTAATGTTCAATGAGTGTACAGTCTGTGTACACAACAGGTGAGCTGTACAAATCAATAAATGCACACTCTCACACAAACACTTGTACAAGTATAAAGGCAGCTTGCACCAAGGTTCAAAGTGATATGTGAACAAGCCTTAGAAGGGAGACTGGCAATTCTTAAAAAATGCCTAAGTAGCTGTAGCAGCAATTGCACACATCCTGTTCCCTGGCTATCTACATCTTCCTCCATTCTTTCTCCGTCCTCTATTTTACATCTACCTGTAAAGCATACAACAATAAATAAACACATTCTGGGTCAAAGCATGGGGCTCTTTTACTGTTTCTCTGCCCCTGGCTGGGCTTATAATAATTGGGATTTTAAAAATAGGCTCTGAAGTCAACGCTAAGACAAATCAGTAGCAAACTTTAATTATTAGGTTGGCTTTCTGTCTGCGGAAAAAGTGATTTGAGAAGGCAGCTGCTGTCCCAGAATGTTTAAGGTGAAGTTGATGGAGGGAGAGATATTACACCAGTGCTCTTTGGAGCCTTTATCTAATTAGATTTCGACAAGACTCTCTGATAAAGAAACATATTTCTGCTACCTCAGAAATAAGGTGCAGTGGAGAATTCAAGAACATGCGCTGTTTATAGACCATTACGGACCGATAGAGATTAGTGCTAATGGCTAAATTATATCCTGGCCCAATCATAAGGTTACTTCTATTCCCGATACAGCATTTAAACGGCTTAGATGATGAAATCAACAGCAGGATTGGTATCTTAATTTGCTAATAACAAGAAAAGGGGGAACAGAGGACCAACCTGCCTAAGTGACATTGCTAGGATTCAGCAGGATTTAAGCAGATTAGAAATCACAGCCATCATGTAGCAGATGGCGTTTTTCGACGTGCAGCATCAAAATGCAAAGTTAGTTAATGAATTTCTGACATGGAATGTCTCTGAAATGCTATTCCCAGTAAGGCTAGGGTGAAGCAGAGCAGAAAAACACAAATATAGCAAAGCAGGGATGGATCAAGATCTACTAATCCTCACACCCCCTTGCAAATTTATTTCTGGAGAGAAAGAAACAGCTGCTGAATTCAACCAGAGATAGAGCAGAATCATACGGTTCACAAACAAGATGCCCGACATTATGGTAGGTAAGTGGTAGGTGGAAAATGTGCTTGCATATCGCAGTGAGTTCAGTTGGGGAGGGGGCTTTAAACAACACACCCTCAGTGGTTGCCCTTAACATGGACCAGATGGGACTTGCAAACTTGCAATTCTTCCACACTGCCCTTGATCTTCTTGGGTGACCATGGCTGTATATGCACCATGCATTTAAAGCAATGCTATACCATTTTAAGAGTTATGGTTTCCCCCCAAAGTCTTCAGTAAGCTGTGGTTTGTTAGGGTGCTGAGACCGCCTGTTCTTCTCCCAGAGCTACAATGCCCAAAATAGTCCCCCCACTTCCAGGGAATTCTGGGAATTTTAGCTCAATAGGGGGAACAGGGGCCTCATAATGACTCTCAGCGCCCATAACAAACTGCAGTTCCCAGGATTCTTTGGGGGAAGCCACTACCACTGAAGTGGGATCAGAGTGTTTTAAATGTATGGTACAGATGGGGCCCATATGAACCTACCTGATGCAGATTGAAACTGCCAAGTATTATCTTCTCTGACTGCCAATAGCTCCCTAGGGTCCCTTCTATCACTTGCTACCTAATTGCTTAACTGGCAGCGGCAGGGGTTGAGCCTGAGACCTTCTGCATTCAAAACATGTGCTCTGTCATGGTTTAATGGCCAGCCCCTGCCATGGGAGCTCTGTGCAAAGTGAGAAGGGTGTTGCTATTTGTTCCTAGCAAAATCTCTATCCTACTACCTCCTGGTGGCGGCAGCCCTGACAGAAAACACATATGCTGGTGGTAGAGATGGGTGGAATGTGTTACTGTGCACCTTGCATACAGACAACCTTTGCCCACAACCACACATCCCATAGATTCACTGCCAACAATTCATTCTTTTACCATAGGAGTCAATGACAGTCACCCACTTCAATGGGGGAACTTAGAAGAATGCACTCGGAGATAATATTTGGGTTCGAAGTATCCATGCTTGCTTTCCCATGCTGGCCACATTTCTGGGGTGAAAATTGGGAGCCAAAGGCACAAGAGGCCACCATCTTGCCTAAAGTAAGTAGGTCAGGCCAATGTCTATATGGGTGGTGGCCTGGGAACCATGTGTATGCTGCCCAGACAGAAGAAAGATTGATTATAAATGTATTAAAATAAAACAAAATACTTTGTCCTATAAAACTTAGTGGTCATATAAAACTTAATGAAAGCCAGTGAGAACTGAGAATATTAGTGTTGGGTGTTTGGTATTGCAGTGGTGTTCAGAAAGGAATAGTCTGGTAAGATGGCTGGTTGAAAGGATAAAGAAAACTTAAGGTTTATTATTCACAGCAAACATAGTGTTGTTGTTTTGTTGGTTGTGGTAATGATGATGATGATGATGTATTTATACCCTGCGTGTGCAAAAATCTATTAAATACATACACTCACAGCAAAAAGAGCATGGCACAAGTACCCACATTCTAAGTAAAGGTTTTACATGTGGCCAAGATGGAGCAAAGAACTTAGCACTGGCACATGCTAACTTACACTGACTAAACTTAGAGAAGAAGCAGGGAGGAAGTAAAACCTCTTTACCAACTATGAGAGAAGGAATCAGTGAGAAGGAAGAACAGGTAGCCTTTTTGTCAATCGCCCCCCCCCCCAATTAATTCAGGTAGCATATTGCAGGCATTGTTGCTTTACTCCCAATAATCAGAACAAAGGAATCCTGCTAGATCAGATCAACGGTCCATCTATCTCTGCATCCTGCTTAACACAGTGACCTTGGGGAATAACACAAGAAGGAAATTAAGGCAAGCAGCACCAGGAGCTAGGGATCCCATAAAGCCCTTGTAATTCATAACCGCTGGAAAAAAAACAACCTATCTTCTGCCAAGATGTATCGTCCTCTTTTAAACCCATCCAAGTTAGAAGCCATCCCCACACCTTGCAGCAGATAATATCATAAAGTCATGGTGTGCTGTGTGAAAAAAGCATTTCCTTTTATCAGTTTCAAATCTGCTGCCAGTCTGCTTTCATGGAACGAACCCCACAATCACCATGCATGATTTTTTATTTTATTTTTAGCCTTCACCCTGTCCTCCTCACTTTGTTATCCACTTTATAAGCAATACCACAAAACTAGAAAAAAGAAAAAAGCCCAAAAATATATGCTTTAGTCCAGCAATGGGAAAGGCTTTTTAGCCCAGAGGTAGCATTCCTCCAAAGGGCAAAGTTCCACTGGCTGCAGGCCGATTTTGGAGAGTGCCAGAGCCTAAAGGAGGCAGGCCCACAAGCAAACATTGGTTGAGCAATGGGTGTTATTTCAGCCAGCAACAAGCCAGCAGTTTCTACACCCCTGTACACACATTTCTCCATCCTCCAGCCAGGCAGGCAAGAGGCATTATCTCAGTTAAAGCACATGTTCCAGCAGTGCTATTTTTCTGTTAGAAAAAGAGGTGCTGGAACTCACCATTAATGCATTCCTTCTTCTCTTATAATGACAATGGTGCCCACCTGAGAGGTGCTGAAAATGAGTTCCAGCAAGTTCCGGCTGAAAAAAAAAAGCCCTGTGTTCCAGCCAGGCAAAAGCACTCAAGGCAGGTGCAAGGCTCATGAGAGGTGTGGCCTGGAGAGAGGTGCCAGGTTGTCCCCAAGATTGAGAGGGCCTGGTGTGCTTCTAGTGGAGCCTGAGCACTCTGGTGGAGCCGGGTGCCGAAGCTGTAGTGCGCAACGTGCATCATGCAAGACATCGTGTGCGTGCAATGTGCGCCAGGCCCCCTCAAAATTGAGGGGCCCCTTCAAACCAATATTGAGGGGGCCGAAGACTCCCTGGCCCCTTAGAATTGGTGTACCACATTCAGCCCACGTTCTACATATTTTCCATCCCTGCCTGCTGTAGCCTTTCCTCATACACAATGTGTTCCAGCTTCCATTCAGGGAAGAAAGGAATGCTAAAAGTACCAAAATGACATGAATATTTGGAGAGACAAGTATTGTAATCAGGCTACGTCAAACATCCTGTTTTCAAAGCAAGCAGTGAAATGAGAGAATTTCCAGTGTTGCCCTAATTAATAGCATGCTTCCTGTTTTGCCAGAGCTGAAGCTTATCAGGCAATTTTTATTTTATTTTATTTTTCTGGCTATATGCCACCCCTTGTAACAAGCCCTCAGCAAATGTAGACAGCAGTTAATGTGAAATTAAGGGAAATGATTGTCACACCATCCAGATTGCTTAGTCAGAACAGTTTGATATTTCACAACTGTCAATACATTCTTGAACATCTTTATTATTCAGAACTCCCACACTCTGTTTAGAATCAAATATACACGCTCTCCTCTGTTGTTGGCAGAAGGTATCATAATAGGATGCTTAATTAATAATATCTCCCCCTTCTTCCTAATGATTTCTTGTGGTTTGAATTGACGAAGAGAAGGATGAAAACTGAGGTTTCCCTCTCTATTAATTGGGATGAAGGAGAATTTAGTTTGGTCTACATTCTAAGGCGAAGCAATCTAATTTGCACTGCCAAGTCCAGGAGGTGTGATCCAAGGATAATTAGCCCAATCCAGGGATTGGAACTTAATTATCCTTCAGATCTTACACTCCTCCAAATTTTGCAATAAAAGCTCTTGGCTCAAAAAATATACCAAATGCATATTTTAGGATAAAGTAGTTTTTTTAAAAAAGCATACATTGAGATATAATAGGTATTTAAATATGTATGAAATATGTATTTAAATGCTACTTAAAATATGAATATTTGAATAAATGTTTAAGAACAAGAACAAGAACACAGATGCCAAAATGGGAGACAATGGACTTATGAATTAACACAGGCAACATTGACAAGGACCAGGAACAGACTGATCTCTCTATCCCTGAATGGTAAATGCGAAGCGACAAACTAACAGCAGCATCACAAAGGTTTTGGTAGAAGGAAAGGAAGCTTTTGGTGTTCCTCCTGGCTTTATCATCGGAACGGAGAAAGCTAAGAATGAGACAGACACAGTTGCAGCCAAGTCCTACACAGCTGAGTCATTGAAAGTAATGGACCTAAGTTAGTCATGTGCATTAATAACATTATTGTGTGTCTGGTAAGGCCATAGCTGTCAACCTTTCCCTTTTTTGTGGGAAATTCCCTTATTATAGCATTGGGAAACAGCAGGGAGGGTTGACAGCTATGGGCAAGGCACAACAGTAGGTGGAGTCAGAGCCAAGGACAGGCAGAGTCAACTAAGTCTCCTCCCTGCTGTGTTCTACAAGGGCAACACTGAGATGAAGGAGGAGTAGGTTGACAGGGAGTGCCGCCTCCTGGACCTCTTGTAAGTAAGAAGATTGCCAAGTGGGGCTGGCTGAAGGATGTCTCAGGTTGATGGGACAGTGCTAGTGGTGGCTGGTGCCCATTGCAACTGGCAGGGCAGAAGGCTGAGGGACCAAGAGTAGGTGGAGCCAGAGCCAATGAGAGGTCAAGTCACACCCTAGTCAATTGTAAGAAGGAAGGAAGGCAGTTGGAAGTTGGCTGAGAACAGGCTGAAGTTGGTGGTACAGTGCCTCATTTGCCCTAGCAGAGCAGCCTCTAGTGCCCCTAACTGTCATAAATTAATTGCACTATTAAATTATGTTGGGAGGGACAATCAAGCCAAAAGCAAAGACGGAGGCCCTTCCTCTGGTTGTGCCACTGAATCCAGTTAGCTATGAAAATAAAACTCCATGGTAACAAAAACATCTTAGAGATGTGGGTGAGTGGGGAATAAAATAAAATAAAATCTCCAAAAATCTAGCAACAGGAGCTACGGTCACATGGTTTCTACAAGTAATAAGACTAGTGGGAAGTCTTCCGGAGCTGTGATCCCAGAGTTTAATGAAAGGCTGGAGGAGAGAAGGTTAGGAAGAAGGCTGATCAATAAACTTGGCACAACGTATATTAAAGGGGAAAACAAATACATAAACAAGACTCTTGAACTTTTATGACACGTTCAGCTGTGCAGCACACAGGAATTATTTGCAAGACGGGCAAACAGTGCTTCATAACAGTTACTCTAAGCTAAAGAATATAAAAGGAAAGGGAAAAAGAAAGTGAACTTGCCCCAACTTATGTAGAGTTGCGATCAATGGCTCCATCTACCCTTGTACCAATGGACAATCAGGGATAAGGTTGGGTGGGCAGAGGAGAGAAGGTGAACAGTACATAGGGGAGGAAACTTGCAATTAAGGATGTGTCTGTAATGTTAAAGCCTCAGAAAGGCACATACAGCTGGCTAGGGAAGATAAAATGCATAAAGTGAATGAACAGAGAGACCTTCTGCATGTTTACACAGATGTAAGCTGTGGTCTAAACCACTGAGCCTCTTGGGCTTGCCGATCAGAAGGTCAGCAGTTCAAATCCCCACGATGGGGTGAGCTCCCATTGCCCTGTCCCTAGCAGTTCAAAAGCATGCCAGTGATAAATAGATACCACTGTGGTGGGAAGGTAAACGGCGTTTCCATGTGCTCTGGTTTCCATCACGGTGTTCCGTTGTGCCAGAAGCATTTCAGTCATGCTGGCCACATGTCTCAGAAAGCTGTCTGTGGACAATCACTAGCTCCCTCGGCCTGAAAACAAGATGAGTGTCGCAAACCCATAGTCGCCTTTCACTGGACTTAAGCACCCAGGGGTCCTTTACCTTTACTTTTACCTTTACCTTTAAGTAGGGATGAATGGGACTATTAATTTTGGTTCCCTCTGTTTCTCATTTTTCCAATCTTAAATTTTGTTTTCCACATTTCTGCAGCAATTTGCGATTAAAATAAATCCTCAGGAAAATTCATCAGCATTTTAGTCCAATTCCCCCCCCATAAACACATTTTTGTGTGCATTTATGACTCATAAACACATTTTTGCAAGTGGTTTCCCCCCCCGATATAATGCATTGTTGTATCTTATTTTTACTAATACATGCATTTTCATGCACATTGACCACAATATATGAAATTCGTATACAGATTGGCGAACTATGTTGGAGAACTACGTTGCAAAATACAGGGAACAGAATTTCAGTTTGCAAAGTGCTGCAAAAAGTTCAAACTAGATAGCCTCTTACTAAAATGGAGACAACTGAATGCCTCTTTGTCGTCCCCCCGCCCCCACCATCCCTAGATGTATTTGGTGAGACTTACTCCCAAATGTGCATCTGCACAGGTTTGCAGCTGAGCTGAGTAATCTGAGCGGCAAACACATATCTGTGTCTCTGTTAAAGAAATGGTTACCAAAATGGTTTAATTATGGGTTGGTTGATTCACACATCAATCTATGGCTCTGACCTTTGTAAAGTAGGCTGCATCCCAGCCATGCAAAGGTCTGAGGATTCTGTGCAACTGCCACCATGCCATCCCTCATCCCTCCATCCTCTATCCAGGCAAGCAAGAGGCCTTTTCACAGCTCAAGGACACATTCTAGTCAGTCAAAAGTGCTAGATAGGGATGCAGAGCATAGCTTACGAGGAGTGTCGTCTGTGGAATGCCTGGATGGCTACATTTGCCCCACAACCACTGACCAAGCCTTTGGTTTCCTCTCATTTTCTAAGTGCTGGCAGGTTTGCTGTTGCTTATTATTATTCTCCATCTAAAGCTTCCTATTGCTCCCGGCGCCAGGCTGTTGCCCAAAGGCTACATTATTTTGCTTCAAACTGTACAACATCTTTTGTTTTTGTTGTTCTATTGCAGATCCTAGATAACTGTTTAGAAATCTGTTGCTTTGTTCAGGACACTTATCCATACCTGGACATTTTGTAAACCCCCATATATCGAAATAATAAATCTGCATTGCATCCTTACTGTGCCCTACAGACTGTAAACCTGAAATTCCTCAGCACGCCTTATGCACACCATGTTTGGCTCCTCTGTTTATCTACATTGCAAGTGCAAGTATCCAAAGATAAACGTTGAGGGCGCAATCCATACACTGGCAGAACAGCAGCCTGTGCAGAGTCATCCCCTCCTCCTACATATACTGCTTCCAGCAAATCAGGGTGATTGCTATCAGTTTGCTCTGGGAGCATGGGGAATAGACACCCTATATTATGGCGTTCATACAGGATGTTTTAGAATTCACTTTGAACTGCTATTCGATCGGTATTGTTGTTCAGATCTTGGTCCTACCATGACCTAACTCAGGTGGAACACCTCCGAGAGAGAATTATTCAATTGCATCAAATATTTATTTCTTATGTTAACTCAAAACCCAAGAAGGGAGTTTCCATTTTGATGCCTCCAGCATCAAAATAACTTTGGTCACCTCTGTGTTCAAAGGGTCTTGCAAGTTATCACTGTGTACAATCCCAGGCTTCAGAGCTCTAGGCATTCTAAGACTATCTTACTCTAGAGCTCTAGCTCACTCCCAGCACTTACTGGTATGTTTGTTTGCTTCCTGCACTGCTATCCCAGCTTTCCCCCCAATGTGGCACATATGGTTCTCACTTAATCCCCACAGCGACTGGCACAAAGTCACCCAGTGAGCTTCATGGCCATGTGGAGTTTCAAACCCTGGTCTCCCAGGTTCTCATCTGACAATCTAATCCTACGGATTTGAAGCAAAGTACATACAACATTATGGGATGCAGGTGGCGCTGTTGTCTAAACCACAGAGCCTAGGGCTTGCTGATCAGAAGGTTGGGGGTTCGAATCCCTGCGACGGGGTGAGCTCACGTTGTTCGGTCCCTGCTCCTGCCAACCTAGCAGTTCGAAAGCACATCAAAGTGCAAGTAGATAAATAGGTACTGCTCTGGTGGGAAGGTAAACGGCATTTCCATGCACTGCTCTGGTTCGCCAGAAAGCGGCTTAGTCATGCTGGCCACATGTCCCAGAACCTGTATGCCAGCTCCCTCGGCCAGTAAAGCGAGAAGAGCTGCCACAACCCCAGAGTTGTCCGCCACTGGACTTAACAGTCAGGGGTCCCTTTACCTTTATGTACGACATTAGCCACAATCCATAGGCATCATGTAGCTTCCTGAAAAATCCTCCTGTTTGATGAGCTTTCCCTCAAAGCAACTTCCATCTGATTAGAAAACAGAAGCAGTAGCTAAGCTGAGGTGTGTACTTTGCAGGCAGCCGTTGCACATTCCTGCATTGCAGGGGGTTGGACTAGGTGAGCCTTGGGTCCTTTCCAGCTCTACAGCTCTATGATTCTATCAGAGCCTTGTGAACTGGGGAAACAAAGCAGGGAATGGGCATCAGTGGAAGGCATCCCTACACCCACACACCCTGCTCCGGTCTGTACAGCAATGTAAGGCTGCGACTTGAAAGGAAGCATGGAGGGAGAATTACCTTGCTGCATTTCAAGCCACTAACATGTACCTAACTTGATAGTTGGGGAAAACGTGTACATTCGGCATTGCTGAGTCAGGCAATCAATGGTTTCCTTGTTCTTGCCATAGCCTCCTCTGCACCCCTGCAAAATGATGGATTTAGAATGATAATCTAAGTAGCCAGCTTTTGCCATAAGCCACAGAGTGGGTCCTGCACAAAACAAACCCATTACATGGAGATAAGTACAAAATGCAAACAAATTAACTCTGGCTAATCACCAAGATGTGGACTCCATGCCAGACTCCTCAGCACGCCAACTGCCTTTTTCCAAGGGTATTTGATCTGTGCTTGCAAACAACAGGGTTCTTTAAGCATCATTGTCTGCTACTCAGCTGAATTGTCTCCCTTGATGCTCATCTGCCCTGTGTCAGCCAGATTAGTGGTGTTTGCTTATAAAATGATAACAAAGTTTGCCATGCAGTGGTTAAAAGCATAAGATGCCAGCTAGAATCTCACCTTGCTCCCTAAGCACATTTAGACAAGCATCCATTTTTAGAGACAAAAGGTTGCATCCAATATACAGTGATATACCCACTGAAATGAACAGGCTTTACAAACTTGGGCCCATTGATTTTAATAGGTCTACTCTCAGCAGATCTTGATTGGCTGCAGCCCAAAACTTCTCACAACTCAGGAGCATGCTGGAAGCCAAACTGGGTGTGACAGCACAATCATTCATGTGTTCACATAACAGAGGGGTTTGGTCTTCCTTTAAGAATAAAAGGAAGAATAAAAGGCATGTGGCAGTGGGATGCTGGCCCTTTCTATGTAGTCTTGCTGCAGTTGATTGCTTCAGGCTGCACATTTATATCCTACTGATCTCAATGTAATTGTTGACAGCTTGCAAGCTTTTGAGAGAAGAGCGCCATGCTACCTCATGGTAAGGAGAGACTGCCACACCCCCAGCCTCTGAAATGATCTCCTGCTCTCCTGCTCTCTGTGAGTGAAATCTTTTGCAAAAGTGTAGTGGGACAGGGTTTGGTAGAGCACAAATATAAGCAAAGGCTAGAGGTGGTATTTTTCTTTAGTGGGGGGAAGAGGGGAATGTTGGAAGGAACTTAGAAGGTCTAACAGCCTATATTTCCACACTTTGGTTCCTTTTTTGTGTGACTGCTGGGGAGAATTCACCTTTTTATGCCTATTTTTTCCTCACTACCAACAAAGAGTACCTTTAAAGTATTCAAAACAGTCACATATCATCACAGGTAATCATTTCAAGTTTGACAGCAACAGTCTTGATGGCCTTCCAATGTATAATTCTGTGGTTGTAAGATTTAACTTATAATGATCTATGAGAGGCATGGAAGAAGAAGAAGAAGAAGAAGAAGAAGAAGAAGAAGAAGAAGAAGAAGAAGAAGAAGAAGAAGAAGAAGAAGAATCTAATAGAGACACCAATTAGCAGGTGCAAACAAGTGGGGATGTTCTTGGGAACAGTTGGGCATGAGGGCATTAGCCAACTGCATGATGACTTTCCTTTATTAAAGCAGGTCCCTTAGAAGACTTGACATTAACCGGTTCCCTAAATACATTCCAACATCAAGGAGAAAATAAAATCTGCCCAAGATCCTTTCTTGCATCTCGTCTCCTGCATTAACAATAACGTCCAGGCCCTTGGTGAATAAAACACAGTGGAAGTGACAGCAACATGACAATCTTTAAAAGGGGGGGGGGGAGAGAAAGAGAATACAGTGATGGCTCATCTATTGTCTGAATTTTAGAGTCTTTTCCTGGTGCTCAAATTACATTATTTAGTATCAATTATCGTTCCACTGAAGCCTCAGAGAGGTGGAGAGGCAAAGTGTTTTTATCTCATTAGCATGTCTTTCCTGTTAACCATTTGCTATATTAGCTCACTTTGATCCTGCCTTTGATTCTATTGTGTGACACGGAGGCCATGTAATCTGCTATTATGTCCATTTAATACCCAGGCAGCCCTTTCTCTTTGACAAGCCAATTTGTTACCGTCACATCGGTCTTTGTGGATTGAACCCAGGGGGCTGACACCCTTCTGACTGCCCTGCCTGGTCAAAAATGACAGGCGCTGATTTGACTCAGAACCAGATTGAAGAAACTTCACAGCCGCGTCTGAATAAATGTCACACCAGGAATGATGTAATCACAAGAATGGGTAGCGTGGAAGAGAGGGTCAAAGAGGTATTTTCATTGTAATGATGCCATGGCTAAAAAACAAAACAAGCAACAGCACCGCACACACTCCAATGATCTCAATATCCTTTCAAAAGTCCTCAAGTTCCATAGCTAGGGCTGGAGCACTGTATGAGAGCCTCTCCTCTGCATCACCAACACCATCATTTTTAATTTGTATACCATCTTTCTATCTTACAATACTCAAGGTGGTTTACAAGCTGAAGAAACAAAAAATGTACATCTTATAACAATCTAATGCAATACAAAAATGTGATAATAAAACAAAGCTTTAAAATAAGCAGCCTACATCAAAAAGTAACATCCAACAATTATTAGAATAGTATAAAATAATAATATCAACATATAAAAGTTAAACAAAAATCCACTCAACGCTTACAATAAATAATTTGTAAACTATAATCAATAGAACAACGGCGAGCCACAGTACATAAAATAACACAGTACAAATTGAGAAGCAGAGACTAGAGGGTGGAGCAAGGCAGGTGGAAGGAGGCCTTGCCTGATGGAGTCTCTACCCTCTGCATGCAGAGTGTCGCAGGTTCAATCCCCATTTTCTTCAGAGAAGTCTTGGAAAAGCTGCTACCTGAAATTCTACAGAACTAAGTGTGGAAGGCCAATGGTCTGACTTGGCTTAAGTTAGCTTCCTATGTTGCTAGGTGGGTAATGAACTGGAGAAACTACAGCTGAGTGAAAATGGCCTTCCCCAATTGTCCATGCTGTTTGTGGGATGTCAAAATTAGGGGAGGTGGGATTTTTCTGAATATTTTTGGGGAGATGAAATTCTCTAATAGCTTTTCTAAGAAAATTCTCTTCTAAGAAAGTCTGGCTCATTTAGGGCACAATCCCGTGGTGGTGGTGGAGGAATGATAGATACATGAAGGAATGACTCCACCCCCATCGTTCAGCCCGGACACTGAGTTCCAGCTCCGAGGGCCTTCTGGCCGTTCCCTCACTGCGAGAAGTTACAGGGAACCAGGCATAGGGCCTTCTTGGTAGTGGCACCCACACTGTGGAACACCCTCCCATCAGATGTCAAGGAAATAAACAACTACCTGACTTTTAGAAGACATCTGAAGGCAGCCCTGTTTAGGGAAGTTTTTAATGTTTGATGTTTTATCGTGTTTTTAATATTCTGTTGGAGCCACCCAGAGTGGGTATAAATAATAATAATTATTATTATTATTATTATTATTATTATTATTATTATTATTAAGCCAGTGCAGCTACCTCATCCCATGCTCTGCCAGGATTGAGGTGGCAGGGTAGAGGCAAGGATAGAGATGTGAAGGCCTGGGAAAAAACCAGAAAAATTCGGGGGACACACACCCCTTTTTCTGTTTTTTTCCTGAAGCCTTTTTTGTTTTTTCCTGAAAAATTGGAAAAATTGGAAAAATAAAAAATAGATTATTTTAACACGATGAATAAAATATTTTAAGATAAGGGGTTCAAATATTTTATAAATCATTTCTTAAAAATATGTATGGTATCAGATGATTCTAAATTCTGTGAGGACAAGCAAGTCCTAGGTTACAAACTGAACTCTCCAATGAATAGTTGTTACATCTGGATTTTTTAAAATTGTTTTGTGGTTGTTGTTGTTGTGTTTTTTGTGTTGTTGTTTTTTTTGTTCCACATAAACTAGTAAACAGTTAAGGAGATTGTTGCTCCATTTGTTACAAATACAAATAAATATTATTTTAAAAGTAAATTCTGTAATAATTGTTTGGATACACTATATTTTAATATGCTAGTTGTGATAATTTTATGCCCATTAAAATTGTCCATAGTTATATTTTATGTTTCTAAAGTAACAGAATGACTTTCAATCTGGAAAAGAAAAAAGAAGTGCTAATGTAGCATTTCTTTTTAATTTTTCTGAAAATTTCTGGGGGGTTTTCCGGGGGGGAAAGGGTTTTTTTCCAAGCTTCAAAATTTTCGGAGATTTTACATCTCTAGGCAAGGACCATGAAATAATCTGGCACTCCTCCATCCATTTCCTGCCTTATTGTTTTTTTAAAAAAGAAACAGGGACATAGAGATTTACTTAGGAACATGAATACATTTCTTGCCAGTTGGTGCCATGTCAGGGGACCTGGAGTCCAATGCCATAGTGGCACCGAAGCTCTGTTGGTGGTTGAACCAAGGCTTTAGAGGACCCAACAGTGGTAGGATCTGACATGATCTCCCTATCTGATATTGACACACTGTCTCCACTGTTGAAGGAATGGATATGATCTGTCCTATAGCCCCTGGGAACCCTCCCAGGGAGTGCAGAATTATAACCTTGATGTTGAATGAAACCCTATTATAAGAGGGCTGAGAGGTCCAAGACCTTTGCTTTCTTCAACAATATTTTAAAAGTTATACCATATCAAACCTAGATCCACACAGTTGTTTCCGAAATTCACAGGTGGCTAACTGGTGATGCCACTTTGCCGAATATGCTTTAGGAGGGGACTGAAGCTTTCCAATAGTTCAAGAAGTGTGCAAAATTATCCCACCCGTCCCCCACAAAAAACTGTGGAAACCCTATATGTTATCCACCAGCTCCAACCCACGAGCCCATTGCCCGTGATCTAAAGCAGAATAGGAAAAATACAGACTGCTGTGGGAAACCTTTCTCCATATTTTAACAGATTTTTCAAGCCACCTGGACTCTCACCTTACATATTTTGGATATTTAGCTACAAATGCAATTACATGATTTCCACAGGGTAGATGCAAATAATTGTTACACATTGAACCTGCCATTATGCCTCTGGGTCCTCATTCAAAAGCACAAACAGCAGTGCTGACTGGTGATATTACTGGTCACTAAATTCCATCATTTGTTGGCTTGGAATGTCAACCCCACTGACTCATAATATTTGCTTTCAATATGAGGTCAGCATTATGGTACCTAAGTTCTTATTTGGCTCAGGTTTCAGTATAAACCAGGGAACTACCTGTCCCTTCCACCCACTTATTCACTCACCCTTTCAATTACTTGGCTGCTGGAGCAACACCAGTAGTGATGGAAGGATAAGTTTCTGACTTCCTATCCTGCTCTTGGTGCCTAGTCTGCTGCCATGATACCTAACATTAGTATGGTCATTGGGTGTCCCAGGAAAATTCCATTTCAAGTAGTCTATGTTGCCTGGGATGCCCCCATAGGAGTATTCATTTTAGGCAACTGGGAGCAAATGAGAAAGAAAGCCCCATAATCTGAAAATGATCTCCAAAAAATGACCGAAGCCATAGTCCTCAGAGTGTGCAACTCCAATACTGCTAAGGCCAATGTCATTTTAATAATAGTTCAGAGCTGGGGTGTGTGGAATAAGACTTACAAGGTGAAAAACAATACTCTCCACTCAACATCTTCTGCAGCTGTATTTGCAAGACTGGTAAAAAAATGAAAGAGTTTTCTATTAAAACAGGGAGTACCAAAACTGAAAAGGGCAAAGAAAATATCAACCCATGGTGGCATTTCCACAAACTGAAGTGAACAAAAAAAAATCAGCAACTGACTTTAACTTTTATGAAAGCTGAAGTGGGGAATTCTATTAGGCAGCAGTTTATTGTTCTCCGGTGCTGAAAAGCAGTGGGGTGGGCTATAAAACCTAGAGTTCTCTCTGAATCGTGAAAAAGGTGCCCAGTGCTAAACAATTATCTGCTCTGCACCATGTGGCAGCTGCAGGGGTAAAATTATTCCTTGCCCATTAAGTAGTGAGCTGCCCATGTGGCTTAATGGAGATTTTCTTGAATTCTTCTTTTCAGGCCAATCTTGAAATCTGCAGGACAGCAATGCAGTATCAGAGTTCAGAATGGCCTGTAATAGTGGATGCAATGCTTCCAAAAAAATATTCCTGCTAAGAGGTTCCACGTATCATACAGCACAGACAAAGCATGAAAAGTAAGGATAACACTCTCTTCTGTTGTTACCAGACTTCACCCGGAGCACAATATCCAGTTCTGAGCATCTCAGTTTCTGAAGGCTATCCAGAAACTGAAACACTTCCAAAGGAGGCTGCTGAAGATGCTGAAAGGACCTGAGGACTAAGTCCTATGAAGAAAGGTTGAAGAAGAGGAGTGCGTTTACCCTGGAGTGCCTAGCAGACAGAGCTCCTTACCACCATGCATGTTGATGCATATGGAACAAGTCCTCAAGAAGTGACAGGACTTGATAACATTCAGTTGCTTCCAGGGGGGGTTGTATGGAAATACACATGGCTGCCTCAAACATTCATGGGGATGGTCTGTGAAATGGTGGAGGAATATTAAATGCAGGTTATTTAATATATTAGCTGTGATAAACCTTAAAAAAAAAAACATTCGATGCACCCGGTGTTTAGATTCTACTCTTTTGATCTTTATTCGGATCTTGATTCTGTATCAATTTACAGATCTGCCAAAAGTTTGAGGAAAGAATATATGTTCCATTGGATTCATGTGGGAGTTTGCTTCCTTCTTGGACTTTTAAAAAATATTTTTAAGAAGCTGTCATTCTATCTAAAATTATAGGATGGGAAAGAGTGTTTACTGCACACCCAAGTGCATGGCAGCAAGGAGCCTCCTGCCCAAGCCACTCAAGCTGTGGGCAAGTGGATACACTACAGTGGTACTTCGGGTTAAGAACTTAATTCGTTCTGGAGGTCTGTTCTTAACCTGAAACTGTTCTTAACCTGAAGCACCACTTTAGCTAATGGGGCCTCCCTCTGCCGCTGCACTGCCAGAGCACGATTTCTGTTAAGTAGTGGGTGGACACAGCAGACGACACAGTGATTTTCAAGCAGCTCTCGTTTATTCTCAGACTGGAACAGAAGTGAACTGAAGGGCTCAGCAGCCTGCTTATATAGAACTCAGCTACAAGCAACAGTAACAACTTTCTGTAGTTACCCAATCCCTGAACATCACTTTCAATCCCTCATTTGCATGTGCGGACCTGAGTGAAAACTGCAGCAGAATGAACTCTATACACACACCCCTAGTGGCCTAGGGTAAGAACTTCAATACATAACAATTTCTGTTCTTATCCTGAAGCAAAGTTCTTAACCTGAAGCGTTATTTCTGGGTTAGTGGAGTCTGTAACCTGAAGCGTCTGTAACCTGAGGTACCACTGTATTTCAAACATTTTAAAGAAATACAATGGGGGCAGGGGGAGCAGCAATCCTAAGACCACATTGCAAGCATTTTAAACTGCTTTTAAACATTTGGACCACCACCTAATGGAATCTGCTTAAATGCAGTTTCTGAAATGATGTGGGAGAATGTTGGGAGCATCATCATGCTTGATGTACAAAAGAGCTCTGCAAATTTCCTCTGGTTTAGGGTTACATCACGGTTTGCATTAGGGATGGAGGGATGCTCCTATTTGCTTCCTGTGAGTTTTCTTTGAATGCAAATTGCAGCTGTGGGGGGACCCTGATTTTGATCAGGACCACAGTGGAGAGCAAAGAGTTAAAACCCCTTGACTCCCCACCACATCAGGGTCCCAATCCACGTCACACACCCCCATCTAGTTTGGAGCCTAGTTTCATCTGCCCACAGTAGGCCAGGTTATGACAGGGGCAGCAGAACCTCCTCAGAAACTAACCTCCAGCTTCGCAGAGCTTAACTTTTAAGTCATACTTTCACATTGCAATACAGAGGAATGTTTGCATGGCTCCTGTCCGATAACAGAACGATTAGCATTCATTAAGCACAGCCATAAATCTTCTTTCTCTGAAACTGCACTAACAAAGTCTTCCAGCCATCGGAACAAATGCCACACTTAATCTTCCTCCTCTGTTACCTCATCTACGGCTCATGTTCCAGGGAAATGTGTTCGGTATGCAAGAAGGAGGAAGGAGGGCTTGTTTTGCTTCAGATAAAAAGTTAGCAAAACGAAAGACCGTGACTTTGCTAAGGAAGCCACTTATTTATAAAGCAGAGGTGGGGATTATTATTTTTTCAGCCCAGGGACCACATTCCCTCAAGCGCAACATTTCTGGGGGCCATATGCCCAATGCAACATCGGGCAGAGCAATGAATGTGACTCTTATATTTGTCCAGTAGGCTACACCCCACCCATGGAAAAGTCTAACCCCCTGCACACATGTATGGCTCTATTCACCATTCAAGCAACTAAGAATTGACACAGTCCAAGGACGTATTCTAGACAAAAGCACTTGAGGAAAGCTCAGAGCAGGGCCAGTGAGGGGTGTGGCCTACCAAGAGGGGTTGTGGCTTAGGGAGAGTTCCAAGGGCCAGATAGAAAGGTTTAGGGGGCCACATTTGGGCTTTGGTCCCGAGGTTGCCCACCCTTGCTATAAAGTCAACTCCTACCAAAAGACCAAATTGTTGCTAGGCAGGAATCATCTTAGGAGCATCTCACCTTTGCTGGCATCTGTCTGTCTCAATAGACAATGGAGTGCACCTCCAGGGGTAAAGTCAAACCACTTGGTTAGCAGTCACAAGGTGACCTCCCCAGTGTGCATGCCTGAGGGTCTGGGCTGCCTTGCTGATGTTGTCCAAAGGAAAGCAGAGCATTTGGCTGCAGGAGTTCCCAGAAGGAGGCATGCAAGGTGCCAACCAGCTGTCTTAGGGACTTGTGTTGTGTAGGGTATACTCCTTAGCCTTTTCTTCTCCCAAAGACATCCCACAAGGCAGAGGAGGTTTAGGATCTGAGTTTTCCTTCTGCTAAGTGGGCAACCTTCCCAGGTTGATGAGCCTCACCTGCCCCCCACTTCCCTCTACAGCACATGCAGAAAACTCCTTCATGACCATTGGACCCACTATTGGTCTCATCCGCTCAATCCACCGGAGCCTGTCTTTGCATGCAGGGGAAGTCCCTAACTCACTGAGGGTTAGAGACCCATGAGCTACCCTCACCTGGTTTGGTTTGCCAGTCAAAGCTGTCCCTGGGGTGTGACTACTGTCACATACTGCCAGCTTCTAGGAACCAAGATGAGAGCAGAGTAGGGACCAAAGGTGGACAAACTACCTCAGAATGATCTCGACGTGTTCCCCACCAGAGGAAATACCACTCCCCTAACACCCCATACAACCCGATGTCTAACGTGCAGTTAAAAAAAAAAATCCTGAAATCAACCAATTATTTTATACTGTGAATGAAGGTGTCTAAAACCTTTTGCATTCTTTACATGCCTGAGTGATGTAGCAAGAGCCACTGCTTGGACATGCCAGATGGACCCTGCTCTATCTTCTCTATCTTTAATGACTGTTGCAAGGCCGTCTTTAGCATATATGCCGCCGGGGTGCAAAGATCCGCCCAGCACCCCCAAATTTAGTTTAGCCCCCAAATTAACTTTTATTATGCTTATGTCACTATTATCATTTGATAAACAGCGCTCACACCTGCATGGCTCCAAAAGGAGTTGTGTGTGTGTGTGTTTTGTTTAAAACCAGCTTTTCTAAAGAAGACAGGGAACACATTGGGAATCAGTGTAAAGACTCCACGCATGCGCTTACGGTCATAGGGAGGTGTCTGAAAGATGAGACGGGCAGGCATTGTGCACATGAGTGGGAGAACCATCTCGGGCAGCCTTTCATTGTGGGAGCAACCTTATTTCTAGAGGAACTGGCAGGGCCCTTGCGAGCACGCATATATGAGTTCTTCTTGGGAAAGATCCAGAGCCTGTGCATGCTCCCGTCGCTAGATAGGCACGTTCTCTTTCTGCCTGTCTCTCCCTCTTTCCTGTTACTCCCCCTCCTCCCGGCAGGCAGGCGGCGCGAGATTAGTTGTGTCAAAGGTGCCACCGACCCCGCTGCTGCGTAGCAGCTCAATACAATACGCTTAGGCAGCTTCAGCGGTGAGGACCTGGTGCTCCCCAGAATTTGGCACCCGGGTTCCCCGCACCCCTTGCACCCCTGGACAGGTGGGCCAGACAGAGTCACAAAAAATTATTTCACATTCCAGCTGCATGGATAGGATGTATCCCATTTCAGCCCAAATCCAGCACTCTGCACCATTCAGATGCCTTTATGCTCCATCCATAGACTTGCTTGCAGACATTTTGTGCTCCTAAATGCTTAAAAACAACAAAAATGGACATTTTCCGACAGAATATTATGTTATAATTCACATAATTTGAAAGCATTTCTGGCTGCTCTGATCTGGCAACCAGGAATATGGCAACTCTTTAGCACACCAGGAGTATGACATTTGATCCTTTAGCACACATGTCTTCCCAAGTAGAACTACAGATCACAAATTGCTGAGATTATGCATTTGAACTGCATTTCTGAACACCCTACAGAGGCATGTCAATGATAAGCCTTAGGAAGGCTGTAATCCTAGGCACCCTTCCTTGGAGGTGCGTTTCAATGAAGACAGTGGGGATTGCTTCTGAGCAAACATGTTCAGGGTTGCACTGTGGGCTGAGCATTTTTCAGCCACATTGATCTCAGTGGCAGAGTAAAAAACACCTTCTCTTCTAGAAATCGATAGGACTTTAAAATGCAGCTAGATCATGCCCATTGTTTGTGAACCTGAAAACGCCTTTGCAACATGGAATTCAATACTGAATATTCCACAGTAAGAAAACAGATTGAAATCTTTCATCTGATGAGTTTCCGATGCACCTGCAGGTGATTTCAACTCACCCAAACCTGGCATGAATGTGAAATGTATCAAATTTCTCCCCCATCCCTATTTTTCAATAGACATATACGGAACCACACCATTAAAAACCCCAGATATATAGCATTTTGTGTTCCAGCAGTCATTGTAGGAACACTTAGTTTCATCTTTTATTTTCTATGGGAACCTATTTATATACTCTAGTAAGAGATGGAAGCTTAAAAAAAAGTCTAAGTAATACCACTTCACTGGTTTCATTTTTTTTCAGGGTTTAACACATGCCTGTTCAATGCTGTAAATGATAAAAAGGTAAATGGGGGGGGAGCCGTTTTGTCTTCGCTAAGGAAGCACTTCATAATTATTTCATTATCTACGCATTATTTTTATCACTAACTTATAAGCCTTAGTTTTATTATCCGAAAGCCTTATGAGTATACATAATAGGTATATTGGCAAGCAGGGAGAGGGAAGAAAGCTTAAAACACCTTCCAGAACGAATTAAAAAGAAATCCAGCTGAATTTATCAAGCAATATTATATCTAGCAATGCAGTTCTGCTGGGAAAATCAACTCTCAGTGCCCAGGATACGGTGGAAGGGCTGGTTTGTTTTTGAGTGCATACTGACATGATTTGCAGGTGTGAACTTCTAGCAGCTCATGTTTAGCAAAATCTAACCAATGTGCAGAGGAGAAAGGAGCTAGTCTAGAGCATGACTGGGGAACCTGAGACCTTCTTGTGGTTGCTGGACTCCAGTTCCCATACACCCCAGCCAGCATGACCAATGGTTAAGTGTGAGAGGTCCAGCAACCTCCAGAGGGGCATAGGCTCCCACTTCATTTATAGAAACATATTTCGCAACGAGTGTTTTGATGATCTTGGACAGGGTTCAGCAACCTTTTTCAGCCATGGGCCGGTCCACCATCCCTCAGACCATGTGGTGGGCTGGACTATATATATTTTTTTGGGGGGGATGAATGAATTCCTATGCCCCACAAACAACCAAGAGATGCATTTTAAATAAAAGGACACATTCTACTCATGTAAAAACACGCTGATTCCCAGACTGTCCACAGGCCGAATTGAGAAGGCGATTGGGCCGCATCAGGCCCAGGGGCCTTAGGTTGCCTACCCCTGATCTTGGAGAACGAAGAGCTGTCTTGCAAAGTGCTTTTGATCTGAGCTAGTAAATTGATATCCCATGAAGCTACTCTTAATTTAGCTTAATCCAAAACCACTGCTTGCGTTAAGGAAATAACAGACATTTTTGCAAAAGCTGAAGGTTGGATTATAACATGGTAATATGGAAGAATGGCAGTCTTAATGCACATAATTTCCTAATCGCCTTTATGATCCCAAATATGGACAAAATTCAAAGAGCCCTGAGTGAATTACTTAAAACACATTTGAATAGGAATTTTCCCTACTTACTGCGTATAAATTAACAAAATTTATATATCACTTGATTGTAGCAAAACCTCAAAAGAATTTTAAAAAGTTAAAACTGTGAATAAAAAAAAAAAGTTAAAAAGCTGATTTTCAAAAATTCAAAAATAAATTTGAAAAATAAACTAAAAACAGATTAAAACACCATGTAACTTCATTATGTCTGGATTGCCTTGCTGGGAAAAACTGTTTTACATGGGTACTGGAAAGAGTACAGAGAGTACAGAGTACATTGCAGAGGCTTGAACCATATGACCCTTGGGGTCCCTTCCAACTCTCCAATTCTATGATTCTGTCAAGGCTCTGGGAAACCTATTCCTCCCCCGGTTGCAGCAAGAGCAGATAAAACAAAGTAGAGTCCTTTTTCAATGAGTTTTATTCAATCCTAATAGCGAGAGACAAACAAAACTCAACAAGCCTTAACAAACTGGACTCCTCCTCCCTCCCTCCTAGCAACAGCATCTTCCCTTATGGTGGCCACTTGTTGTCGAATGTCTTTGAGTCCTTTGTTCCTGTACTGTTAACAAATGCCACGTTCTGGAGAAGGGGAATCAGAAATACTTTCCAGTGACAACGTGTCATCTGGCTGCCCTGCCGCAGTCTCCCCCCCCCCTCTGGCCGCCCCTTCTTCTAACACTTCCCAACTTTTCTGTTCGTCTCTCTCTCTCTGAGCTGTGACTTTCCTCAAAGCCCTGCTGTAAATCAAGGCTGTCTCCCTCTTCTCCTGCAGCGTCAGGCTGGGAGTTCCAAAGTGCAGGTGGTGTCACACTAAAAGATCAATTTCTTACAAGTGCCTGTACAATAGACTCTAATCCACCCTGGGACCTGCTACTGAGTGGCAGGAATAATAATAATAATAATAATAATAATAATAATAATAATAATAATAATAATAATAATAATAATAGCCACATAGGAGCCAACTCCTAGGGGCCCCCAATAAAATATTTGATGGGCATTGTCATTCAAATGGTATGTGTGCACTGCATAATTTGATTGATTATATGGGCAGGGCTTACCTGCCCCCCATATTTTATTCACATTGGTACTGCTGTTGCACACCCCCCACACACACACACACACTTTGCTCTCAATCCAGAGAAGCAAGAGGCTTCAACACAGTTCAAGCAAAGACTCCAGCCAGGTAACTCTTCTAAGGAGAGTACAGTGCCAGGCTGGTGAGGGAGCTGGGTGGCCTGCATGTCTTGTGCATAGGCATGGCCTCGAAAAAGTCCAGAGGTTTGAACAGAATGACCACATTTTGTTCCCTGGCCTGAGGTTTCCCACCCCTGATTTATTCCATTTTGCAGTGCTTCTCCACTATATTAGAGGAGGGGAGCATGTCTTTCTTAGCCCTATGAGAGCCTTTTAAACTAGAGATTCCTCTTCTCTCTCTCTCTCTCTCTCTCTCTCTCCTCTCTCTCTCTCTCTCTCTTGTCTTCTCTTCTTTCGGTAATTTTCTCTCTCTTCCTTGGTCTTTCTTTTTTCGACCTACTAAGAAAGAGATAAAAAGATGAGAATTAAATATAAATATTCAAGTAAGATAAAATATTGTTTAATAACTTTTAATTATAGTTAAGTTTGTTTAATAAATGTTAAAAAATGTTAAAAAAATTGTAATGAATCAATTGTGGTAATTAAAAAAATTAAAAAATAAACTAGAGATTCCAAGGATGGAATTTGAGACCTCCCTTGAACCATTCCCCACTATGAATCCATTTAAATCCTTAACAATAAATCTGAACCAGAAGAGAAAACTGTATTTGCATCAGTATTTAGGACTCCTTGTTCCTCCTGATATTCACAATACCTGTGCTTTTTAACATCTCTCTCTCTCTCTCTCTCTCTCTCTCTCTCTCTCTCTCTCTCTCTCTCTCTCTTTCAACAAGAGCCAAAAAGACATTACCCAGAAACCCTCAGAGCCATTAATCTTGCATGGCAGCCTCTTTCACCATTTGGAGGAACAGAGCCCTGCATTGTCTAACCATTAAGGGGAGGAGGAAGTGGGGATGGAAGACAAAAGCTAAACAAAAAGAGAAATTCTGCATGGATGAAATACAAAAGGAGCCCTGTTTCTCTAGCCATGCTTCCAATACAAGGTCCTCGAGATCGTATTGACAGCTAAAGGGATTCATGTCCATGCCTCTATCCATTGCTTTGGAAACATTTGTCAAGCCAACACATTTGCAATGATCAATGCAAGAAGTTTTTAGAACCCCCTTGTCCCCCATTTACCGCTGGCTTGAATGCTTTATGGTCCCCCTTCTCTTGCCTTATGGCTTTTTCTATACACTCTGTGAGCTGCTGATACTGAACACTTGCTATTCAGAAGCACATGGTGCTGATTTGTTTGGGGCTCTGGGAGGCCTGAGTATCATACTGGGACTACCTACCCATCGCTGAGAGTCTTTGAGCAAAGCATTCTCAGTGCTTGCTTGATTTTCTCCAAACCAGAAATGTGTGTAGGAGATAACAGAAGTTTGAAAGCTTGCATAGAATGGTCAATTCACCACTGTATTGGGTGGTATTCAAATAACTTATACTCAGAGTAGACCCGTTGAAATTAATGCAACTAAATTAGCCATGTCTATTAATTTAAGCAACCCTACCCTGAGCGGGATTAGCATTGGATGCAACCAGTTCGACTTGGATCTTGAAAGACAGGGTCTGAACCCCTAGTTTCTCTAAAACTGGATCGCTAAAAACTTTATTCTGTGTTTATTCTGTGTTTCAGAATTTCTTCTTCACACCTCCGCACATGGACAGATCTGATATTTACTCATCCTAGAGAACAAGTGAGGGGAAGCTGAAATACTCTAAGAGATGATACAGTAGAATCTGTCTTTTGGGGAATGTATTAAGAAGATCAACTGATAGGTAAATTGCTTCTTCAGATAATAAAGGCAATACCCCAGTTCAGTAATACCATGAATATAATAAAAACACTGCAGGATTAGCCTAGAGGACATTCTAAGCCAGCATCCTTTCTGTCAGTGGCCAATCAGATGCATATGAGAAGTCAATAAACAGGGCATGAAAGCATAAACATTATTCCCCATAAAGATTTTAAGAGCTGTTACACCTCTGAGACTGGAAATAGTAGGGGAAAGTGGGGCACGTTGAGCCATTTTTTACTTTAAGCTCTACACACCTCAAAATAATGCACATAACAGAAAACTTTTGCATTTAATATTTATTAGGTACTATTCCAAACAAAACCAAAAGGTTAATGTTTCACATTTGATGGAATAAAATGACAAAAAATCACATTTAAGTTTTTCAAAATAATGGATCAATGTGCCCCAGTAGTGGGGCACATTGATCCTTCATTTGGGGCACATTGAGCCATTCCAATTTAAGAGCAAAGAAGGCATTTTTACTACACAGTATAAGCTTCCAAAAGAGTTTAAAAAATATCTCAAAGTTCTTAAGAGTCAGCATCACTTCAACTTGTACTCATTAAGTAAACATGGAAATGTTACCATCCTAGAAGCACGAGCAGTTCCTCCGAAGCAGAGTGGTTTAGGCAACAATTTTACAATATCCTCAAAAGGAATCAAAGCTTCTGGTTCAGAAGAGGGAGTGAACTTGGGCTGGTCATTCACTTTGGACAGAACACGTTTTAGAAATTTTACAATGAAGTCCCCATATTCATCAGTTCCGGTAACTTCAGCAACATAATGGGAAATTGTGGTTTTTCCTAAAATCTTCACGATAACAAAGTTTCCCTCTTTCACAACAGTCTTGTTGAATTCTATATTTTCTTTTTCCTCTACTTCATCTTTAGAAAAGGTTTCAAAATCAGACGAGTCACTTTCAAGCAGCTGGTTCGCATTCAACTTTTCTTTCATAATTTTTGACACAGCCTTTCCAGGCTCAATGTACCCCATTCCCAATTGGATCAATGTGCCCCACATCACCATTTCAGACATACATCTATTTTACGCAAAACAGGCTGGCAGCCATGACAAATATTTTAGTACATACTGCACTATGTTAACTATGATCACATAAATGAAAATATATTTCAGCTACCTTTACAACTTTTAGAGCTACATGGTTCACAATACATATACAATTTTTTACTAAAGCTTACCTAATTTAACAAATCTGGATTTTTTTTTAAACTTCTTTGAAAACACAAACCCAAACACAATGACAGTATGTAGTATCACTTCCTCAAGTAGTATTACCTACCTAGAATGTGTCCCTTAACTGTGTTTAATGCCTCATACATACCCAGGGGCATAGGAAGGGTGGACGGTGGAAGCGATCGCCCCGGGTGCCATCCCTGAGGAGGATGACAAAAAGGCACTCCGTGGGGGGCTCGCCCCGCCACCGCCGTGTGCAGCAGCTCAACCCACCGCTGATGCCACAGGACACGGCAGATCGCCCGCCCCATCGCAGACGCCGCAGTGTGTGCGGGATCGCTCATCCTGCCACCAATGCCACAGCGCATGACAGGTTGCCCTGCCGCCGATGCACGTGGCAGATCCCCCCCATGCAGCCCCCCCCCCCCCGTGCACACCATGGTCACTGCTCCAGGTGCCCATGCAGCTAACTCTGTCACTGATGTTATGTTGCGTTGACATGTGTCCTTTGGGGTGCCCTTTATGCTTGGCAGGAACACCAGGGTGAATGCCAGTCCAGGAGTACCCCAAGCCATTGGTGGGGGGGGGGGTTTGACAAAAAAATGCACCAGGTACCACCTGACCTTGCTATGCCTCTGGACACAATCATGCTGGTTGGTGCTAATGGGAGCTGGAATCCAGAAGCAGTGGAAGGCTCAAATATTCCATACCCCTGCCCTGCACCATGCTATCCTCACATCAATACTGAGGTTGATTAAGCTAAGAGAGCGTGATTGGCACAAGGTCTCACAGTTAGCTTCATAAGAATGGAGATTTGAATCCAGTTCTCCCTGGTTCAATACTTTAAGCCCTCCACCAAAACCATAAAATGTTGTTGATGTTCCGGTTGCCACATTTTTTGATGAATAGAATCATAGAATCATAGAATCATAGAATCATAGAGTTGGAAGAGACCACAAGGGCCATCCAGTCCAACCCCCTGCCAAGCAGGAAACACCATCAAAGCATTCCTGACAGATGGCTGTCAAGCCTCTGCTTAAAGACCTCCAAAGAAGGAGACTCCACCACACTCCTTGGCAGCAAATTCCACTGTCGAACAGCTCTTACCTGTCAGGAAGTTCTTCCTAATGTTTAGGTGGAATCTTCTTTCTTGTAGTTTGAATCCATTGCCCCGTGTCCGCTTCTCTGGAGCAGCAGAAAACAACCTTTCTCCCTCCTCTATATGACATCCTTTTATATATTTGAACATGGCTATCATATCACCCCTTAACCTTCTCTTCTCCAGGCTAAACATACCCAGCTCCCTAAGCCGTTCCTCATAAGGCATCATTTCCAGGCCTTTGACCATTTTGGTTGCCCTCCTCTGGACACGTTCCAGCTTGTCAGTATCCTTCTTGAACTGTGGTGCCCAGAACTGGACACAGTATTCCAGGTGAGGTCTGACCAGAGCAGAATATAGTGGTACTATTACTTCCCTTGATCTAGATGCTATACTCCTATTGATGCAGCCCAGAATTGCATTGGCTTTTTTAGCTGCTGCATCACACTGTTGACTCATGTCAAGTTTATGGTCTACCAAGACTCCTAGATCCTTTTCACATGTACTGCTCTCAAGCCAGGTGTCACCCATCCTGTATTTGTGCCTTTCATTTTTTTTGCCCAAGTGTAGTACTTTACATTTCTCCCTGTTAAAATTCATCTTGTTTGCTTTGGCCCAGTTCTCTAGTCTGTTAAGGTCATTTTGAAGTGTGATCTTGTCCTCTGGGGTATTAGCCACCCCTCCTAATTTGGTGTCATCTGCAAACTTGATCAGGATACCCTCAAGCCCATCATCCAAGTCATTGATGAAGATGTTGAATAAGACTGGGCCCAAGACAGAACCCTGTGGCACCCCACTAGTCACTTCTCTCCAGGATGAAGAGGAGCCATTAATGAGTACCCTTTGGGTTCGGTCAGTCAGCCAGTTACAAATCCACTGAATGGTAGCATTGTCTAGTCCGCATTTTACCAGCTTCTTTACGAGAATATCATGGGGCACCTTGTCAAAGGCCTTGCTGAAATCAAGATAGGCTACATCCACAGCATTCCCTTCATCTACCAGGCTTGTAATTCTGTCAAAAAATGAGATCAGATTGGTCTGACATGACTTATTTTTCAGAAACCCATGCTGACTTTTAGTGATCACAGCGTTCCTTTCTAGGTGCTCACAGACCGTTTGCTTAATGATCTGCTCTAGAATCTTTCCTGGTATTGATGTCAGGCTGACTGGGCGGTAATTGTTTGGGTCTTCTCTTTCCCCCTTTTTGAAAATAGGGACAACATTTGCCCTCCTCCAGTCTGCCGGTACTTCCCCAGTTCTCCAGGAATTCTCAAAGATTACTGCCAGTGGTTCTGAAATCACCTCTGCTAGTTCTTTTAATACTCTTGGATGTAGTTCATAGACACAACAGAGACAACTGGGTTTAGAGGAGGGCAACAAAGACAGAGGCATGGAAAATAAGTCCTATAAGAACTGCTGGAAGGCATAGGGTGGGTTGTAGTCAGAGTAGATTCATTGAAATTAATGGACCTAATCCATCTATCCCATTAACTTCAATGCAAATACAGTGGTACCTTGGTTCTCAGACTTAATCCGTTCCAAAAGTCTATTCCAAAACCAAAGCGTTTCAAAACCAAGCTGCGCTTTCCCATAGAAAGTAATGCAAAATGGATCAATCCATTCCAGACTTTTAAAAACAGCAATTTAACATGAATTTTACTATCTAACAAGACCATTGATCCATAAAATGAAAGTAATAATCAATGTACTGTACTATAAAATAAATAAGACAGTATTGTAGATGATAAAAATTAAAATTATTATTTTTTCTTACCTGTACTAATGATAGCCATTGTTTGGATGGGGGGCTTTTATCCATTTCCGCAGGTTCACAATCAATCAATTAATCAATCAGTAGCTGAACTGGGTTCCACACAGTCACAAAAACAAATTAACCGAAAAGCCTCAAAAACAAAAATGCAAAATAAATAGCAAAAACAAAAGCGCCAAACTTAACCATTCCAGAAGTCCATTTGACTTCTGTAAATGTTTGAAAACCAAGGCGCAGCTTCTGATTGGTGCAGGTGCCTCTGAAACAATACTCGACAGTCGCATTGGACGTTCAGCTTCCAAAAAATGTTTGAAAACCAGAATACTTACTTCCTGGTTTTCGGCATTTGAGGACCAAGGCGTTTTAGAACCAAGGTACCACTGTAGGAGTAATATTATATACAACCTGGTATGTTTCACTTGGAGAAGAGAAGACTTGGTGGTGGTGAAATGATAGCACTCAAAGTGCTGCCACACAGAAGAGGACAAAATCTTCTCTGCTGCCCAAAATGGCAGACATAGATCTAATGAGTTTAAGCTGCATGAGAGAAGATTCTGATTGAGAATTATTCTGATGATAGGAGAAGTTGAACAATGGAACCAGCAACCTAGAGGGTTGGTGGAGTCTTCCTCACTTGAGGTCTCCAGGCAGAGGCTAGGCAGCCATCTATTAGAGATGCTTAAGCTTTCTGTTTCTTGCATCATTCAGACTAAATGACTTCAGAAGAATTCTGTGGGTTGCATCCAACTCAGCTTCGCTCACAGCAGACCCATTGAAATTAGTGGACCTAAGTTACTCCTGTCCATTCAATTTAATGAGTCTAAGACATAAGATGAGTCTAATGGATCAGGCCAGTTGCACGTGGTTCTATCCATTATTCTATTCTCATAGTGGCCAAACAGATGCCTGTTGGGAAGCCTGCAAGCTGAACAGGAGCACAACAGCAATTTGCCTCTCTGCAGTTCCCAGGTCTACTCTGAATAGGACTTGCATTGGATACAACCCTACTGTTTCTGTTTCCCCTGCAGTAGGAGAAGGCTGAATTAAATTGTGCCTCATTGCAAAGGCTGAATATCTAATTCGCCTGGGGAAAATGCTTATTATTTTTGCATTAAAAGCTATGATTCCCTGAAGCTGCTTTCATGCATGTTAAGCCCTGCCGACTTTCACAGGGTTTACTTACACATCTGTTAAGACTAAGGCACAAGTTTACACATTTCACAGTGGCCAAAAATAAATTCCATGATGTAACGTAAAACACTTCGTAATATGGGGAGCAAAATTTCTGTTAAAACTTTCAGTTTAGTACACAAACATTGGCTCAATGTCATGACAGGGAGGAAACTCTTTTTTACAACACATGCACACAAATGAACTTACTAATTTGTATTAAATGAAGACACAGATAGCTTTTAAAAGATGGATCTAGTAATAATAATCATGCCTTCTATAAACAGGTATGTACTAGAAGTATGTACCAGCCACAAGTTTTAACTTGTACCTGTATCTGTAGCTTGGGGGGGGGGGGAGCCCAAACTTGTTTCAGAGCCAAATGTTTCCTTCCAATTTGACTTATTTGTTGGGACTGAGTTAGATCTGTTAAAAACCCATTCAATATAATGGAGAATCTAAAAATGTCTGTAAATCATCATCTTCTCCTTCTTCTTTTGCAGAAGTGGATGAAATTTGATGGTGTAACAGGCTACTCCGAAGTGAATTAGCCTGCCAGATTGTACGCAAATACATCCAGGGGCTTTCATGCAGGGTAAAGGTAAAGGTAAAGGGACCCCTGACCATTAGGTCCAGTAGCGGACGACTCTGGGGTTGCGGCGCTCATCTCACTTTACTGGCCGAGGGATCCGGCGTACAGCTTCCAGGTCATGCAGCCAGCATGACTAAGCCGCTTCTGGTGAACCAGAGCAGCGCACGGAAACGCCGTTTACCTTCCCGCCGGAGCAGTACCTATTTATCTACTTGCACTTTGATGTGCTTTTGAACTGCTAGGTGGGCAGGAGCTGGGACCGAGCAACAGGAGCTCACCCCGTCGTGGGGATTCGAACCGCTGACCTTCTGATTGGCAAGCCCTAGGCTCTCTGGTTTAACCCACAGCGCCACCCGCGTGGGCGTGCAGGGTAGGCACCTTTAAACTTTGGTTTTTAAATGAAAGGGAAGCCTCCCTTTTCTGCCAGAATTGGATGTAGTTGCAGGCATGGTTGCCCCATCTGAGGAGATGAACCCTGCCAAATATTAGAATGATAGCTCCAGTGGTTCTCGCAAAAAGGAAAGACTGGTGTGGGGGAAATGTTGTCACCAGCAGGAAGGACTCTGTTGGTTGCTGTATGTGGAGCTTCTTTCCTCACCATGCAATTTTGAGGATACAGCCTTTTCTCCCTGGGAGAGATTTCTTCATTGATTGAAATTTGGGGTGGGAAATAGCATAAATACCCAGGGCAGGCTGGGGTAGGGGGATATGTCACACACACACACACACACACACACACCCCAGCAAAGACTTGGGGGGGGGATACAATGAAGATGTTTCCATATACCTCCCCATTGAATAAAATGTCTTGTAAATCAGAGTTCAGATATTCAGCTCAGCCCAGATCCAAATTTAATATCTCCCTTTTATATTAAACATTGTTCCTTAAATGAAATCACACTCTTTTGTGAGCACTGCTGCCCCCTCTTGACTGCTGTGTGCTAGATTTTATTCTGTGCAGCTGGTCCTCCCAGGTCCATAAATTGAGTGCAAAGTGTTACAGCCAAACTCATTGGGTATATTAGTCAACAAGGTTTGGGGTGTTCTATATATTGAATGCTGCTTCTAAATCTCCCTGCCCAGTGTCTGGTTGAGTGAAGCCAGCACTGTTGTAATAACTCATCCTTTTCAAATAAATAATAAACAGCATATCACCAGGGCCCCTTGTGTACCATTGAGCCCATCCAGTAATTTATTATTATTTCTAGCTGCCAATTTATCCATCATTGGCCTCCCTTGTGTGTCTTTAGAGATGGGTTCCTTCCAGGCTTTGGTCTTCAGCCAATTAATTTATCTTAACTTCAACTCCTCCATTACCCAAAGGGATAATATAAGCCATTTCAAAAAACCATTAATATATATAAATAAATTGGGCTTTCTATCTTCTCTCTATTTAGTCATCTCCTTCCCAAGCAGATAAAAAAAAAAAATCTGTCCTCATGGTGAACTGACAACATACCTTAGCATTTTCCCTAGTTCCTAGAGGAATGAAAACTGAATACAAATCACAGTGTAGACTAGCCTCTTGTTTTTCCTTTGATGATATATTTCCCCAGAAAAAATCAAAGAACTGTTTTACACATACAGCGGAATCACATGGCGCAGCTTCTCCCAGATTGTACTAACTCAGACTTCAGATGGAAGAATCTCAGGTGTTAATTTGTGCAGCAGTGACAGCAACAAAAAAATCATGGACATAAAAAACTAGCATGTTAGCCTTGTCTTTGTTATGCTAAGTTTTAATGTGTAATGAGGTTGGTTGGTTTTTTGTTTTTTTGTTTTTAGTGAAGCATCCAAAAATGTCCACCACTCTTTGCAGCGTAATGTGGTACAGTCTAAGGCCGACTGTGTCATGAGATTCCATTGCATGTATAGGTCATTTGTTAGTCATTTGTGCATAACAGTACAGGAAGCCCTCAGTTTATCCAAGGGTTACATTCCAGGGATGACACCTAAAGCAAAAATTGCATATAGTCAAAACACATTGGGTGCAATAGTGGGTGGGATTGCCCGCCCCCTTTCCATCCTTGATTGATTGATTGATTGTTAAATGGACATAAATTGTGGGCTTATTGTACATTAAATAACTGTGGCACATTGCGTTTCAGTCTGAGGCTGCTTATCTACTCCATAAAATGCTTTGCTGGCTTGCTGCCCTTTCCACACACGCACCCTCAGATAAACACTTTTATATTGTCATGTGGTTTAAATAACTTAGTGGTGCCTCATCATCATTTGATTGGGAGTGCCTATAACAGAGGAAAATAAAAAATAAATGGAGAAAATGACAGCTGTCATAAATGGAGAAAATGACATCATTGCATGGATGAAACTTTTCATCAATCTATTGAAGTATTAATGTAAGATTAGCAGACATAGATAGATAGATAGATACATAGATAGATAGATGATAGTGTGTGGAGTGTTTGGATCCTTACTCATTTTGTTCTTTGTGGGAGAAACTGCAGTACTCATTTCCTACGCACTAGGATGCACCTGCATGCTTATTTAGACAGTAATTTCTTCACTCCATTAGGTTACAAAATTAGACATCCAGGGGACACAACTGAGGAAAACTACTTATCTTATAGTATAGAGGACTTGGCTCTTCAACCATTGTTTCACAGACGACAACTCCCATCATCCTTAAACAGCTTAATCAATGGTAAGGGATAAGAGATGTAGTTATTTAAACAAACAAACAAACAAACAAACAAAAATATAATAGTAATTCAACAACATCTAGGGACCCAATGGTGTACAGAATAACTACTAACATTGTATCTTGTATTTTGAACACTCCAAAAGACTTGGGATGCAAAGAGCCATGCATGGAAGGCGAAAAGTAAATGTGTTTGTGCTGTTCTATGTGCTTCAGTGCAAGAACTAGCAGAAGACCCACAGGACCGGGGTAAAAAAAACAAAAAACTGGCTCAGACAGCTGCTGGAACTCAAGCAATACGGCAGAGCCATCTTCTTTGTCCCCACCAGCACTGGTGTCTGTTTCAGTCCTCCTCATCCATATGGCTTTATTTAGTGGCCGTCGTTAGATCTGGGAAGTCACTCACCAGTTACAATTTCCTGCAGTGTACCAGAGTGCCTGAGGTAAAATCCATGGCATTGTAGGCAATTAAAATGGTAATTGTCAATTCATAAACCAGGAGAGGGCACCTGAATCTTCTTATATTGAGCCTCCTCAAACTTGGAGTTGGCTCTGAGCACCACAATGTATCAAGGTGTTTGTTACAGTGTGGGATTCTTTTCATATGTGATGTGAACTACCAGAATCAGCACCACACTCCAATTCCTAAAAATGGTTTGTTTGGTTTTTTTTGCCTAATCAGGTATTTAATGTATGGTAGTGAAGACGCTATAGGCAGCCAGGAGATTCACCAGTGGTCTCAAACCAAGCCAATAGCCATAGTAAGGCAGATCCAGGGCACACCATCATTGCCCAGGCAATATCCCACTTATAAAAAGGAAGCCTTTATAGGCCTTCCAGGTGAGGAGAGCCATTGGACAATCTGGATGCTTGGTGTCAACTCCAATAACTGGAAACTCTCCACTGATTTACCTGTAGCTCTGATTGCTCAACCTGAGGGGCACTTGTACACAGATCGGTGGGTTTCTTGTAGTAGCCCTGAGGGCTCCTGAGAGACTATTTACATCAGGGAAGGCCCAGCCACAACAGCAGGATTGATATTCACATCCCATCCCTTTACGCTCGGCTTCAAACAGGCTTGCAATTCATGTTCAGGACACTAGCATGAAACAAGCAAATATATAATTTTTGCAATGCAGATCTGAGTCATTTCATATTTGGTTTAACTGTACATCACGCACCCCACTTAAAATACTAGGGGGAAATGTTGCAAAGCACTGAATAGGTGTTGTGCATCACACACGGAATTGGAATAATTGTAAAATAATTTGCATCTCTGATGCCCGCTGGGTAGGGGGTGGGGTTGACAGTAATAATGTTCTCAAATGTCTAGTTTAGGGCATGTATCCACAATGGGAATGCTGGAATTTTGCATTAGTGTTGTTGTTTTTTAAGGGAGATATTATTTCTCCATCCCTGCACCCAATAGAAGAACATTCAAAGCCTGGAGAATTTACTTTGAATTATGCCCACGAGCAAAGGGAATGGTCAGGCCATTCATTTTTAAAATTGTGAGATGACTCACTCCGAGGGATGCTTGAGGAATTCATTAGGTCCACATTGTTTGTTTAATTCAGGATTTATAAACTATTCTACACTCAGAGAATACGGAATATGTGATATGCAGAACTAGATTATAAAACATATTAAAAATCATAAAACAGTATTAAAACACAATAAACAACAAGAAATAAAAACTGCAGAAATTGTTGTTATTGCTATTCCTATTACTAGGGAGGAAGGATGATATCATCATCAACATCTTGCCCTTCCTCTCAGAGGAGTCCAGGATAGCAAACAACAAATCAGCAGAAGAATACCATTAAAACAATTAAAACATTTTAAAATATTTAAAACATCAGCAGTATAAGTAGTCACACACCACCCTAGGTAACAATTTCAAGGTTGCCAAGAACCACATATGTCATCAAATGTCTAGCTGAATATTTTTCAGTTCCTCCTGGTTATTAATAATGAAGGAGGCACACATCACTAGGGAGGGTATTCTATAAACAGAGAACCAATACCAAGAAGGCCCTGCCACATGTCAGCAGCAGCCAGGGCCTTCTGTTGAATATAATTCTTGAGTGGGAGGGAGACAATATTACAGATGACAGGGGAAGAACAAGGAAGTAGTAGGTCCTCTGTGTGGAGAAGATGGAGAAATGCTATTGGGTGACAGAGAGAAGGTGGAACTGCTCAACACCTACTTTGCCTGTTTCTTCACCCAGAAAGAAAGCAGTGCCTAACCTGGGCTGGACCTACACTAACCTGTTTAACGTTATTAGAACAATATTGATTATATATATTGCGGTTCTATATTTTGATATTATTATTTTTTCTGTGAGCTGCCCTGAGACCTCCGGATATAGGGTGGTTTATAAATCCAATAAATATTAGCTACATTGTGCTAAAACATCACAGGGCACACTTGAAATTTAAATCATTTTTTCTTATCACACCTAGAGTACTGTGTCCAGTTCTGGGCACCACAATTTAAGAAGAATATTGACAAGCTGGAATATGTGTGGAGGAGGGCGACTGAGCTTATCAAGGATCTGGAAACCAAGCGTTATGAGGAACGGTCTAGGGAGTTGGGTATGTTCAGTATGAATAAAAGGGGACTTAGCGGAGATGTGGTAGTCATATACATCTATCTCCTGCTCTTTCTTTTCTTTTCTACAGCTACTTGCTACTCTAAATGCCAAGGAAGTCTGGCTGCTGATTGGCACGTTTAAGAGGGGTCCTCAAAGGCCCCTGAGATCAAAAAGACATGAGGACCATCCTTACCAGGGACACTGTACAAAATATATTACGTGTGTGTGTGTGTGTGTGTGTGTGTGCGAGAGAGAGAGAGAGAGTGTGTGTGTGTTGCCCTTTGACCACTTTGTAATGTTGTGAACCACCTTTCTTTCTAAATTAAAATTTCACACATTTTTAAATAAAAATAAAATCACATTAATGTGGAAATGGGAACATAATGGACTAAATAATGAGCACATGTGAAAATGACACAACTAGCACTAGCATGATCTGTCTACCCCTCCTCTCTCCCCAGTGCTCTGCTGAATATCTTTGTACCCATTTCCCTACCTTGTGTATTCTATCGCCACTGACATTTTCATCCTGGGAGTGTATTGTCTCTAGAAATGATCACCAGCCACGAGGCAAAATAACTGAGGGCTCCAGAAATGTGCATTCAGATGTCCTGGAGTCACTATATTAAGAGTTATCAGAATGCATTCCTGGCAAGGAAGCAGGGGGAAAAAATTAATCACAGCATCCCATTTTAGCATTGCTGGCAGCAATGGGGTCATGGCAGCTTCACAGAATTGATTAACTACTTATTAAACAAGAGCAGCAGTGACAGAGCTTTAAGATATCAAATTAAGGCTGGAGGAGCTCCCAGCAAACAAAGACTACAAAAGACAAATGCACGTTAATGTCTGCTTCAGTCATAATGTGACAAAAATCCACAGGAGGTTATCAGAGTAGCGGCATTCAATTTATCTGCTCTATCAAGTTGCACCCCAAGCCAAACCTGAAGACCTTTCAGAGTTGCCAGCAGATTGAAACAACAAAAATTAAGCTGGAATAACAACAACAACAACAACAACAACAACAACAACAACAACAACAACAACAACAACAACAACAGTAATAATAGATAATAGACGAGGGAGAATGTTTGAGTACAGAATGAGAGAGAGAGACAGAGAGAGAGAGACAGAGAGATGCCCTATCCAAGTATTTGAATTGTGTGTAAACGCCCCACTGGGGGGAGGAATAGGCAGGGTCGGTACTAGGGTTTTTTGCGCCCTAGGTGAGATCACCTTCCCCCCCCCCCGCCAATCCCTAGCACCAGCCCTGCGGAGAAAACGGATTTTGGGCTGCTCCCCCCTCCCCTGCCACTCTGCCGCTGGCGGAGGGGGCGGAGAAACCCGATTTTGGGCTGCTCCCCCCTCCCGCCACTCTGCCGCTGGTGGAGCGGCACAGGGTGGCGGCAGGGGACGGGGGCAGGCTGGCCAGCCCCCCCCTCCATTTTGTCGCCCTAGGCAATTGCCTAGTTTGCCTAAATGGACGCGCCAGCCCTGGGAATAGGACAAACATGCTAGCTCTGCCCCCCATTCCCATTGCCCTCCATGAGTAGTTGGTTAACTATCTGTAGTGGAGAGCTTGCTGTACTTGCTGAACACCGACTGTGTGATCTAGAACCTTGTAAAACCAGGCTTTTTCATTGAGCATTCCACAAGTGAAAGCAGGCTTCCTACTGCAGGTAGTCATGCTTCAACCCATGATGAGTGACGGTAGGGCAGAGCTAGCATTTGGCCCCACTCTACACCCACCCATGCACACATAAGTAGAGTTACCATACAACATGATGGATAGATGGATGGATGGATGACTAGATGATACAGATACTGTACAGATACAGATACAGATACAGATAGGAGAACTCCTGGAGATGGTATGAAATTCGGGCATTTAACAGTCTATTCAATTCCCCTGGCAGTTCATGCCTTACATTATCTTCCAGTCCAGCCTTCTGCTACTAATTGGTGCGACCTTGGGTGCATCTTTCTGTTCCTATCCCTGACGTTCATCTGCTATGAAGATGAATTAGTTATTTAGGTAGCAATCAGCTCGCCTGGTTTAGCCAAAGTGCAATCATTTCTCTTCAGGCCTATTAAGCGCTGGCTAAACTTTTCGTCTAATGCACATTGCAAATACACAGCCACTCTGGGAATGTCAGGCTCCTAAATATTTCGTTATTTGTTAATGAAAACATTCTTCTCAGAGAAGGGAGGAAGAAAGGGAGGGAAATGCGAGGAGGGAGGGAGGGAGGGGGGAAATCAATAAGGCACCCGAGTTCCAATTAAAAGTGTTTAGGGAGCTGTCTGTTTTTATCACATTCCAGCTTTGACTTACGCCACCGAGGTCAGCGAGTAGCCACAGGTAGGTGTTGGGAATTGCGTTGCGGGCTCAAACAAAGTCAGCATCAAGCTCCTGTGGAAGGAGGGGGCCTTTAATGGATGCTAAAGGCATGGGAGATAACAAGCCATTAGCTTTGCCAGACGATGCTTCGTGTCCCTATCTGTGTTCGTGCTTTCAAGCACCAGTGGAATAAATGTAGCACAGTGCTCACCTGAGGCTCTTCCTGTCCCTCCCCCCACTCCTCTCTGCCCACATGATGGATCAGAATAACTATGGAAATTGGAGGTGAGGGGTGACTATCATCTCCCCCCCCCTCCTCTGCATTGCTTTGAAAAAAACTAGTGGAGGCTGGGCCTCACCAGTGCAGCCAACAGTAAATCAAAAGGCAGGAGACAGGGGCCCCAGGGCTGCCACACTGTTAGAGAAATTAAAGCCAGTTAATCACTGTATTCATGAAATCTACATAAATGTGCACATGTACAAAGCATGGTTCTGAACAGGAGTCATTTGTATATTCTAGAGCAGTGTTCTTTCCCCTTGGTGCCCCAGAGGTTGATGGACTACAATTCCAATAATCTCCAATCAACTCAGGCAATGGCCAGGGGAGATGGGTGTTGGAGTCCAGCAAAGTCTGGGGACCCAAGCTGGAAGATGATAATTCTAGATGCTGCAACTGACATTGTCTTCAAAAAGGCATCCCCTTCCTGTGTGCCAGGATCTGCTGGGTCTGCGTACGGTTGTCCCACGTGGTGAATCACTGAACTCCAGCTGACAGCCTTCTCTGAATCAATGAACTCCAGCTGACAGCCTTTTTGGACTACAACTCTCATCATCCCTAGCTAGCAGGACCAGCTCTTCCTCAACTCGCTGGAAGTTAGAAAGAGAAAGGCCAGAATTGAGAGGTGGATTATGTGAGCTAGGAGGTAGAAGAATCTGGAAGCAGGCTGCAAAGCCAGAGACACAGAGCCGTGCCTAAGCTCTGCTTGAATCCAAGACTACAGCTAAGGGAGAAGCAAGACACTCTTGGGGTGTTAATGCTGTGAACACTTTCATTGTAGGCTCAAGTTGTATGTGTGTGTGAATAAACCATATATCACAAAGACACCATAGTCTCTGCTGTCTATCATTCCAAAGGAAACACAAACTCTGGGTAACCATTTGGAACCCCTGAAATCCCACACTGCTTGGAGAATGGGGTGGCGTGCAACACAAGCATTGCATTCTGGGAAATTGCTGTGGAAGAGATGATTCACTAATAACATGATATTCTCCTGCCCTTATCCTATGATGAAACTTTTCGACACCTATCTATGCCCTTGTGTTTTAGACTTCTTATTTAAACATGCTCTGTTTTAGTGTATTCAGATCTTATTTCATTTTAGGAATTAAAAGGGGGGGTGATTGAAAACATCTGCACCACAATAAATCCGGCCACACAAATCTGGCAGTCACGCGCACACACAAGCTCCAAAGTGGAAGAACGACAAGGAAAACACACCTCAAGGTGACTTCTTCATGACATAAACGTTGGGAGGAAATTGCTTCGTTGCTCTGCCATAGCTCATTCTCTCCCCCATTGGGAACACTGCGAAAAGACCTGAGCTCTGTGACCTGGAGGCTGGGCAAGATGAGGAGCCTGGAGTTGACATCTGGCCTCCAGGCGGGAGGGTCCAGCCAAGCCAGATAAACAGCATCTCCTCTTTGCCATTCAGTAACATGACAGGGCTCCAGATGGCTGGATTAGGCCTTCTGGCTGAAATTTGTCTTTCCCATAGCAGCTGATTAAAAAGGGAGGAAAGTGCAGGGTTAAAGAGCATATAAGAGGAAGACGTATGGAATCAAAAGCACAACTGAAGGCCTGAAATATTGATTCAAGGAGAGCCCTGGAGAGCCATTTCTCAACAAAGATGCCTGTTGCTCACCAAAATAACTGCAGGGTGGGGAAAAAATCAGATCTGAATGTACAATTTGAAGATGTATTTGCACTCTGAGAGACGTTCCATTGTAGTACATGTTGATATAGGGGGAGGAGACAAGTGAATGTGTGTACCATGCCCATCAATGATTCTATTATGCTGATTTCAAGTCTCCCAAAATTGGCCTAGATATAATCTGCTTCATAAGGGGGGTCCTGCAATTTGCCCACTGACTTTGATCATCTTTCAATTCTTTTCCAGATGCATGTTGCTGCTAACCTATAGATCTCTCAATGAACTCACAATTCAGTTATACAGGTGTGCATTCATTATTTTTTTAAAGAAAAGAATGAAAGATCAAATGAATTGGATCAATTAGTTTTTGATCTTTTATAGTAAAAACAATTTGGCATTTAAATAAATGGCAATTTTTTTCATTTGCTTGTTTGTTTTGTTCAATTCCATTGCTTTACATGGAAGGCATTGCTTTGAATTGAAGATATAAGCTAGAGATCTGTGCAAAGTTTGTAGAAAGATCATGGGGAAGAGAGAGAAAGAGAGCAGTAAAATTGACAGAGCAGGTATCACGTTTACTTTAGGTTACCAGGTAGGCTATGTCTGTGTTCCTGTTTTATAGTTCTGAAAATGAGGACCATTTGTCTTATTGGAGCAAGGCTTTTAGTGTGGCTGCCCTGTTCTATGGAATGACATTCATGTCAAGATAGAACAGGGGACCACTATCTAGAAACAAATTAAGACGTTTTTGTTCGAACCGGTCTGGCGCTCTGGCATGAGCCAAGATGCCTAGTCTTTATTTTTGAAGATTTTGCTTCCCAGTTTGCAAATCACCAGCAGAATTGGGATCAGAGGTAGAATTTAGTTTTTACTTGGGTATTATTATTATTTTACTCTTCCCAGAAGGCTGAGCCAAGCAGGGCATGACTTGTACCTGGGCAGTGTAATTGTGACTGATCACAATGTCCCTTGTTGAATTTCACCTGTGAGCTGTGCAGAGCTCTTGATGGCCCTGTGTGTCCCAAGGGTCACCAAAGCAGGAGAGCATTGCAGTCTTTAACACAAAGGCTCTGAGGAAGTACTTAATACTGTATATATTTTGTGCTTTCTGGGCCATAAACCAGGGTAGATGTTTTCAGAAAGGCTCCCAAGGTGAAGAGCCTGATCTCTCACACATTTATCAGTCTGAAATGAGTAAGTCTATTGGATTTAATGGAATAAAGCTCAGCTTGCTGCATTTGGATCCTGGATATTGTTACTTAATGAAATCTGTGCGAGCGGTGAATAGAACAGTGAATAGGGAAGCTCAGGTCCACAGGCCTGATGGCATATGACATTAGACACAGGACAGATTAAAAAATAATGCAAGCCAAGTTTGTAAAGCAGGTGTGGGGAACCTTTGGTCCTCTGGAAGTTGCCAAACGACAGCTCCCATCTGGCCAATTGTCAGAGGTGATGAAAGTTGTGGTCCAGTGGCACTTGAAGGGCAAAGGTTCCCCATACCTGTTGTAAAGGAAGGCTCTTCTTTTGCAGCTGTTTCTTGAATCATCTGATGACAGGTGACTGATGTAAAGTATAATTAATTTAATTCACACAAAATGGAAAGTGTATTTGTATTAATGAAGGCTTAAAACAGAAAATGGCTAAATGTGTATTGCTAACAATAGTTTTCTAAGTGGACTCTGAGCTCTTGCTGATTTGATGATTGACTAATTGTTGCTTTCAGCTAGCTAACATGTCAGTGTTGTAATCTTAGATCAGGTGACAAAGGTCTTGAGTTGCAAATTTGCCATCTTGAAAGGGTGGTGGCTGTTAGACTTTCTCTGAACGGAAGGATATAAATAGCTCCAGGCTAAGGCATCTTATTTCTAAGATGCTGAGCCTGTGCTATACACCATAAGACATTGTATGGATGATTTGGATGTATATTGGATGTTTCAATTCCGTTATGAAGAAAGTTCTGAGATAAATGTTTGAACAATATTTACAATATTTTAATGGGTCCGGACAATGTTTTCTTCCAACAGGAGTCAGTTCTTATGCTTCCAGTCGCTTCGAACTGTGCAGTATTAATATCTGCAATAATTGATAGGTGGGCAGGGGCACCCACCTGTCAAAGAAGATAGCAGAAGACCAGCCCTTTCTGGATCTGACTTTCTGAAAAGATGGGGTTCCCTGCCCCGGCGTATAATTGAAGAATAATAGAGTTGGAAGAGTTCTTGTAGGTCACCTAGCCCACCCTCCTATTTGATGTAAGATCTACAAAGCAGGATGCAGCTACAGTATCCCTGGCAATGGCCATCCAACCACTGAATGAGACCCCACTACCTTTCAAAGCAGGTTGTTCCACTGTGGAACAGCTTTTGCTGTTAAGAAGCTTTCCCTAATGTTCAGCTGAAATCTGCTTCTCTGCAGTTTCCACCGGCTGGTTCTAGCCCTGTCCCTTGGAGCAAGAAATAAGCCTGCTCAATCCTTCTGCATGACAGATATTTGAAGACCACTATCACATCTCCCTTCTTTTCTCTGGGCTAAACCTTCTTTTCTCTAGCACTTCCAAACATTCCTTATAGGAACAGTTTCCAGGCTCCTGGGGTGGGGGTAGGAGAGAGAGAATCCTTATTTAGTGTACAAACAGCCGAAATAAAATAACAATATGTTGACATGGGAGAAAAAGTGCACTCTCCAGGCTCCATTATCAGATTAGCTATGGCCTTTAAATGAGCAGGAATGCCTATGGCATTTATCAGTGGATTCACAGCAGTGTCACAAAGAAGAGCGTGCTTGTTTTTAAGAGTCAATTTTCTATTAACAGAAACTGAAATTGTGTGTTGCAGGGGACCACTTTCAGGTTGTAGCCTGATCCTCATGTTCTGGCCATCCGCAGCTTCCAAACCAAAAAGCAGCCGTGCCATTATATAATGTTGGACTTGTGATAATGATCTTATGGGTGGGAGTGTGGAGTGGGGGGGGTTGTCTGTAAATGGTAATGTGACAGTGATATTAGTTCACTTACTGCAAAATATGGTAAAGCAACTATGCTGCATTGGGAAAGCCGCCTGCTCATACTGCTGAGTTTCCATCAGAGCTGGGGAACTTCATGCCTGAATGTGGCCCTCCAGGGCTTCGGTATCAGGCCCTTGGGACTCTTCCCCAGACCACATCCGTTCTCTCCAGGCCACATCCCTCACTGCCCTGCTTCACACTCAAAATGCATTCCCCTGGCTAGAGTGTGTGTTTGAACTCTTGTAGTGATAGGGAGGGTCAGAGGGCTGCATTTGGCCCCTGCGTCTGAAGTGTTGCATCCCCACTGTAAATAATGGGACAGCCTCCACCAATGCATGTGAGGTCAGCAGCTTAGGATACAATGTTTCTATTTTCCTTGATATATGTAGGGTTTGGTGTCAGCGTTGATTGTGCAGGTTCTCTGTTGTTCACTTGTGTTTCTTTGGCGATGAGTGAGGTCGAGATTGGTGTAGGGTGTGGTTGTTCATTTGTGGTTGGCTGTGGTGATCTTTGGTTTTCTGTGTGAGTGGGGATGGTGGGTGTTTTGGGTCAGGTTAGCCATATTGATTTGTATGCTGTCGGTAGATTTTTGTCATAGTCTTGTTGGGCTGTGTGTGTGATGAAGGGGAACCATACTGGGGTGAAGGTGTCTTCTTCTGTTTGTCCCCGTGTCAGTTTCAGGTTACTGGTTAGTTTTTCTAGTAGGGCTGTTTCCCATACTACTTGGTACCATTGGTCCATGTTTACTCCTGACAGGTCTTTCCAGTGTCTGGTTATGATGTTTCTGGCTGCTGAGAGTAGATGGATTATGAGTTCTTTGTGTTGGTCACTGGTTCTCAGGACAAGGCAGGACTTTTTACCTGCAGCTAGATTGGACATGGTCTTGTGGGATCTTCACCTTCTTCATACCAGTGACACAAAAAAATGGGGTCTACTTTTTCTTTCCTATTCCTCGTCTCAAGTTGTAAAAGAAGGGAGGGGCAGGGAAGTGGCACCCTGCTTCATCCCATCTGCCAATCCCCTTAAAGGATCATGGAGGGTGGTGTTTTCTGTCCAGAAGCTCAGTTCAGGGGCTGACGTTGCATAGTACCCCCTACTAGATTGCCTAAAGGAGCCTGTTGGAAACAGTCCACAGCACTGAGGACCCCAATTTTAGCCCCCCCCCCCCACTGCTGGCTGGGCTGCATATCAAGCAGCACATGGGCTGCTCAGTTAATATATCTGTGACCCATGCCTATGTCAAACCTATATTCCTGTAACCAATAAAGTTGCGACTTTTTTTGTCAATGGACTCTTGGTTCTTATTTGCTGCTCATCTCCTGTTTCACTGCTCATGGGTCTGCAGGGCAGCAAGCAGACAAAGGCATCCCCCCCAGGGGAGAATGGTAAGTATGAAACAAAAATAATGAAAATCAATTAAAATTTACAACTTCAAAACTTTTTTGACCATCCAATTGTTGCTTGCAATTAAAATCTATATCTCAACAACGCGTAACTGAAGCCCAGAGTCAAGACCTTTTTATCCAACCAGGTATTTTAAATATCAACACAGATAGTTCTGTGAAAGGTTAGTGGCTATAGATTGCTCTGCTCCTACCAGCAAGGTGAAGAAAATTGTATTCCAGTTCATAAAGGTGGGGAGGTGGGGGGGCGGGTTGAGAGCCAGAGGATGGCTGTTTGTTTCAGAAGCTGATTCCTGGTTATTGCTTATGTGGGCTTTGAACTCATTGCTTTATTATATTTTATCTTGAGGGCAGGGAAAAAATTGCTGTGTTCCAGCTTGCCTAGAAACACTGTGCTTGACCAGTCTGCCAGCTTTAGCCTTGATAATATCCTGTTCTAAGCTTCTCCTAGCCAGTCCATGTGACTATTATACTGGGATATGGTACCAATCACATGGTACCATATCCCAGTATAATATGGTGAGAAGGCTTTCATGGAATACACAGTATGACAGACTGCTTTATGAGCTTTGTCTCAGTGGCAATGGGGGGGCTTTCTTGAAGTTGAGCCTTAAGCTGTGCACAAGCTCTTCCTCCACATATATGTTGAGAGTGGGATTGGACCAAGCCTGCGAGTCTCTTACCCTCTAGATGACAGGTTGTGTACACTGTACAGCTCAACACATGGACTAGGGTTTAAGGCAGGCATGTCCAAAGTCCGGCCCGGGGGCCACTTGTGACCCCTGGGCTGGTTTCAAACGCGTGCCCCCGGCAATTTTGAAAAAGCAATCTCATGTGGCCCCCGAGTGCCTGCCCACCAAAGCCATTTCCTTTTTGTGGGCTTGTAACGAGCGTTCCCCTCTGCATGGGGGGGGCAAGGCTAGCCCCCACGCCATTAGGGAGTCCCCGGCTGCGTCACTCCTTGGGTTGACCAATCTGGTCAGCCGGGGGGCGTGACTAAATAAATCAATACTACAGTACACATTTGGGATGTTGGTGCTGCAGCGATGGCGGTGGCAAAGGGGCGGCCGCCGCCTTGACCCAGTGCCGGATTTATGTATAGGCTAAGTAGGCTGAAGCCTAGGGCTTCTAAATCTAGGGGGCCTCGCCAGCCTACCCACTCCCCAGCAGGCAGTCTCCCCTCTTCCAAAATTGCAAACCCAAGACTTCATCCAAGGGCAGGGCAACTCAGGCCCAGCAACTATGAGACTCAGGGCTAGCCAGTGGGGCCCAATTTGAAGCAGTGGGGTGCAACTTGATTATTTTTTATTTTTTTGTAGGGCCCCAGTTCACAGCCAAAGTCTGCAAAAGTCTGCAAAATCTTATAGATATAAATAAGAGGCCTAATTTGGCCAAATTGCTCCAATTGCCTAAAGGTCAGCCCTAATGAGTCTGCGCAGGGGTTGGATTGACAAGCCCTGCACCTTCTAGGTCCCTGGTGTCACTATTCAGAGTACAGACTCAAGGACTTGTTATGGAAATAAAGTGGGGCACTTATTGGAAATCAGTTTTGTCACCTCTTCCCCCCGAACCCCGAGACAAAGAACCCAGACACCTTTTATTCACAGTCGCATAAGCACTACACTACAGCATGGCCATAAACCTGTACATTCAACCGCTGAAACATACACCCAATATGTAGCAATAGAGATTTATGTTACTGCTTTATGAATGAACACTGTGTTTTATGAATGGACTCTGTGTTTTGTGAATTACCCAAGAGCCACCAATAGGGAGCTCTAGAATCTGACAGCTAACCAATTGGGTACTACCAAACAGCGACTCCTGTTGCTGAAAGCAGATAACCAGCAGGGAATGCTTCAGCTCAGCCTTGCACTGTTGACTGTGCAGATAATGGAGAAAGCTCGTAAATTGTATCCCTTCTGGCATCCTACCCAACTCTGTTGCGCTGGTGTAAACCCTGGTGCACCAGAAGCCCAGAATAACAGCAAATAAAGTTTGCTCATACGTCAGTAACTGATAAGACTTGTCAACCAGTTCTTCCAAAGTCTTCTTAAATTATAAAGCTCCAAAATACAGGCCAAAAGAGACCAGGTCTGAGAAGAGCAAGGCATACAATGGGCACCACCAGTGAAAAGGCCCTGCTCTGTGTAGCTCCTGCCCTGTCATTTGATAGGTGCCCACTTGCCCTCCTTCTTGACATGGAATGCTCTCTATTGGAAGTCTCCAGGTCCAGTACAAAGACCATAAGAAGGGAGAGCAGGGACCTTGAAGTTCCCAACAGCTGTTAATCAAGCAAGCAAGCACACAGGTCACCTTTGTCACAGTCAGGACACCTATGTCCTGGCCAGGCCTGCACCCAATCTTGTTTTTGTACAATCTTGTTTGTCCTCAGTAACCAAAATTATATTATCAACATATACAACCAGAAAAGTGGTGTTCCTTCATTTGCAAGGAATCATATAAAACAAAGTAGCACTAATAAAGAAAAGTTACAGGGTGGCAACAGAAAGCAAACTAAAAATGCTTTTGCAGTTCATCAAAACTATCCAGCAATATCAGGTTATAGGGAAACTGGTGCTATTAACAGTAATCCTTCTAGTTGGTTAATTGGTTGGGCAACTTCCATGCACATGACATGTGATGCCAAATATTTTCCCCAAGAGTTAAATGATAACTAATCAGAGGCAGCTAAAGTTGCAAATGGCAACAAAATATATGTGAAAGGAAGAGGAGCAGGTTTGCTCAAGTGTGTTGCAGATAGAAATACTGTTTGTAATGAAAACAAAATAAAAAATAAAAAAAATCCTTCCAGTAGCACCTTAGAGACCCACTAAGTTTGTTCTTGGTATGAGCAGAAGTGTGCATGCACACTTCTTCAGATACCTTTCATTTCATGCGGCTCAATGTGGTGCCTTCCATAGTTCCAGTTACAGGTAGGTAGCCGTGTTGGTCTGCCATAGTCAAAACAAAATAAAATAAAAAATCTTTCCAGTACCACCTTACAGACCAGCTAAGTTTGTTCTTGGTATCTGAAGAAGTGTGCATGCAAACGAAAGCTCATACCAAGAACAAACTTAGTTGGTCTCTAAGGTGCTACTGGAAGGAATTTATTTTTTATTTTTTATTTTGTTTTGACTATGGCAGACCAACACGGCTACCTACCTGTGTTTGTAATGAAGTGAGAGCAGTAGTTTAATTGCTCGAATTAACAAATAAGAAAGTTTTGAGAATTTAAATTTTAGATTAAAACTGATTACTTAATTGAGAAGGGGATTGTAACAAAAACACTCAGGCCTAATTTGAATAGTAGACTGTACTCGTCAGGAGAGCTATGAGATTCAGGTGAGAATCAGATGCCTTGTCAATCCCAGCAGGTATATAACAGGAAGACCCGGCCTGTGGCCTCGCCAGGCCATAATAGATTTACAAATTTCAGTTACTGCAAAAGTTTTCAGTGTTAATTTTATGCATTTTTTTTAAATCACCGTGGTATTTAACAACAATATTTTAAGTCCTTTGGAGGAGAAATTGTGAATTGCAGAATTTTAAATACCTGTCATCATCCTTGGCTTCACTCAATTTTGTTTATAACAAGATATTTAACCAAAATGAAAACAAACCAATAACACCACCCCCCATCCAAAAGAGCCACATTTTAAAAGGGCATAGGATGTCAATCAGGTCAACCAAAGGCCTGGTTAAAAAGGAATGTATTTGCCTGGCATCTAAAGGTGTATAATGAAGGCACCAGGTGAACTTCCCTGGGGAGAGCATTCCATAGACGGGGAGCCATTGCAGAGAAGGCCTGTACTCGTGTTGCCACCCTCCAGACCTCTCGAGGGGGAGGCACACAAAGAAGGGCCTCAGAAGATGATCTCAGGGTCTGGGTAGGTTCATCTGGAAAGAGGCCGTCCTTGTGGTCCTGAGCTGTTTAAGGCTTTATAGGTCAAAACCAGCACTTTGATTTGGGCCAAGAAACTAACTGGTAGCCAGTGAAGTTGGACCAGGATTGGTGTAATATGTTCAAACTGTCTTGCTCCCGTCAGCAACCTGGCCACTGAATTCTGCACCAGCTGAAGTTTCTGAACTGTCTTCAGAGGCAGCCCTATGTATACCGCATTGCAGTAATCTAACCTCGAGGCTACAAGAGCATAGACAACAGTAGTTAGGAGTTAACATAGCATCCTGAAGATGTTATGGACTAAGATTCCCATTAATGCTGCCGATTGACCATGCCAATTGATGGTCATTGTGGTCCAAAACATCTAGAGAACACCACATTGTAAACAACACCCATCTCTATGAACCTATGGTCTGTCTTTGTATAAGACAGCTTAGTACTTGTGGAGGATGTGTGGCAAACAAGCCATCTTGTTTCCAGGAGAGAGAAAAATAAGAAAATCATTACACAATGGTCATCCCTGTTCAACAGAGATCCCCCCAATCAAATATATAGACTTCAGTCTGAAAATGAAAAGTAAGTATAATAATTATCTTTTGACTCCACTGCATAGCTGGATAGGATCAGGAGCTTTCCCATTGCTAAGCTGAATCTTGTTTACGGTTGAAATCAGCCTTTCCATCATCCTTGCTGTTTCCAAACCTGGCTTCTTTGTGATCAGGTGTGGCGGAGTCTGGGTCAAAGGGAACCCTGTGCCAAGGAGAGATGCAAGCCTCAGCTGTAGCCGGCGGCATTAGCGTATGGCACCGAGATCGGGGGGTGGGGGGTGGGATTGAACAATTGGCAGAGGCGGCACGGAGTGAGAGAGAGAGAAATTAATCGTCATTTAGGAAAGAGTCGAAACAGGCTGCCAGGCTCCGTCAGTGCTGGCCAGTTTCCCTGCTCTCCAGAGTGCTGTCTGTGCCAGACCCATCCGTGCAAAGCTGCCTTGGGCTGGGTCCGCTGGGGCTCTCTATCCTCCTCTCAGCAGTCTGTTGTCACTTGGCATATTTTCACCCTATTACGGAGGCACGTGAGCAGCCTAACAATGACGCTGGAGGGTCTTCTCAAAAACGATAATTCCCAACTTGGTGGATCGATGTTATTTATTTTACAAAAAGTTGTTCCTCTGCAGCCATTAAGTTGTCAAGATTCTTCTCTCCTCGTCTTATTCATCTGCAGATGTGCCTACTGCTTCAATAAGACTCCAGCTCTCCCCTCTCTTTTTTTTTTTATTCCATTTGAAAGTAATGAGATATAATCTGTTTAATTCTAGTCTTTGAGCTCATTTAGCGGCCCACTTTTTACTCCTCTCCTTCGATTTATTTTTTCATTTGAAAAGGAAAACTTCATGGCCGTGTTAAAAAAGATTCACTAATCACTGGCTCTAATTACAAAGTTGAGCAAATTGCTATTTTTTCACCTTCTTTTTCCTTTCCTTTCCTTTCCTTTCTCTCTCTCTCTCTCTCTCTCTCTCTCTCTCACACACACACACACACACACACACACACACAGACAAAAGAAACTTGTTCTATAATTAAAGATCAAATGGGCAGCTGTGGATTTGTCTGTGCTCCATGTAGGTCAGGCCACAGGAGACTGGATGGTGTTGGAGATTAGCAACTGGCTACAGACACTTTTCTTTGGGAGAGAAGGAGGTGACAGAAGAATCTATATTATGCCAAACAGCAGAAAAGTTGGGCTGGAGGTGATATGAAAGCCACCAACCTTGATCCACTAATGTGGGCTGTTCACGTGTCCAGCTGTTTGTGTGAATAACTGTACATGTGAGGAATTTAAAAGTAAAAAGATGGAGTAAACTAAAACATGTGGAGACTAGACATACAGCTGCACATGTGTTAAGCATACTCATGCATGATTGTGTGCCTTGTTCTATAGAGATGGGGGAAATGTGTTTTCAATTTTGCTCTACTGGATGTTGAAGATCATAATTTGGTCAGGTTCATTAATTTCAGTGGGTAAGACTAGCACTGGACACAACCCTATTTTATGTATTGCATTTCTTTGGGTGACCTTCCCTGTGACCATTGTTGATGAAGGGCAGGATATAAATCTTACAATTGATTAATAATAGAGAGGATTGGTCATCGTGTGCCCAGACTGCATGTGGGATCAGTTGTGCATCAGTTAGGATCTGCATAGAAATAGACAGTCTTATAACACAGTCCCGAACATGTCTGCCCAGAAGTAAAGCCTACTGAGGCTTCTGACCAAGTAAGTGGGCATAGGTTTCCAGCAATTCGGCTTAAAGCATAAAACTCCCTAGAGACCCCACATGGCACACTGTATTCACAGCATTCTCCTCATTCCTCCAAGCCGGAAGTAAATCACACTGTTCCAAGTTGGAGTTATTTATTAGCAAAAACACAAGCCTCCACAGACTTGGTTGAGTGTCAGGCTGAATGAGCAGAGCAGCTCATTCCCAGTGGCCTTACTCCATGAAAATCAGTTGCTGAGACCAAAAGTCCCCGCCTCCTCACAGCCATCAGTAAGTTCCCCACTATCCAGGGCCCCCCCCAAGCAATCAGACACTGCATCTATATGGAGCCAACCTCTCTTCCACCCTTTTCATGACCCTTCTGCTTCTGGGAGACAATTTGGGAGAGATCCTTGTCACAGCAGGAGGGGGGAGGCACCCACAACTCTTCACCAGCGTGGCTCATCTTTAGCTCTTGACCTTCCTCCTCCCATGCTCCTTCTTCAGCTTCTGCCTCTGATTCTGGACTTCTCTCTGCCACAAACTCTCCCAGCTCACTAAGCCCTGTTACCACTTCAGCTTCCGACACCACTCCTTCCCAATCTTCTCCCTCTTCTCCCTGTGACCACTCACCATTGTCCCACCACCACTCTTTTGGACCCTGAGGCTTCTTCTTTTAGTGGTTCCCCAGCTGGTTTCTCCCACCGTTCCTCTGTGTCCAACCTATCCATGGCAACTGGGCTTTGCAAGCTCCTACAATGTATGTTATGCAGCCTCCAGTCCTGCTTCTTACAATGCCACCAAATGTGCTAGCTGGAGCTGCTCTAAGAGGCTAGCCCATCCCATCGCAAGCAAAAGGGCCTTATGTTAAAGGGCCCACTATCTGTAAGCGAAGTAATTTAACGCACTACATTCTGCCGAATGTCAGCGAGGTTCTAAAATACAGCCAAATAAATTTGGAGACAGGGTTGTATAGGTTTATTACATGCATTGATAGTTTCATAGGGTTCATAAATCAATCCATTTCACAGGTGTCAAGGACCTCTTTGGAACAGGTAAGTGATAGTGATTGTGTCCTTGCAAAGGATCAGGCGACCCAATTAAATTTCATATCCCCCTTTTCACTGGTGCTATGATTCTGCAATTTCATTTGCTTAGTAAAGTCTGAAAGGGAGTTCAGCTATAATCCTGTCCTCCACTCCTCTCATATAACTCATATTCCAGAAGTATAAAGTTCCTTTAAAAAAAATTATAAGTGGAAATAATGTAAGGGAACATGGCCGGATTGTGATACCATATGCAATTGATAATGTTAGTTGCAGTTAGTTGTTAAAGTGTCACAGGTGTGTTTGCTATTTTTCCACAACAGACCAACATGGATACCCCTGGGGCAGAGGTTTTCAACCTTTTGGGGTCCACGGCTCCCTTGACCAACTCTGCACTATACATTTAAAACCATATCATACCATTTCAAGCCATCGTGGTTTCCCCCAGATATTCCTGGGAGCTGCACTTTATGAAGGGTGTTAAGAAGAGACCCCCCAATCCTCATCACAGAGATACAATTCACAGAGCAGTTTAACAACCAATCCCTTGCCCAAGGACATTTTGGGAACTGTATCTCTGTGAGGGGAAAGGGGGCCTCCTAACTTCTCTCAGCAGCCTTAACAAGCTGCAATTTCCAGGATTCTTTGGAGGGAAAGTGTTATGATACTGGCTCAAAATGTATAGTGCAAAGGATTCTCCTTTGTAATATATAACTATTGACCGGGATTAGGGATGCCTCCAAATTTAGGACCACCTGAATCTGGTACTCAGTTTTGACAAAGGCCAGCAAAAAACGGAATCAGGGTTTTCCAGAATCTATCAGCAGCTTGTGCGGTGAACAACTCAGGACCACGTTACTTGAAAGGCTGGCTGCCACTGTTTAGACCTATAATCATCTCTCCCTATATGAACGGAGCCAAACCCTGTGATCATCAGCTGAGGACCTTCTTCAGGTGGCTTCACCATGGCAACATGAGAACGGGCCTGTTCTGTGGTGGCTCCCCATTCATGGAATGCTTTCCCCAAGGTGGCTTGCCTGGCACTACATATATATATTAGGCACCAGGCAAAAACATTTCTCTTTTGTTTTATTATGTATTTTGTATTCTCATTTTGTATATTCCTGTTGTGAACCGCCCTGGGATCTTCAGATGAAGAGAGGTGTACAAATTAAAAAAAATAATTATGATGGTGATGTCACATAGAACATATTCTCCAACATGTTGAGTCTCGAAAGCAGGACACACATCTTCCCATCCATGTTCCCACGCAAATCACATGACCTGCACAAAACCACGGAGCCCAAAAGACCTACTTTTTTCAGGGCCATGCTCTCACAGCACCCAAAAATGTGTGTTTGGGGGCACCATGTCAGGTGTTGCATTGGGGAAGTAGGGGGGAATGATGTAGAATTTGACAGCAGGAGAAAAGGGGATCTGGTATCCTTAGTGCATGGATTTTTCCTTTTCCCTTCTTGAAGTAACAGCTTCCGTCTTATGTGTATTCCTTCCTGGGGGGTGGGGGGTAGGGTGGGGAGATAATAAAATCTCTGGTGGAGGATGTCAAAAGTTGCTTTATAATCCGAGGATAATCAAGAAGGCCCTTCTATTCCAGCTTAGCGGTTCCGCCACCCTCAGACCTTGTAATTGCAGGCAAAAATGCTTTCCATTTTCAGGTCAGTTTTTGATAGAAATTAAATGTAACAATTAAAGAGGCCTGAGTCAGGGTTGCCATGGAAACAGGGTTTGTTTTTAGCCGTCATCTGGGTGTTCGGCAGTCTTAGCAGGCCCCTTCTGGGTTTCTTTGCTGCCACTTCCAGCTCCAGCTAGACTTTTGGATGGGTGGGAGGGCTGAAAGAAGCAAGTTGTTTTTTCCCCCCATATCTAAGAGGAAGGTTGATGCAAGGGCATGCAAGGATATGGAACTGTGCTGAGGATGGGGCAGAAATTCACTTCAGTTTGCATTTAAAGGGAAACCTCTTCAATTCTCACTTCTCATAACAACACACAAACCGAGACACAGCCATCCTTCAAAACCACATTTCTCCTAATTTTGCAAAGAGGTTTGCCCAGACAAGTAGTGTATACAAAAGTACATATACTTTGATAACTGTACATTTTAAAAAGCCTATATCGGTGAAAATTATATAAATATATAGTGATCATAATATAAAAATGTATCATATTTGGGGAAATTGCTTCACAAAAATGTGTGTATTAGGCAAAACTGCATTTTAAAATGTGATTGTTAGGAGAAATTTGCATAAGGACTTTTTCATAAGGACTTTTTTAAAAAAGAAGAATTGCAGATTGATGTGGAAATGTGGGAGAATGGAATTGAAGACTGAAAAATGAGAAATGCAAACCCTCCAAGTGCCTCTGTTTTCCAGGGACAGTGCCAGATTTATAGAAGCCATCCTGGTTTCTGATTTGATCCCCGAATATCCTGCTTTTCCTCAGGAGTCCCCATTTTCATTAGAGAAATGTTGGAGGATATGGAGTTATGCAGCCACCAAGCCAAGGAGATAAATAACTATACAACTTTTAGAAGACATGTGAAGGCAGCCCTGTATAGGGAAGGTTTTTTTTTTAACATTTAATGTTTTATTATGTTTTTATATATGTTGGAAGCTGCCGAGAGTGGCTGGGGCAGCCCAGTCAGATGGCCAGGGTATAAATAACTAAATATTTATATATAATAATAAAATTAAAATCATAATAATAAAAAATAAACTATTCAATAATGATGTCCCTATTTTCATCAGAGAAATGTTGGATGGTATGGAAATGGGGAGAAACCAAAACTGACAGCTTTCAGTTTGGTTGCTAACTTGGCCTTGGAACAGAATGAACCTTGGTCTGCTTGGTGAATGATTTACAGGGAGATTAGACAGGGAGAGTGTGACCTCCTTTCAATACCATTGACCATGGCATCCTTGTGTCACACTTGCCTTCTCCAGGGATGCGATAGGCCATGTGATAGACCAGAAACACATCAATCTGCAGATTGGGGCTCCTCTTCCCAAGCAAGTCCCACCTCCGTAGTTTGTTCCTATTGGCCAGCTTATACAAGAAATGACATAAGAAGCCCAAAGAAACCTGGGGACTCTGTTGGGTCAATGGCAACTCTCCTGTTGCTCCTGGATAAACAGATTGCTTCCTCCCCTAATGCATCAACTCTGATCTATGTTCCTGCTTAGTAGTTCTACTCAATCCCAGGTTCTGGGGCCTTTGAAAGGTGCTCTGTCTTATGCTTTCCTCCAATTCTCACATGCCAGCTGCTCTGACATGCCTAGAGAGGATGGGTAATGAAAGTACTGTAAGGTGTTAGGATGCTTCTGGTCATTTTTGAAGGGTTTTCATCCAATCTATAATTTTTCCTGCAAAAAGTTCCCTCAACTTCACTGCATGGCTGGGTTCATAGAGACAGTAGCTGAGTGGTTCACCTAGACAAATGTAGGTCTCGTTTCTCATCAGACACGAGAAATAGGTTGTAAAAAGTGTTTCCATAATGAAGAATAATTCCTGATACAGAAGTACAGTGGGTGGTGCTGTGGTCTAAACCACTGAGTCTCTTGAGGTTGCCAATCGGAAGGTCAGCAGTTCGAATCCATGCAACGGTGGTTTGCTCCCGTTGCTCTGTCCCAGCTCCTGCCAACCTAGCAGTTGGAAAGCATGCCAGTGCAAGTAGATAAACAGGAACCGCTGCAGCGGGAAAGTAAACGCCATTTCTGTGCACTCTGGCTTCTGTCACGGTGTTCCATTGTGCCAAAAGCGGTTTAGTCATGCTGGCCACATGACCCAGAAAGCTGTCTGTGGACAAACGCTGGCTCCCTCGGCCTGAAAGAGAGATGAGCGCCACAACCCCATAGTCATCTTTGACTGGACTTAACTGTCTAGGGGTCCTTTATCTTTACCTTTTTTACCTGTATTCTATCAAATCAAATGCATTATAGTTACAATCAACAACAAAGCAACATAGCGTCTATGGGCGATGGGAATCTAGTCCCAGAATAGGTAGCTCTGAAAACCACCTCTCAGCCCTACCCCTGTTCCTTTTATCCCCTACAAATCTATCATCATCATCCTTTCTAAGGTATGCAAGTCATTACACTACAGTAGCTTCCAGTATCTCATTGGTCAAACCAACAGTTTAAGTTAATAACTTAGGCTCATTGATTCCCATGTGTCTGAGTAGAACTTAGTGGGTTTTGAGAACTATTTGCATCCTTGAAAATGTGCAGAAATCTGGCAGTACTTTTGGGAGCGATCTGGGGCCAATATTCATAAATTGCACTGGAAAGTGCAACTGAAGCAATGAGGCATGGAAACCTCCTGCTCAAAAAGAAATTAACTAAAAGTGGCACCAATCATTTCATTTACTTCAGACATTTTTCTGCCCTACTCCACAGACTTGGAGTGGGTCACAAATAAAAAATATTGTTGTCAGCACTGGAAGCAGACATAAACATCGAGATTTAAAAAGGTCCTGCTGCACTCTCGGCCCTTTTGCCACATCAGTTGAACTCCACCCATTAAAAGCTGGCCAACGTACACATGGCTAACATAGCTACAGGAAGATGTTCAGATTCAGGGTTTGACAGATCTCCAAACATATTAATCTCACATGGCATTGCAGTAGTTACTGAGTATTCCAAGGAAGGGCTGTAGCTCAGGGGAAGAGCATCTGTTATGCATGCAAAAGGTCCCTGGTTATTGAACCCTGGTGTCTCTGAGCAGGACCGGGAGAGAAGCCTGCTTCAATTCTGCTGTCAGGAGTGAGGCCTTGTCAGCATGTAACACCTATGCTCAGAGATCTGCGCTGGTTCCCGATCTGCTGTTGGGCCAGGTTCAAGGTGTTGCTATTAGTATACAATATCCTGGGACCATTTTACCTGCAAAATCACCTTACCCCACATGTGCCCACTCAACCACGTCAACTGGTGGAATTGAAACTACTGCAGGTGCCACCTAATACCTGATCCACATTTGTAAGAACTCGGTCATTGGTGTGGCAGCACTTGCACTTTGGAACTCCCTGCCTATTGATATCAAGCAGGCGCCTTCACTGTATTCTCCTGCTAAAAATGCTCTTGTCTAGATGACCCTACCCAGATGCTTAGAAATGCTGGTGTGAATTCTAATCTGTTTTAGTATTTCCCGTATGTTTTAATTATTGTGAAATTTTCCTGTTTTTATGGTTTTATATTTTTGTAAACCGCTTTGAGGTGGGGTTTGCTTTCTTTACAATCAAGTGGTGCATAAATTTTATGAAATAAAGCAAACAAACCCTGGGAGCCACTGCCAATAGATGGACCAGTGGTCTGGTAAGGCAGTTTCCTGTGTTCCTCTCTTTATACACTTAATGATTTGGAGATAATTACTCAATAACTACCCCTTCCCTCCTTTCCATTGCTTGCTTGAGAAATGAAGTGCAGAATTTAGTGAGTGGTGGGCAACATCAGGTAGCCTGTTAGGTGACTGACCATTACAGTGTGCAAAAAAAAAAAAAAAAACAATGGAAAGGGTTATCAAATACCTGGCCAGCCACCATGTACTCTCTACTTCTCCTGTTCAGGCTTTTGTCACATTAAGAAATAAAATCCGCTGTGCATGTTTGCATACAGATAACCAATGAAATAAGATGTTGAGTGGATGGAATTCATGGGATAGTCTACCAATAACAAAGAGACTCTAATGTCATCAGAACTTGCTGGATCAAAGGTCCATCTAACTTTGAAGAGTGTCCTGTCACTGATACTCAAGAAACTCTGTCACCTGAACCAGAACCTATCTGCCACCTTGCAAGTTGTGACTTGCTACGTGGCAGGCAAAACCCAAATGGCACCAGCCAATCAGCCAAGTGGGGAAATTCCTGCCCCAAAAGCAGGCGACACACGACAGCATAGCAAGGTCAAGTGCAAACCCTAAATATAGGGAGAGGTGGACGAGTGTTCTGATGCGATAGCCCCAAAGAGGAAGCTCGTAAGCCTCACATGGGTTTATATAGGTCCCACGTTGCTGCTTTTTCAAGGCACCCCGTTGGCCAGATTGCACCCAAACAATGTGGGGTTGTGGCTGTTCCAGGATTACCCACCCACAACACCGGGTCAGGTGGCCAGGTCACACAGCAACACATGCCCTCTTTAATGGAGGACCCGCTTTCTCACTTGATGTTTGTCTCCAGCATCTGACAATTGAAGGTATACCACCTTTTAGCACTGTGGTTCCATTCTTCTGAAGCATCCTTCTCCAAGCTGATGATGTTCTAGATGTTGTTGGACTTCAGCTCCCACCATCCTTGACCATTGACCATGCTGGCTGAGGCTGATGGGAGTTGTAGAATAAAACATCCAGAGGACACCAGGATGGGGAAGGCTGGTCAGGAGGCATGTGAGGCCTTCACTTAGCTCAAGCTGAGCTGGTCTGGATCTGGTTGATGCCTCAATCACCTGGAAACCACATGCATGCTAGCTTGGGTCCCATGATGGAAGAAAGGTGGAATAGAGTGTTAATGCATTCCTCTCTAGAAATGTGGAATGCTGGGCATCCCAAAAAGATGTCTAACCCCTGGGGGGAGAAGTGGGGAGCTGAAAACAGTATAATTATGAATTTCATAAGTGGTTTGGGCATAATCATGCATAATCAGTTTCATTGGGAATCTCCCAAGTTCTCGTGTTTTGAATTGATCATGATAATTAGCTGAGTAATAAAAAAAAAAAAAAGCTCCAGTGGAGTTGACAATATTTCTGGGGCAGTTCCAGGAGCATAAGGGTATTTCAGTTAGTGTTAAAGCATTCATTTTAAATGTATGTTAGTTGGTTAGTTAGTTAGTTAGTTAGTTAGTTAGTTAGTTAGTTAGTTTAAAAGAAGTAGACTGTGTGTGAGGGGGGGAGATTTAGAAACCCATATTTGTGAGTGGTGGTGGGGCTATCCTATTGGTGATGTGATGTTATATGCAGCAAACCCAAAGATAACAGAAGCCGATAGCTTTTAAGGCTTTTGACAATTGGAGAAGTGATTCCCTCCACCCACCCCTTTTTTTTTCCTTCAGCAAATTTTCTGTGCAAATTAGAAGTGGGATGGGGGGAGCATGTTAAACGGTGCAAACTGAGTGTGTTCCTTTGTTTTATGCACATTGGTTATAGAGTCCATATCAGAAAAAATAGAGAAAAAGGAAAACAGCTTTGTTATCACTTCTAAATTGAACTTTGAATATATTTGCATAGAAATACTCCAAACAGAGACCTGATTTATACATTACTGATGCCAGCATGCAAGCAAAGTCCTACATGTTAGCACAACTGCAGTGACAAAGACAGGAACCATGCGGTGAGTGAAGTTTCCTTGTCAGTGTAAAGCTTCTCTGAGGGCCAACTGTGTTTGGCATGGGAAACAATGGTTGATAATACCACAGAGGCAAGAGGAAATTGAAGTGCCACTCGGCTTGACCTACTGCCCTTGCTAAGCCCCTGAGCAAGCTGTTATTGAGTGTTTTATTGCCTTGAAGGCATGCTTTGTTATACTTGCAAGAAAGCACTACATAATTATTTTCACAGCTAATATATGACATGATATCTGATGCCTCTTTTATAATCCCTGTTGAAATGATGGGGGAAATTCCCCCAAGCAGATGCAAATCTGATTAGGGGAACAGATCTGCCTTCCTCAAACTTCAGGAAATGGTTCAGCTTATTCCACGCCCAAATCAGGTTCTGCCCCAAATGATGTCATTAGGAGTTCCACATTGTTGCATGCCCAACAAAACCTGCTCCCAGTTAACCTCCAAGTACTGTGCCTCCTACCCACATAGTCACACTGCTGCTTGGGTGATATGCATAGCTAAAGGGTGAAACAGGTTCTGTGGTCAGGTGAGTAGAAGCAGAGCTCAATGTTTGAACAGACAATTTTATCTCAAGCTAAAGAAAGCATTTGAACCAGAATCACTTATGCAATATGTAAATATGAATTTCCTCCAGTTTGCATGAATTATTTTGCACACAGAATCAAATTAATCTTGGTGCCTAATTCAGATTTCCCACCCCCCTCTTCCGTACAAAAGTCTCACTGGCATAAACAAGTAGCAACATTAGGCTGAGCAGACCAGAAAGCTTGTTGTTTGGCTCTGATAAATATGGATGGTGTGTATCGCCAGGAAACACAAAGCCCACATCAATACAACTTGCCATATTAAGGAAAGTCATTTTGCAAATAAGATTTTAAAGTGGTATAATACACATCAAGATTTTTCAATACCTAATCAGCAATGTAGTCATTTGAAGTAACAGCAAAGGTAATTCTGCAATGGAAAGATGGGGCTGGGGCTTTAAACAAATGGCCTTTGAGTGGCAATATATCATTACATTAATCAATTGTTGGCACCTTGTTGCTTTCCCCTGTCTTCTCTCATCCAAATCTCATGCATTTGCTCTTTGCTTGTAACCACATGTGAGGGGAAAACCCTGAGCAAACCAAAGAAGAAATTTTACTGAATGCACGCTGGATAATTGAATGCACAGTGGATATCTGCAAGCAATTGAGTATACAAGGCTGCTATCTAGCATGTACAGTAATAAAAGCCATCGAGTCCAGGTCATGACCTGGTGGGTGATGGTCATAGACCTCCATGGTTCATGGAGAAAAACTCTATCAATTGTAAAGCAGCTAAATTGCTGCAATGTACTCTGTGTTGAGCTTCTCTTAAGCCTGGCCCTGAAGCTTCAGCTAGTGCAGAATATATAGTGGCCGGACTACTGATGGGGGTAGATGGTTGGATAGAATATGATACCTTTGTTGAAACATCTGCACTGGCTGCTCATATGCTCACTGGCAGAGGAAGAGTAGTGCGGGGGGGAGGGGGTGTACTGCCCCTGGCGGCACGATCCCAGTAGGGTGCCATTGCGGCTGCCCCCCAAACGCGCTAGGTGCCACACCCTTGCAGGTGGCATGCCATGCCCCCAGGACGCGCAGCAGCCCTGCCCCCGCCTGCTCCCCCCCCCCGGTACTGGAGTATGAAGCTCTGGCACTGCATATGCTACCAAGCCAAGGATCATTGGGTCCAGCATACCTTAAGCAGGCATGCCCAAAGTCCGTTTGGGAGGGCCTAATCCGGTCCGCCGGTTGGGTTAATCTGGCCCCTGTGGTAGTTCATTTACTGGGGTAAAATCTCCCCATACCCTCAATCAGCTCAACAACTTTCACTTCACTTCATCAAATCTTGCCCTCTTTGAAAAAAGTTTGGACACCACTGCAAGGTGAGCCTTTATACCCCACCTCAATCACTGATATCATCCCAGTATCATCTCATGCTGTTAGCTGCCCCTTTGTTACAGAGACCTCCTTGTCCTCAGCCAAAAGAGAGCCATTTAGTATTGCTGGTTCAATGCCATGGGAGCATTCTTCCAGCAGAAATTCAAAAAACATTCTTGCTTCTGACTTTCAGTAATGTCTTGTAGACCTTTTTTTCTTTCTTTAATGCTAACAAGCCCATGCAGCTGTTTAAAATTCTCTTGAGTAGCCATCCATTTTAATGATTGTTTTGCACAATTTTTAATGGTTCTTTAATGCTTTTCTGTTGCTACGCACTGCCCTGATATTTTATGAGAGGGAGGTATGTGCATAAATAAATAGGACCACAGGGCTCCGTAGACTGAGTCAGACCATTGGTCCATCTAGCCGTGTGTTGTTTGTTTTAACTGGCAGCAGCTCTCCATCCTTTCTACTCAAGATGTTTCTGAACAGTGAAATCATGGATTAAGGCAGGCACCATGGACAAGCAGCCAAAGCCTGGGCTCCGTCACTGAACGATGTTCCCTTCCCCAAAAGCAGCAGACCTTTCATTATCAGAATATGTGGGCAAACAAGAAGGGGTGGCTCCAGCCAGCATTATCCTACGCTTTTCAGAGCTTCATGGTGCTCACATGATCGTTCTCAGAATAGCTCCCCAGCTAGAAGCTGGCTGCAAAGAGCTCTGCAGCCTTTGTGAGCAAACACAAAGCTTTTCTACATGCTTTGAGGGTGGAGAAAGGCCCCCTAGTGGGGATGGACAAATTTGTCAATTCGAGTTCTCTCTGTTTATTGTAAAATAAAATACAAATTTAGTTAAGTTCTCCACATTTCCACATCAATTTCCATTTTTTAAACCCTCATGAAAATTCATCAGTATATTAGCATGATTTTTTTTCCTAATATGCATATTTTCATATGCAATTTTGCCTGATATACACATTTTTGCAAAGCAATTCTCCCTAACATAATGCATCTCTGTATATTATGTATGTGCATTTTTGTACACATTACTTAACTCTGAGAACTGCACTGGAAAATTTGGAAAGGTGCAAATGTTAAAGGGTGGCTGTCCTTCAACTCTTCTATTTCGGAAAGTGCAAATTCAGTAAATTCACTTTTCAATGCAAATTGAATTTCTCCCCGTCTCTACCCCTTGGTCACCTTGTTACCCCCTACTCCAATTGGGTTGAACAATTTATGGTGGTGGTGGTGGCTGGAATTCCTTGCTCCTCATGGAAGAAGCAGGAAAAAAGGATGATTCTTTGTGGAGAGTGAAGATCTTCCCAGGATGGGTTGGTGTGGGCACTCAACCAGATAGGCCAGGGTTTCCCAAACTTGGATCTCCAGCTGTTTTTGGACTACAACTTCCAACATCCCTAGCTAGCCAGGGATGATGGGAATTATAGTCCAAAAACAGCTGAGATAGACCCTTGGGTCTAATCTAACACAGCACTATTCAAAGCCAGATTATCATTAGGTGGAGTGAGATGACAGCCTCAGAGAGCCAGTGTGGTGTAGTGGTTAAGAGCGGTAGACTCATAATCTGGGGAACCGGGTTCACTTCTCCGCTCCTCCACGTGCAGCTGCAGGGTGACCTTGGGCTAGTCACACTTCTTTGAAGTCTCTCAGCCCCACTCACCTCACAGAGTGTTTGTTGTGGGAGAGGAAGTGAAAGAAGAATGTTAGCCACTTTGAGACTCCACTTCGGGTAGTGATAAAGCGGGATATCAAATCCAAACTCCTCCTCCTCCTCCTCCTCCTCCTCCTCCTCTTCTTCTTCAGCAGCAGATTCTGGAGGCTGGTGGTGAGGCATTGAAGGGCAAAGCTCTGTGCCCCTGGTAGTTCCAGGGTTTGGAAGGCCCATGGGCAAGACACTCTCTATGCCCCTCTCAATGAGTCAACCTTACCACCCTCCTTACCAGGTGTTGCTGTTTCTGTTCCTCGTCATTACTCCCACCTGGTCCCTCTAACTCAGTATTGCTGGCTGGCAGCTTCAGGCAAGTGTCACTCCCAGCCCTATTTGAAGATGCTAGGGATTGAACCTGAGACCTTCTGCATTGCAAAGCAGATTGTCTGCTTCTGCTGAGCAGTGGTCCTTCCCAGCCAGTAAACAGGCAAAGCAGAATATGTTGTTTTTGCTGCAGGTGATCATGCAGGTTACAATGGTGATGAGGAAGTGCAGGTTCAGGGGGAAGGGCTCTTAACAGTGGGTCCCATGTAGGTATGTAGGACCTTGACAAATGCTTAACCATGCCAACCCTTGATGAACCAGATCTAGTATCCTGAAGTGTGATAGTGGATGCTGTCACATTGTGAATGTTGAAGTGAGATGCAGCTGCCAGTCTGGTTGGCTTATGTGTCTGGAATGGTGGTGGTGGTGGTGGTGGTGCTGTGTGTGTGTGTGTGTGTGTGTGTCAGTGTCACCTTGTCCTTCACCTCCAGCAGTAAAATGTCTTTGGATGGTCCTGACAATTTCTTTCAGCTTCATATCCTTCGGAAGGAATTGCATTGCAGGATGACAAAAAAGCATGTTGGTTTTGAATGTTTGGGATCCATTTTCCAATTCCCATTCAGCCATGAACCCAGTCAGTAACCTTCAGCAAATTGTGAGAGTTAAAAGGTCCAATAAAAATGGCTAATAATAATAATAAATTAGTTTGACAGCAACAAAAGAGGCAACTGATCAGAGCTCATATGACCAATGGTTCAATCTAGAGATCCTGGAAGAGGAGGAGGATCAGCTACTATTATATTCAGTGCTATTTTTCTAGAAAAAGAGGTGCCGGAACGCACCATCAACACCTCCCTCATTCTCTTAGAATGGCAATGGTGCCCACCTGAAAGGTGCTGGAACTGAGTTCTGGCAGAAAAAAAGCCCTGATTATATTACTGTTCCCCCCTTGCAGAGATATGGTATGTATGGCATGGGAAAATCTAGAATAAAGCTGCAGGGGACTCTAAACTGAGTGGGTGGGCTGTGTTCCGTTATTATCGTTATTATTTGTTACATTTGTTAGTCACTATACAGTAGTACCTCGGGTTACAAATGCTTCAGGTTACAAACCCTTCAGGTTACAGACTCCGCTAACCCGGAAGCAGTACCTTGGGTTAAGAACTTTACTTCAGGATGAGAACAGAAATCGCACGGTAGCAGGTGGCCCCATTAGCTAAAGTGGTACCTCAAGTTAAGAACAGTTGCAGGTTAAGAACGGACCTCTGGAACGAATTAAGTTCTTAACCAGAGGTACCACTGTATCTATATCTATAATCTATATCTATCTATCAATTGACGCAATTAGATAAAATGCAAACAGATAAAGAGTCATTAAACACCAGAACATTTAAAAAATAAATAAATGCAAAATTCATAAAATGATCTTCCAACAGCACAATAAGGAGGGCAACGTCTCTCCTGCCCCACAAAATATGAACAGCATACTAAAGGCTAACTTAACTACCAAAAGTCTGTGTATAATAATTAAAAGATGTCTTAACAGGGCATCTAAAAGAATGACAATGATGGTGTCTGGTGCTTCACTGGGGAAAACATTCCCCAAATGAAAATTTCATTCTTATGTGAGTGAGGGACACAGAGAAGGACCTCTGGTGAAGATCACAGGGTTTGGACTGGTTCATGTGGGGAGAGGTGGTCCTTGAGGTATTGGGGAAACTGGGCTACTTAAGGCTTTATTGGTCGATACCAGCACTTGAATCAAGCTGGAAAACTATTTGGTAGCCATTGCAGTTAGGTCAGAATCAGAGTAATATGCTCAGAACTTCAGTCAATAGCACTTATACAATAGCCCTTATGGAGAATAACTCAGGTAAGGTCTCTGGATTCTGTTGAATGTATTTTTATTTTATTAATCCTGACTTTCCTTTTCAAGTGTGAAACATCAACAACATTTTTTTAAAAAATCATTCACATAATAGTATACAACCCCCCCAAAAAAACAACAACTCAAGATAAACTCAATCAGCAGATACAATCATATTTTTTGCATCTCTGGGGAAATAGTCACAATCACATATCCCTGTTTAAGCAATAGTTAGTCATCAATAGGAGGAGACATAAATAACTAGAGACAGAAAATATTCCATTAAGCTATGAAGCTAATTGATTGGGATATTTTACAAAGATGTAATTCAGCTTGTTGACTCTTCTGGCAGTCCTCTTTGCTGACTGGGCAATAGGGACAGTCTGGAGGTATCCTGGACTTATCAAAGCATTGGGAGAAAATGAAATCCTACATGCCTAAGTACCTAGTGACTGAGCAATCCCCCCCCCCATGGGCAGCAGCAGAGCTTAATAGAGCAAAAGAGCCACTTTGCAGCCCATACCAGCTAGGGTGGTAGTAGGGCAGTAAAATAATAGAATCCTATGATTGTAGAGTTGGAAGGGACCCCAAGGGTCATCTCAGCCAAAGTATCCATGACAGACGGCCATCCAACCTCTGCTTAAAAACCTCCAAGGAATGAAATATTATAATATCTCCAAATCCTGAAGTTCTGCTGTGATAGAAGTCTTCAAAGTGAACACAATCCCTTGAGGTTTTTCTCCAGATCCAGAAACAGCAAGTAACCATTCATATTATATTCAAAACAAAGAGTTCACCACACCCCCCCCCAAAGTTTGGGTAAGTCTGTGGCCAATGTTCTATGTTAGTTATTTTGCTTCTTCTTTTATATTAGACACCATCTTCACTATGCATTTACAGTATAGTGGTAGTCTCATACCACTTTAAACAGCCATGGCTACCCACAACAAATTTCGCAGTTCCTTCCTGGGAACTGTAGCAAAGATTGCTGCAAGTTGTTAGGGGAACTTCTATTCCCCTCTACCTAGCGTGGATTCTTCTTCCCGGGAAATTAGGAATTGTAGTTCTGTATGGTGAATAGGGGACTCTCAACAACTCTCAGCATCTTTAACAAACTACAGCTCACGGGGTTCTTTGGATGAAACCATGACTGTTTAAAGTGGTAAGGTATGCCTTTAAATGTATTGTGCAGGTGGGTTCCTAGTGTTCCCCAAGAACTAGGAACAGCACAATGCTATTCCCTCACTGGGAACATGATCCTGTTCGTAGGATTGGCTCCATCATAAAATGATTGAAATCTGCTTCATTCGTTTGTTTTAAATATGTCTATTCAGCCTTTGAGAGTAAAAGAAAACATAAACTCTCCCAAAGTGACTTGCATACAAACAAAAAAACATAAAACTATAATATCCCATTCCAATAAAGTCGTTTTAAGAACCAGCAGTTTAAAACATTTCACAATCCAGCAGCAGACTGATATAAAAGTAACTTAAATACTTGAAGAGGAAACAATTTAACGACAGCAAGTAATATAAAACCATTTACACCCAGAAATTCAGTTCAGTATCTCAGCTAAAGTCATTTTAGAACAGATAGGTTTTCAAGGCCATTAAAAAGTTAATACTGAGCCAAATGTTTATCTTATGAGAGGAAATTCCATAGCTGTGGGGTCACCACCAAAAAGACTCCTGCGAGGAGATGGAGACTGATGCAGTGCTCCCTGTATTATGAGCCACAGTTGGAAACAGTTGTATGCTAGTAACACTTTATTATGCTTTAGTACAGGGATACAGAAAACGTGGCCCTGCAGATATGGTTGGCTGACAAATCCCATCTTCCCTGACCTGGGGCTGATGGGAGATGGAATCCAACAACACACCGAAGCCACAGGTTCCCCAGCCCTTTTTTATCAGAAGAGTACCCCAACTTCTCTCTCCCACTCCCATGTTCTACAGCTCTCTACAACCCTTCCTTTGTAATGTCTCTCTGCCCATCTAAAAGGAGCATTACCCTCACTAATGGGCCAGTTAGTCTTGCAAGAGCCTAATGATTATTGGTTTAGGGTGATGCCACGGAGGTGGTCCTTTCCCTGGAGGCACTGCTGTTATGGAATTCATTACCAGCTGAAATACAAGAGGCCCCATCTGTATTGACATTTTCCACAGGCATTCTCTTGATCTCTCAACCTAAATCTTCTGTTTTAATTACTTTAATTATTTTAGTGGCATTATTGCATGTTTTAATCATGGAAGTTTTATATGAGGATGCTTGTGTACTTGGTTTTTAGACTTGTGAACCATTTAGAAGTATTAATAAACATAAAATAATAATAGACATAGAATAAGGGTACTAGACCTCCCTGTTTCCTGGGGACAGTCCCCAGATTTACAAATCAGTCCCCATACAAAATCCATTGAAGTTTAAAGTGTCCCCAGATTCATGGGGGGGGGGGAAATCTGGTAACCTTAACATAGAGTCAGGCAATAACTGTTATCATCTGGTACTTGTATTACATGAGAAAGTAACAAATAGTAATCTTGGACTATAGGATTATGCCCATCTGAAGCCATTCAGCAACTGGAGCTAGTAATGGAGCTGGTAACATGGCTGAAAGCTATAGACAAACTGATTACACAACTTCCACTTTGTGAACTTTAAGCAACCATTCCTAATAATCAGAATTCTCCCTTGGTCTGGCCTTCCAAAAACAGAATAGTTTAGAAAAAGGGTGGGGAACATGTGGCCCTCCAGATGTTGTTGGACTCCAACTCTCATCAGTCCTATCCAGCCAGGTTGATGCTCATGGATGATGGGAGTTGTAGTCCAACAGTGTGTTTGGACAGGTTCTCCTGTTTGGTTTAGAATGAAATAGCCTCCAGCATATCAGAGTTAATTCCTGTGATTTCTGGTGATAAATTTTTAAGTGGTCGGCAATCATCAATTTCACCCAGTATCATTCTTCCTGTACTGCTAGAAAACATGAGAAAGAGAGCATGATTGTGCTTATGTCCTATTTGTGGGATTCCCATAGGTTGGGAACAGAATGCAGGTCTAGATAGGCATCAACTTTCACAGGTTGTCGGATCATTCCTCACAGTAATGGCACAAATTCTCTAAAAGTTGGCTGAAGTCATAGAATTGGTTCACGCATACTTTGATACATATCACTCAATTATTTAACACCTGATGATTCACAGCTTAATATTTTATCTCATTTCATTTCATTTCATTTATGAATTGCTGCTCATGAACCATCCCGAAGCAATTAATATGTGAACGGACTCCATTAGAAAGTTTGGTTAAAGGTGAAGTGCAAATGTACAAATATCGAAGTGTCTCCAATGTAGCACTAAGTTAAAGTCGGCATGCGGAATGTTGTTGTGAAAGGGATCTCTTGATGAAAGGCGGTACATAAATTTAATAAACAAGCAAACATAAAACAAACTCCAGTACGTTACCAAAGATTGTCGCACAACAGTTGCACAAGAAAAAATACATTATCAAATATGGTTGGGCAACAGAATCAGCTATTGCACCCAAGCTTCCACTAGCACAACCATTGCATTGAATTCCCATGTTGTGCAGCCCTTAAACTCTGCCATCTGCTTGCTGAAGGGCTCTTGCACTAGTGGACATAGAAAGTTGATACTGCCCATTCTGAGGTTTATGAGCTGTGGTAGCTTATTCTAGAGATTAATTGGGTTGTTTTAGTGTGTGTTCATTATAAAGTCAGTTTTCCATTTCTGCCTTAATCTGCTATTTCCCCCCAAGAAGCTTTAAAAAAAAGGTATTTGAATGGTTAATATTTGAATATGTGTTTTCTCACAAAATATGCATTTATAAATGTCTTTTTCTCTTCAAACATGCATTTCTAAATATATATTATCCTGATGTGTTTTGTTCTTTTCAACATGCATTTTGGTACTTTCTTTTTTGAACCAGGAACACATGACAAAATTTGGGGATGGTGGCAGCATGCCTAATTATTTCACAGGGATGGAAGGATACTTCATCAATTACTTTAGAGAACTGGTATAAAAAGCTTTATTTATAGCAGTTTCTGAGAAGTGTATTCACTATTTGTGCACCATAAGAGGGCAAACAGAACCAGAAGTGTGGTGGAAATTTATGCTACATATGAATAATCAACCTGCTCAATTTCTTATACCCTATAAATACATTTGTTCAGAGAACTTTGTAGTAATCTGCTTCTCTCTTTCTCTCTCTCTCTCTCTCTCTCTCTCTCTCTCTCTCTCTCTGTGTGTGTGTGTGTGTGTGTGTTTGTGATTATAATTTTTGTTGTTGTTGTTGTTGTTGTTATATTTCAGATAGTATGCACTTGCATTTTCCTTTATCATATAAAAACATACATTTTCAGGATGAGGAGGCGGGAAGTACAGAATCCGAAGGATAACTGCAGAGGCAGATTTAGGGGAGTGCGACTGGTTCACCCACACTGGGCACCAAACCACAGAGGGCACAGCCACAATGACAAAGCCCCTTCCGCCCTTAGAAAGGAGGGGGGGTTGCAGTGTATCACGAGCCCTTCACGTGCTCAGGGGATGCCAGCATTATTGGGCGAGCTCTGGGTGCGGTGCCCAGCTGGCTGGCCAACCGGCTCAGCCGGCTAGGGCGTGCCCACCGCATTTAAGTGGGCACGCAGCCAGAGCTCGCCCTCTTTCTCCTGGGCTCCCGAACTCTCCAGCTTTCGTCTCGTCGCTGGATCAAGAATCGCTCCTCGGATCAAGCCATCGCTACTTCGTAGCCTTTTTTCGCGAAAAAAAACTCCTCTGCTGGCTCTCAAGCCGCAAAAAGACCTTCCTTCTGGCTGAATCACCTTTGCTCCTGAAATCACTCCCAAACGGCGTTTTTAAACGCCAAATTCCTCCTTTTCAGGTCGTCCTGAGCGTCCTGCTGCAGAAGATCTTCGGAGAGCCGCCGCGGTCTCTGCTTTGGCTTTCGCCTTCGGGCCGGCTCTTGCTCCCCCGCATCCGCTGATCAGCTGGCTGGCGCGCCGGGATTTCTCTCCTCTGGCTGCAGTCCGAGTCCTCCAAGCCGCTCTAGCCGTTGGGAGTTCGCTCGGCTACCTTTCCCGACCACGTGGTTGCCGGTTGTTCCGCGGATCAGCTGGCCGGCGCACAGGGGATTCCCTTCTAAGCGGCTTCCCCTCGCCAGCAGCTACCTCCGTCTCCGCTGAGGCGGCCGCCGCTCTACCCGACCACGTGGCCGCTTGCTGGTACGCGGAGCGGCTGCCCGGCACGAAGGGGATTCCCTTTCGAGCTGCTTCCGCGTTGCCCGACCACGTGGCTGCTTGTTCCGCCGACCAGCTGGCCCGCGTGCAGGGGATTCCCTCCGAGGATTCCCCTCTCCAGAAGAGACCGCCTCTCTGCTGAAGCGCCTTCCCTAGCTCATATATAGCTCCAGCCTCCACAGCGAGTCCTGCTCCATTCTACCTCGTGCTGTGGCGCTGCTGCATCGTTGGGGACGAGGAACGTGCACTAGCCAGGTCGTCACCCCGGGATTTCCTCACCGCCAGCCCACGTGTCCGCTTGGTAGCCACGTCCCTGGATCGCTAGGGACGTTTGGCTGGGTGGCGGAGTATCCATCGGTCTCCATCGGCCACGTGTTCGCCATCCTCGCCAGTTGAGCCGTACCGTCGTCTGCTACTGGATCGGTAACGTAATCTGAGGGTTGGAATTCATCGCTTGTTTAACTGCTGCAGCGCTCAGAGAAGGCACAAAAAAAAAAAGGTTTTCGCTGCTAGCCTTCCTGACTTAATCCCCTGCCTGGCGCAATATAGTGGTTCTTTGCTCTGTTTCTTCGTTGCATTTGTGATTCCTTTCTTGGAGTATTGTGGGGCTGGTTAACCGGGTTATTGTTATTGTTTGCTCATACGGGGTGAGCACATAAGGGGTTACTGTTCTGATTTAGCCTGGGTTTAGCTAAGCACAGCACTGGTGGCGGCCATTTTGAGTGTGGCGGACATTTTGAGAGAGACTTCATCCATTTGTTTGAGGTGGCCATTTTGAGAGTGGCACGTGCTTTAATTAGAGGCAGCCATTTTGGGAGTGACGGGGTATCTCGGCCATCGCCGCCATTTTAGGTGTGTCTAAGGGTTTCTCCTTTTTTTTCGATTAGTAATCTAAGAGAACTTATAGCACGCTACCTTGCACCCTAAATTGCTAACAGTTTATTGCTGCTTTGTGAGGAATTATTATTCTCTTGGCGATTATATTGCAAGCAATTTATCTTTAGTTTGGCCCGCTGTTAAGTGCATTGGAAAAGGTTCGCTCACTAAATTTAGACCAATTGCAGTCCCACACGTTTAGGAAAGAAAGTACTTTAATTTTGCGGCCTTAATTGTAATTTTGTGGTGGTGCTTGTCAGGGCCGTGCAGCCCCATATACAGCCTTTATTGTTCTTGATTCCAGAACAATAAAGTGCAGGCTCTCTTTGTGGGGGTGATATAGTATTTTTAAAATTTGCTTGGTGCCAGCCTTTCATTAATTAATTTAATTCAATAATTTAATAATTACCATTTAATCAGTTAATTGCCGCTTGCCCTCCCTAAATAAAATAAATTAGAATAGAATAATTACTGTTGGTGTAAACAGTCAATTAATAACCTAATTAATTATCTTTAGCCTGCAACTCCAAATAAATAAATAAATAATATATAAATAAATAAATAAATAAATAAGTACTTAATAACCAGACGCTAAGTTAGCTTTCCCTATAAGTAAGGGAGATGGCCCCAAAGGAAAAGCAGCAGAAGTCGGCCAAAGCCTCTTCAGGTAAACAGAAGACTGCTTCAGGTAAGCAAAAGGCTGCTCCAGGTAAGCAGAAGGCTACTGCAAGTAAACAGAAGGCTGCTTCAGGGAAGCAAAAGACTGCATCATCGCAGCCACAGGGTGGGGCGCTTGTCACTATCTCTCCACAGGTGTTTGAGAATTTACTAGCGGGTTTTAATAGTTTATATCAACAGATTAAGCCGAATGCCAACATTCCTAAGCTACCCACGCAGAGCACACCAGACTGCATTCCGGACACAGCAGTCGATGACGATGAGCGCCCGGGGACTTCGGCCTCTCTGCACAGCACCTCGCAATCGGCCAGCTCACAATCCCAGGGAGTATCAACCCGGTCGCAAGCATCAGCCACAGAATCTGCTTCTAACCAATCTAATTCAGTCGTAGTTCAGTCTTCTCCAGGCGTTCCTAGCTGCTTTCGGGAAACCCAGCCCAACGAGACCGCTTCCCAGGAGAGGGCGTTGTCCGAAACGTCCTCAGAAGAGGAGGAGCAGGAGCACGTTTCTGCCACAGCTGTCCGCCCTGAGCCTGCTTCAGCTTCTGCAGCCTTCACAACCGCTCCCCTTCCAGGACCTTCAACTGCGACTAACCCGCAGGAACGTGCCTCGGTAACCACAGCCGTCCAGTCGGGGCCTTCAACCTCAGCATCTATTCAGGAGTCATCGACCTCGGTCCAGCAAGAGCAAGGTCAGGACGGGAAGGGGAGGAAGAGGTCTAAGAAGAGTGCTCACAAGAAGGCCAAAAAGTGTAAGCACTCAGAGTCTGAGGATGAGTCAGGTACGTCTTCCGATTCAGATAGTGACGCGTCTATGGAAGGCTATTGGGGGGAGGGTGAAGATTTGGTTGGCCTTCCTTTGTGGGCCCACGAAAGGAGGGCCAATTCACATAGGAAAACCTTTAACGGCACTCTGGAGTGGAAGGGGGGGTCATTAGTACCGGATGTTAAAACCTCCACCTTTGTGTCATCCGACGTGATTCTGGGCAATCACTTAACTAATAAGAAAAGAACAAAAATATTGAATGGGGATTACGTGGATATCTTCACCCTCCTCCCTCCGGTTAAGGTTACTGCAAAGGGAGAAAGAAAAAGGACCTACGGGAGGCGGAAGTACAGAGAGCCAAGGGTGGAGAGAACGTTCGAAAATTGGTTAGATGGGTTTCAGATTTTCATGGGTGTGGTTGTTGCTGCTTACCCTAAGAGGGCCATGCACCTCCTGGCCTATTTGTCCCATATAAGAAAAGCGCGGGCTAAGGCGGGGGAAGCGGCAGCTCTAACATACGATGAGGCATTTCATAGAAATGCGTCACTCCTTGCTACCACACGTTGGGACCTAGTCGACCAGAATTACTGGAATGAGCACGTAGGCCCTTACATGGAAAAGAAGCAACCAGACCCATATAAATCGGGGAAAACGGAATACAGAAAGGAAGCCCATCTTCAGGTATGCTGGGAATATAATAAGGGGTGGTGTAAAAGACCCGTCTGTAAATTCGCTCATCAGTGCGACAGGTGCTGGGGCAATCACCCCTCCACTTCTTGCTTCAAAGGAAAACAGTCCTTTCGTGGGGGAAGGGGTGGCGGCCACGCAGGTACCAGAAGTGCTTCTGGACCATCCCAGGCCTCAGGAGCCAATCGCCAGTAACATCTCCTTGGACCTCGCCTTCTCCCCTATAAAACTCACCCCCTTAAAATCACTCCTTTCAAACTATCCCAATAAGGAAGCAGCTAAGTATTTATGGGAAGGGTTTTCTCAAGGTTTTAGGATTCCAGTGGCACAGCCCCCAACCTCTCGGAACCCACCAAATCAAAAGTCTGTGAGGGAAATGCCTGACGTCGCGCTAAAGAAAATTAATAAAGAGATTTTAGCACATAGAATAGCTGGTCCATTCTCCACCCCCCCATGCACGACTTACACATATCTCCCCTGGGTATAGTTCCAAAGAAAACACCAGGAGAGTACCGCCTAATACACAATCTGTCACACCCAAAGGGTCTCTCAGTCAATGATGGAATCCCCCATGAGTTGTGCTCAGTAAATTATGCTTCTTTTGACCAAGCCATTAAGCTAATTCGCAGATTTGGTAAGGGGGCCTTGTTGGCAAAATGCGACATAGAGTCCGCCTTTCGCCTTTTACCGGTTCACCCTCAGGACTTCAAGTGGCTAGGCTTTAGGTTCAAAGAAGCATATTTTGTCGACAAAGCCATGCCAATGGGTTGTTCAGTAGCCTGTTCAGCCTTTGAGGCCTTCAGTACCTTCTTGGAATGGGCTCTGCGCTACAGGACCGGGCTAGAGGGGGTCACTCATTACCTGGATGACTTTTTGTTCATGGCTAGCGCCAATAGCGGGGACTGCGCCTACCTTTTAAGAGCTTTTGCGTCATTATCTGAGGAACTGGGCGTCCCACTAGCCAAAGAAAAGACCGAGGGCCCGGTCTCCACCATCACTTACCTCGGGATAGAGTTGGACACCATCGCCCAGACATCCCGATTGCCCAAAGAAAAACTTACAGCCCTAAAAGAGTTAATACAGGAGCTCCTACCACTGAGAAAAGTCACCCTCAAGCAAATACAATCCCTATTAGGTCACTTGAATTTCGCCTGCCGAGTGGTTTCCCCAGGTCGCCCCTTTTGCGCAAGACTGGCCAGGCTATCCGCCGGCCTCAAGAAACCCCATCACAGGGTGCGCCTTAATAAAGGGGTGAAGGCTGATCTCCAAAACTGGTTGCAATTCCTAGACGGTTTTAACGGGGTTTCCCTGTGGCAAGACAGAATCAGGCTACGGTCCGACTTCCAAGTTCAATCCAACGCAGCAGGTTCATTGGGGTTTGGGGTTTACTTCCGAGGGAAATGGTGCGCCCAACCTTGGCCATCGCACTGGAAGGGCAAACCGATCACTCGCGATCTCACTTTTCTGGAGTTTTTTCCAATTGTAGTGGCAGTTCATCTGTGGGCGAGCGAACTTAGGAACCACCAGGTATGCTTCTGGACCGACAACCAGGCCGTTGTGGGTGTTCTCTCTAGGCAATCGTCACGCTCTCCTAGGGTTTCAGCGCTGCTGCGCTCCTTTGTTCTTACCTGCCTGAAATTAAACATCCGCTTCAGCGCCAGATTTATTCCAGGGTTAAATAACGATATCGCGGACGCTTTATCTCGTTTGCAGATGGACCGCTTCCGCTTATTGGCACCGGAGGCGCAGCAATTACCGGAACCTTTCCCGGAATACCTCTGGAGCCTTGGGAGTGTGACGTCCTGAAGGGAGTATCGGCTTCAGTCGCCCCCTCCACTCTAAAGTCGTATAAAAAAGCATGGGCTGATTTTATTAATTTCCGGGTCAAGGCGTCAGGATACGGCCCGATCGCGCCCCCAAACAAGCGGGAGGCTTGCAGTACCTATCGCACTTGTGGAGGTCGGGTCGAGCCGCCAGAACTCTTAATATCCAATCGGCGGCTATTTCATTCTTTAGTAAAACACTTTTCTCGATTGACCCTTGCACCGACTTTGTGGTAAGGAAGGCTCTTGAGGGCTGGCGCAGGCTGCAGCCATCAAAATTAGACGACAGGCAACCCATCACATTTGATATATTGTCACAAATACATTCGCAGTTAAGAAAAATTTGCTGGTCTAAATTTGAGGCTCGGTTGTTTTCTGCGGCCTATTCAATTGCATTCTTTGGAGCTCTCAGAATTGGCGAGGTTGTATGGGAGGACCAAACTAATCGGGGTATCAGACTTGAAGACCTGAAAATAACTCCTTCCGAAATTTTGATCTTAATTCGGCAGTCAAAAACAGATCAGAAGGGGTCCGGAGCTTGGATGCGCCTACAAGCCACGGGTCTAAAGGGCCCGTGTCCAGTAAAGGACACCCGCCGCTTCCTGCAGCTCAGACCACCTTCCCCGGGCCCGCTACTTATACATCACGATGGCTCATCACTGACGCGCCTGCAGTTTACAAGGGTGATGCGCAAGGCAGTCGCAGCTTGTGGCCTTCCCCCAGCAAAGTTCGCAGCACACTCCTTTCATATCGGTGCAGCTACAACAGCCATGCACATGGGTTTATCAGTGAAGAGGATAAAAGACTTGGGGCGCTGGAAGTCTAAAGCATACAAGGGTTATTTACGTAACACCAAGTGACCTCCTGCTCGCTTATTTAGCCTATTCCAACTTACACGCGTAATCTGCTCCACATTCCCCTGATAGCACAGTTTTCTCAGTACCTCTCTTGTCACCTCTTCCAGGAAGCCATCGCGTGCGAATTTGGTTAGTGGGCCACAGCATCGTGCACTGGGCCAGAGACAGGGCCTTTCACCGCGGTTTGGGTCGTAACCTCGGGCTTCCTGCGCAGGCGGACATCACTTGGCTGACCAGGAGGGGGATGCGTTGGGACGAGTTCCTCCCCACAGTGCAAGCTAGAGCTGCAGCGCATGGCCCACCTGACGCCTTGGTGGTGCAATTGGGCGAAAATGATTTGGCATATCGGAAAGGCGTGGACTTACAATGGCAAATATTCTCGGACTTTGATGGACTGTTGGCTGCTTATCCGAATTTGACCATTTTCTGGTCTTCGCTGCTGGAGCGGAGCGTTTGGCGCGACTTGCAGTTGCCCGGTTGCGGTGAACAGAGCCAGAAAGCTGCTGGATAAGGCGGTGGCCCGCCGCATGGTTGCAATGAGGGGTCGGGTCATCGCTCACCCCGCTATAAAGTTCAATGAGACTGCTTTGTACAGGAATGATGGTGTACACCTTTCTGACGCAGGAAACGATGTGTGGCTAGCGGACGTCATATTAGATATAAGACAATGGTTACAGAGAAAGTAGATATTGGTCTCGGATGTGAGGGTATTGGCGGCGAGCCAAATGTTTTGGCTCGATTGGCGGTTAGGCATTGGATAAGGTCAGGAAGGTCAGGATGTGGGGGGGGAGGACGGGCCAGCACCTCCCCCCAAGCGCTGAAGGGTACTTCGTAAAGGAGTCCGGGGGGCGTGTCCGTGTCCGAAGCCGTGGGTGGTGAGGGCCTAAGGCACGCCCCGGATCGGTGATCACGGGGTGTGTCCTTAGCTGATGTGCAGCAGCAAGGGCTCACCCCAACAGTGGTTAACCCTTCCTGGACTGCCAGCACGACGTACTGGAGTCGGATATAGTCTAAGTTAGATCCAATGCCTAATGCCAATACCGCTCAACAACCGGAACCAATAAAGTTGTGGCCTTTATTCTCCATTTAACCTTACTTTACGGTGTCTTGTGTCGTTATTTCACGGGAGGGATCGGGATATCGACATGCAAACAATGGAAGGCAAGAAGCAGGGGGCACTGAATTTTGGCATCACACAGGGAGCCAATGGAATTTTAAAGCCCAACGTCCACTTTATAATTGCTTTCTAATTCACTTACTGATTCTGGAGGCATGGAACAAACTCTCAAAGCTCCCCAAGATTAGGTTTCATCTGCCCTATCCTTTTAAAGCAGTCTCATACTGCTTTGAATGGTTATGGCTTTCCCAAAGAACCCTGGGAACTGCAGTTTGTTAAAGGTGCTGAGAATTGTTAGGAGGTCCCTAGTCCCCTCCCAAAGCTACAATTCCCAGAGGGATCGATTGTTAATGAGAATTATAGCTCTGTCAGGCAAGGGGATAGGAGTCTTCTAATGGCTCTCATCCTTAACAAGCTACAGTTCCCAGAATGCTTTGACAGAAGTCATGACTGTTCAGAATGATATGGGGACTACTTTAAATGTATAGTGCAGAAGGAGTCTTATTATTATTATTATTATTATTATTATTATTATTTATACCCCACCCATCTGGCTGGGTTCTACCCAGCCACTCTGGGCGGCTTCCAACAGAACATTAAAATGCAATAATCTATTAAACATTAAAAGCTTTCCTAAACAGGGCTGCCTTCAGATGTCTTCTAAAAGTCTGGTAGTTGTTTTTCCTCTTTGACATCTGGTGGGAGGGCGTTCCACAGGCAAATTCAAGTCATCAGATGATGCAGTTGTCCATTGAGGAATATGCATGTATGAAGCAATCAGTGGTGAAGTGCAGTTGGGTTCTCATGCAGTTAACTTCAGCTTAGGTTTCCACACCAAACCAGAAAACCCAAAGAGATGTGATGATGAGTTTTAAAATAGCCATAAAAAGTCCAAACTTCACTTGGGGATGTCTTGCTTGAAGTGCACAGCAGTTGTGCTGTCATTAGCAGATCTGCCACCACCAGAGAACATCCTTCCACCACCAAAATGCCTTCTGTGTGCTTCTGATGCTGTCTAAGCATTTCCTGCACACACACAAAGCCCCTGTAACCATTTGGGATTCTCCACGCTCAAGAGTAATGAAGATGTAACTTGCAATATTTCAAAGCAGTTACATTACTTTTAAGTCTAAGCGCAGGTGCGTTTGACATGATTGTGATATTCATTTAATGTGTGTGCCTGTAATTAGGTTGATTTAATGGGGAAGAAGGGCAGCAAATTGCTTTGGGGGAAAGTAATCACATTGTTTTATTAAATTCCTCTTTTGTATCCACTTCCTTCCAGGGCTTCTTGCTCAAGAAGAAAAAGGCAGAGTTTGACTCGGCACACCCCAGTTATGTCTATTTATAAATATTATAATTCTATAAATCCAGTGGAATTTGGGTTTGCATGCTGAGTGCAATACAGCCTGTACCTATTGATCTTTGTAATGATTGACCAGATGTCAGGGACTGGCTGGATGAGGAAGAGTGGTGGGAGCTGCCCACCCAAGAGCCCCCTAGGGCACAGAAGAAGATGACTTAGATCCTGGATCCTGGTGGTGGGACACTGAAGAGCAGTCTGTGGAAGGGACAAGCTGGGAGATGTGAGAAGCAAGGGGTTTGAGTGATCAAGGGGTGTCAAGAGAAGGAGAGCCTTTCAGGACAGAGGATAAGAGTCACGGTGTGAGCATAGACTCTAAAAGGAGTCAGAGGTTGGTCCTGCTACACAGCAGCAGGACAGTCCCAGTCCAGCTGGCTCGCTTCCCTCACTGACACCCCACATGAGGAGAGTCCTGCACACTACTGGCAATGAGCTGGAGAAGCCCTTGATGCAGCCTTCATCTGCTTGGGAGGGATCCAGAGTGAGAGGCATAGAAATATACAATATAGGGCATCCCTACTCGTTGCTGTAAAGAAGGGATGGAGAACCTATGGTCCTCCAGATGCTGTTGGACTACAAGTCACACCATCCCTGACCTTTGGCCATGCTGGCTGGGGCAGATGAGAGCTGGAGTTAAACAACATCTGGAAGTTGGAGTCCAACAGCAGACTCACTAGCTTGACAGCATCACATGGTGATGACCACTAGCTAGTTGGTTTAGGAGACGTTAGTGGAAGGTAGACCTACCCCTGAATATTAACCATAGCTATCCAAATTGAGCCCCCATTATCAGAGGCAATGTGTCTCTGTTTCATGGATGCTGGGAGGAAGAAACAAGACATCTTTCTATCCACTTTTCGAAGGACAATGTTGTGCTAGATGAAGGGAAGAAAGAAGAGCTCTGTTCCCTTCCCCACTAAAAAAATAATAATGCAAAGCAAAGCAAAAAAGAAAATGTCTCTGCCTCCCATTGTATAACACATTTTTTAAAAAATTATTGTAAGCTGTCAATTTTTTTCTAGAACATGGTGAGAAATAATTAAAGGCTTGAGATATCTTTAGGAAACTCCAAGATCGTATTGGTTGAGTGGGCGATTGCTTTGTCCCCTGCCTTCCTCCTCCCAACACATGCCTCTCCTTGTAATGTTAAACTCTGGTTGCTCTGTTACTGACATCTTATATCAACACACACAGTCCTCCTCCCTCCCTCTCTCCCTCCCCACCTCCCTCTCTCTTTTTCTTTCTCTCCCTCTCTCTCTCCTCAGAAAAGCTCGTCAAAGCCCTTGGGCTCATGAATAATTCAAGCTGACACGGTGCTTGGTTCAAATTAGTTTGGAGGAAATGCAAAACCTACAGAATGGGCAAGCGTAGGTGGCATTCACAGATGTGTGATTCCCCCCTTCTGATTCCTGCAGCCTCCAGGACTTGCAGATCTCTCCACTTTGTCTGTCCATACCTCTGATTCAATATCGCCCTTCTCTTTGTGTTAGTAATGGGCATGCACCGGACATGAGACAATGGGGTTTTCCTTTGCTTTTCGCTCACCATCCCCAGATCTCCCAGATGAACAGCTCCATCATTTTTACTGCACACACACCTACGCTGTTTTTGTACAAGACACACATCTCTTCTGCATGCCTCCTGTCTCTTCTTTCTTAGGTAACTTCAGGAATGGATTTGTTATGAGAGGCAAATTTAACCAAATATTCAGAACAGAATTGGTGTCAGGGTCTCTCTCCTAAGGATGGGCAACCTCATGCATTCCATCTTGATTCACCTGGGCAAACTCAGTGGCCACCAACCAGAAAATAGCACAATGAATCCTGAGAGCAGACGGGTGCATGCTGTGACACCATTGGGTCTGGTTCTCTCCATCCATGACTTGCCAACCCCCCATACTTGGTTTCTGAGCTGGTGGTGGCATTCTACTGTTTGGGAGTAGGTTGGATCTGGACTTGGTTTTGATTGTCATTCTGCTCAAAGTTGACCATTTGCCATTGGGTGGTAGTGGTGGTGAGTGGGCAGGAGGAAAAAAGTCTGAAAATCCAGATTAAATGTTACAAGGGGGCAGAGGAAACATCAGGCTTGGTTACACACATGTGTGTGTAATGTGTAGGTTTCCCTCCAGACCTTCTATGGACCATTGTTTCTAGCAACCACTATGCCGGGTTACATCCACACCATACATTTTAAAAGCCCTAATTAAACATTAGCCCTGCTCCTCAAATTAATTGAGTACATCAAGACAGGAGAGCTTCTCAACGGAGCTTTGGTATAAGACACTTTCTGCTCAGTAAATGAAAGCCAAACTCTCCATAGTTCTCATACAGTTCTGTACTTAAGGACATATTTCCTCCCTCCCCTCCACACACCCCATACACAGAAATTACTAATTTGGGGGCTTGATCCATATTCTAACACCAAGGGGGATAAGGAGGATTTAATCCTTTACCCTTTCTGTGATCTCTCTCCAGATTGCTCGTCTTCCTGTATCTACAAATTGTATTGCCAAATTTGTCCCATAAAAATGAATGGAACCTTGCCCTGATCTGCATCTATGTTAAAAAAATACCCTGGTCTCCCCATACTAGGGTTCCAATCCAGACCAGTGCCCTCATGCTCAGGGCCGTCTTAAGTATATCCGGCGCCATGGTGCAAAGATCCCACCAGCGCCCTCCCCCACACCCATTTCCCAGAGTTGCTAACCTTTTTACGGCGCTGCCACCAGCTTTGCGGGTGTGGAGGAGGCAGGCAGTGGCTGGAGGGCGGCTCCTCCAGTGGGGAAGAGGCAGAGACTCCAGGCGAGGCGCTGCTTCAGCGAGGTGGGTGAGGGTGGCGAGCTGGTGCCAGGAGGCACCGTGCCGCACCCAGCCTCTGCCTCTTCCATGGCATTCTTCAGAACTTGGCGCCCTGGTGCCCCATGCCACTTGCCTCTATGGGCAAGACGCCCCTGCTCATGCTGGCAACGTGTGGTGGTGGGGGGGGGAGTGAAGTAAACCATACACTTGTGGACAAAACTGCAGGAGAAGAACTAAAGCCTAATGTTGATTAATAGAATACCTGGCTTCTTCTTTTTTAAATACTTTATTTTATTATTCATCAATACAGTTTATAATACATTCACATGTGAATACCTGGCTTCTAGTGGGCGGAGCTTTTTTGCTGTACTCTTGAACTGGCCCTTCCCTTCAGGCTGTCAGTTAAAAAGATGCTAACTGTCACTTGCCTCAAGATGTTCTGTTTCTCTGTCAGTGTTTTTTCTACTATTAAAGCTTTGTTTCACATATATACTTGAGCTGTTTACTTCACATTTGGGCACTCCCATTCTGCTCACATGGGAATTGGAGTTATAAGCTCCACCTGGGCTTGCCACAGGGCATAAAATTTCTCTTCTGACCTGTGTTCATCGCTTGGAGCGGCGTTTCCCTTCCACTGCAGTTCAGCTTCTGACCAAAAAAAATAAATACATTATTTGTCTTGCTGCCATCTGTATTGTTTTACACATTTCATTTCATTATAATTATGTTATTCCACCCCGTTCATTTCAGTGCAATGGAAATGCAATGGAAATAGGTAAGGGAGTCATTATGTGTCATTTGAGGACTGAAAGCAACTACTACTGATTGCATTCACTGGATTGATTTCTGTTCAAAACATGGCATACATAAGCAAATACCTGCAATTTCCACTCCTGTTTCTGTTCTGTTAAGAACTTTCCAGCATCCCTAGCTCCACCCTCATGCATTGCTACCTGCATTGCACTCCAACTCATGGAGAGCAAAGTCGGAAAGGAGGAGCCTGTTGACTCACAGAGGTCCCTGCACATTTTCAAACCCTGCAAGATCAGGATTCTAAATTGCATAGGCGATAGTAATATAGGAGTGGGTGGCAGAACTTAGCATGCTTATCCCTGCTTGTTTGTTTCCATGCAGGATTTAGACACAATCAGAATGCCTAAATAGGACTACAGTCTTAAGAAATTATCAGTAGTGATGATGTTGTGATAAGATGGTAAAATGGTGACATTTCCAACCATTTTCCCACTTCCCTTTGAGCTCCCCAACCTCATCTTCAGAAGCACAGAGAGCCCGAAGGGTGAGAAGATGAAGCTTAATGAGACAAGTTTTAAAGGTTACTCAGTGTAATAAACCCACACATTTTACTATTGTAACTTTTGAGGCATTTAAAACTTCAGGGCCATCCCAAGATGTGCCGTGTTGGCGCCAGCCTGACCCGCCAATTGCCACTAAGTGTTTTGCCTCTGGCATTATCTGGTTTCTCACATGGTAATGAAAGGTGGTGGAGTTTTCTCCTGCCACGAGCCTTTCTGCATTGCAAGATGAGAAAAGGGTGCCAGAAATAATTATCCATCTTATGGCACTGAGAGATAAATATTCAGACTTCAGTGCAAGGATGACTTAAAGTGAAGATGACTGGTGGCTTTAAATGTTGGGAACTGTACGTAGGAAACCACTGGCTGAAGGTGGGTGAGATGCTGACTTCAAAACTGTACCCACTGTGAAGCTTGCTGGTTCATTTTGTTTAGCTTGGATTCATTTCTAGTGCTGTGCCTGGCTTTTAAAGGACCACTGTGAATTCTGGCTACAATCAGTGGTGCCTGGTGCTCATCAGGACTGGTAGGGTGGGAGGCAAGGAGCTCAACAGCAGGTGGTGCCAGAGCCAATGTCAGGCAGAGCCAACTAATTCTAGCATTGTCCTCCCTGCTAAGTTCTACAAGGGCAACACTAAGACAAGCAGTGCCACCATACTTACAGCTAATCCAGAAGGAGACAGGGAAATGGGGTCTGGTTGAGGGCAGACAGAGGTTGATGGGGAAGTGCCCAGTTCACCCTAGTGGGCCAGCCTCCACTAGCTACAGAAAATGACTGGGTATGAGGTAGGTGGGACTTGGATTAGAGCAGGGGTCAGCAAGCTTTTTCAGCAGGGGGCCGATCCACTGTCCCTCAGACCTTGTGGGGGGCCAGACTATATTTATATATATTTTTGGGGGGGGGGGATGAATGAATTCCTATGCCCCACAAATAACCCAGAGATGCATTTTAAATAAAAGCACACATTCTACTCATGGAAAAACACCAGGCAGGCCCCACAAATAACCCAGAGATGCATTTTAAATAAAAGGACACATTCTACTCAGGGGAAAACACGCTGATTCCCGGACCGCCTGCAGGCCGGATTTAGAAGGTGATTGGGCCTTAGTTTGCCTACCCATGGATTAGAGGACACAGCCCTGGTAGCACAGAGCTGTGCGTCAGTGCAAGGGATGTCAAATGAGCACCCCTCATGTAAGAGAACATTGACTTTCACTTCCAATAGACTCCTAGAACCTGCAACTAGAAATGGATAAATCTGACATTTTCAGTTTTTTTTCAGCTTCTAATTTTTCCAATCTTAAATCCAGTTTGGCAAATTTCTGCTTTGGGATTTTTAAAAAAGTTCTGATTTAAATTCATCTGCATTTTAGTGTGCATTTCTTCAGATATAACGTAAACAAATTCTGTATGCAATTTCACTTAATATATGCATGTACATGTCAATTTTTGTTATATATATATGTACATGCAGTTTGCCTAATATACACATTATTGTAATAATAATAATAATAATAATAATAATAATAATAATAATTTATTATTTATACCCCGCCCATCTGCCTGGGTTTCCCCAGCCACTCTGGGCGGCTTCCAACAGAATGTTAAAATACATAATCTATTAAACATTAAAAGCTTCCCTAAACAGGGCTGCTTTCAGATGTCTTCTAAAAGTTTGGTAGTTGTTTTTCTCTTTGACATCTGGTGGGAGGGTGTTCCACAGGGCGGGTGCCACTACTGAGAAGGCCCTCTGCCTGGTTCCCTGTAACTTGGCTTCTCGCAGCAAGGGAAACCACCAGAAGGCCCTCGGCACTGGACCTCAGTCTCCAGACAGAACAATGGGGGTGGAGACGCTCCTTCAAGTATACTGGACCCAGGCCATTTGGGGCTTTAAAGGTCAGAACCAACACTTTGAATTGTGCTCGGAAACATACTGGGAGCCAATGTAGGTCTTTCAAGACTGGTGTTATGTGGTCTCGGCATCCCACCACCACTTTCTGAACACACCCCAGGAGGAAGGAACGGAACCACTGTATAACAGTGCCCCCAGCTCCCAATGCCTCTAGACGGTCCAGAAGGATGTTATGGTCGATGGTGTCAAAAGCCGCTGAGAGATCCAGCAGAACTAGGAAACAGCTCTCACCTTTGACCCTAGGCCACCGGACATCATCCACCAGTGCGACCAAGTCAGTTTCAGTCCCATGATGAGGCCTGAATCCTGACTGGAAGGGATCCAAATGGTCCGCTTCTTCCAGGCGTGCCTGGAGTTGTTCAGCAACCACTCGCTCAATCACCTTGCCCAAGAATGGAAGATTTGAGACTGGGCGATAGTTGGCCATATTGGCTGCATCTAAAGATGGTTTTTTAAGAAGCGGTTTAATAACCACCTCTTTCAGAGGGTCTGGGAAGGCTCCCTCACAGAGAGAAGCATTTACCACCCCGTGAAGCCCATCGCCCAGCCCTTCTCGGCTAGCTTTTATAAACCAGGATAGGCAAGGATCAAGAAGACAGGTAGTTGGTTTCACTCGTCCAAGCAGCCTGTCCACATCCTCAGAGGTAACAGATTGGAAATGACCCCACGCAACTGGACTAGACAGGATTCTAGCTCTCTCCCGCCCCGGCCCTGCTCCCACGGTGGAGTCTACCTCTTCCCAAATCTGAGTGACTTTATCTGCAAAAAACTTTGCAAAATCATTGCAAGAGATCATGTGGCCCGTACTGGTCCCCGATGGAGCAGGTGGTTCCGCTAGATTGCGAACCACCTGAAAAAGTCTCCTGTTGCTGTTTTCTGCAGATGCAATAGAGGCGGCGAAGAAAGTCTTCTTCGCCGTTGCTACCGCCACTTGGTAAGTTCAACATTGAGCTGTAACCCGTGTCTGGTCAGCTTCAGAACGAGTTATCCGCCACTGGCGCTCTAGCCGTCTCAGCAATTGTTTCATTGCCCTCAGATCCATGGAAAACCACAGGGCTGTCCGGGCTCCGTGCAATCAGAGAGGGCGCTTTGGAGCCAAACAGTCAATAGCCCTGGTTAACTCCACATTCCAGCGGGCCACAGGGGAATCAGCTGAAAGGTTATCAACATGGGATAAAGCATCCCCTACCACTCTCTGGGAACCATTTGGATCCATTAAGTGGTGGGGGCAGACCATCCGAATTGGTCCCACCTCCCTGCAGAGGGGAAGGGTCGTGGAGAAGTCCAGTTGCACCATTGTACACATTATTCAGTTGAAAAATTGTACCACACAATTCAGAGAAGTGTGAATTTCTAAAGATATGTGAATTTTGGTTTATGTGTTCTTTGGGGAAGGGTGAATTAGGTAGGATTGATTTAAGTTATGAACCAAACTAAATTTATCCCAATTGATCATTGCTTTCTAAAGGGATGGCACAGCCAGATTTTTAAAAAATGGGGAAAGCAGAGTGGTGTGGTGATTTCTGTGTTAGACTAGAACCTCCGAGACCAGGGTTCAAATCCCTGCTCAACCATGAAACTCACTGGGTGACCTTGAGCCACTCACAGTCTCTCAAACTAACCTAACTCACAGGATTGTTGCAAGAATACAATGGGGAGGAAGAGAACCATATATGCCACCTTGGGCTCCTTGGAGGACAGACGGGATATAAATGTGATAAATAAAATGTTTAGAGTGTGCTTCAGAGTTGTGAGACTGTAAGCTGTTACAAAGGTGTTTTTTTTTTTATACTCCCTCTCGCCGTTCTCAAACTGACACTGATAGGAATGGTGTATTTGCGCCAAACTTTCCAGCACAGCTGTCAATCACATTAAAAAGTGATACAGATATATTGATGTGGAAAGTACGCTGCAAGGGAAATAAATTTCAGATTCCGGAGATGTAACTGAACAATCCAGTTTTGTTTGTGTGTCTTTCCCCTTCTTTTGGCATGATCAAATACTGGAATGACAAAGCTATGCTGCGGGATCAAATGAGGTCAACTGTAGCTTAGAAATATGTGGTCTGGTAATGCTGAAGCTGACAAGGAAGTCTAGAATAGTGTGATGGGGTAGGGGGCCTTAGGGATGATAATAATTTATCCACTGTATTCCTCTGTGCTTCCACTGGCTTGATCTTCTCCAAGTCCCATCCCTGCTGAGCCAAGAGAATTTCTGCAATTTGTTCTCAAATTGGAACCTGCGCAGCTTGACACCACTTTCAGTTCCTTTACAGCTCATTTGCATCTTCTTAAGAAAGCTTCCTCTTGATTATGAATGGGCACATGAGTTTACCAAAACACTGCAATGAAGTAACTGGGTTGAGATTGTACTCAGAAGCTACTTGTAGGGTAGGCGGGTTACTGTGGCTCACTGGGAGGGAGGGATGAGGCAGTGAAGAGACCATGATGGTGCAAACACATCAGCAGAACCAGTCCAGCACTCCTGCTGGTGGAGTTAACAACAACAACAATTTTTTTCTCATGCCTAGGGCAACCCAAACCAGCTTACAACCAACCAAACAGACAGACACAACATCAGTCTCCTCACTGATTTGCACGTCTCCCTCCCTGTATGCAATAGTGATGCACCTGCCAGGAAGAGCCATTTTTGATTCATCATCTTAGGTTCATTATTTTGTGGGGTGTTGTTTTGTTTTGTTTTCAGTTTAAGAAGTCCTCATGAAAATTCACCAACATTTTAGTGCAAATTTCTTTTTCTACACATATTTTTGTATGGCATTTTGCCCAATACACACACATTTGCAAGCCATTTGTTGAGCAGCAATACGTTTCATTTTTGTATATTCTTTTCACTAATAAGCTACATTTCTATGCACATTTTATTCACTATATACATTTTTGGACAAAATGTGGAGAAGTGCACATTTTCAAGGATAACTGTGTTTCTGTTAGGCAGATTTGCCTTTAACTGGAAACAGGATCAAATTTCTCCTCTGTCCCTCCCTGCTTCTACTCAGGTAGATTCCTATTACAAGGTAGAGGTATGATTTTCCAGGGTTCTGCATTGCAGAGGGATCCTGCATTAATATAGCAGCATATCTTCACCCTCCAACTTGCAGAGGGGCAAGGGCAGAGCTAGTGAAATTATCCCCACAGGGCTGCCCCATGTTGTCTTCCTTTGTTTAGGAAATGCCTCAAGAGGGGTCCCATTAAAATTCTTTCTAGGTCATTGCTTTAATTGATACTGGAATTCCAGATTCAGGGTTTTGCATATTCCTTAAGAGGTTGGTTTTAAAGCAGAGAGTCTGGCCTACAGGTTTAGTAATGGCTTTCCATGTGATGTCAACTGCTTCTGTTGGAAATGTATGCAGACCTTTTTATTTTTTTTACCTGAAGGCTTTGTAAGTGATTGACAGTCTCCCTGGAGACTGGAAACTTGTGGAGCTTATCTTTGATCCCAGGCAGGACAACTAAGAGCAGAAGGCCTCCAAAATATGTCCACCTACACAGAAAGAAACCTTGCTTTGCATAGATCTACCATGGGGTCACGAAGAGTCGGACACGACTGAACGACTGAACAACATCATTCATGGTAGGTAGTTAGGTAGTTAGGTAGATATAGATAGATGATAGATAGATAGATAGATAAAACCATTTTCAGTCGGAAATATGCTTTACACTGCATTCAGTCGCCTTTAACATGCTATCTATGTACTTGCCTTGCATTCAGCTAAGAAGAGCACTGTTAACTTTCAACACAAGTCTCACACCTGTTGAGCAAGCAACTGTTGCAAAACTATTTGTGTTTAGATTTTTTAAAAAATATATATATTTTTGCAATTCGTGGGGGTGAAAAGAAAGTGCTCTTGAAACAAAGGGAGAATGAATAACACAAAGAATCTGAAGACAGGGGAATGGTTTCATCGGGTTCTCTCACATAAACAGAGGAGGGACTTTTTCACAATCAGAGGTAGCAGCCTATTTTATAGCTGTAAAACCACAAGGGAAGTGTGGGGCTTGTCTCACTTAGCCCAGGATGGAACAAACAGCATTACAGTTCTAGGCAATAGGTTCTTTGGAAGCAGAGCTGGCCAGCAGGTCTCACCCAGCCCTAAATGGAGTGCACACTTCATAGAATCCTAGAATCTTAGAAATGGAAGGGACCCAATGGTCATCTAGTCCAACCCCCTGCAATGCAGGAATCTCAGCTAAAGCATCCATGACAGGTGGCCAGCCTCTGCTTAAAAACCTCCAAGGATGGAGAGTCCACAACCTCTCAAGGGAAACTGTTCCACTGTCAAACAGCTCTTACTGTCAGAAAGTTTTTCTGTATGTCTAGTCAGAATCTCCTTTAGCCTACTGCAACTTGAAGTCCTACGTTCCAGAGCAGCAGAAAACAAACATGCTCCATCCACAACTTTTTGACTTAAAAAAAAAATCTGTATCATAAAGGGATGGAAACACTGAAAAGGGGACTAATTCTTCTCAGTTGTGAAAAAAGGGTCACCCCCAAAATGAAAAGTTGTAAATCACCATGTATGTAACATTACTCCTCAATGAGAATGACTTCCAGAACTTGTCAGAAATATTGAAACCTTTGTAACTTTACTATCATAGAATGTTCCTGGGAGGGGGCAGGGGGGAAGCGGTGATTTTGGTCATCCCCTATTGTTAATACTACTGAAAGAATAGAATTTACTACCCTGTGGATACCACAATGGTTCCAACAGTAGGAGGGAATTTTCTTGTTGTAGGTGGGAGGGTAAAGGGGGGAAGGGAAGTTTGGGGTTTGTTTACCATCCAGCTGTTAAACGATTGCAAGTTGTCAACAATTGCCTTTTAGATATAATGTTTTCCACGCGCTCCTATAATGTACTAATCATCCTGGAGCAAATATGGATAATTTAAAAATAATCACATGGAATGTTAATGGACTGGGGTCACCCATAAAAAGGAGACGGGTTTGGAAGGAATTAAGAAAAGGGAGAAAACAACATGAGAAACTACATAACTTTTACATAACGTGGTCCTCCTTTATTACATATGCATCAAAGAAATAACATGCATTTAAACCACCTAAGACACATGGGAGCATGTGGAATGATATTTTTTAAACCAGCAACTGTAGAAATAAGTTTTTATTAGATTGTATTACTTAATGTAATTACCTGGACATAGTTGGGGCTGTTTTGGGGGGGAAGGGAGGGGGAAACTGTATTTGATTGCTTGTATTTGATTATATGTTTTTTTCTTATATTCAACAAATAAAATATTCAAAAAAAAGTTATAAGGGGTCTCATTTCTCAGCTGTCACCACTCGAGAGAAACTCCTTGGAAGGAGGAGGTGGGCTCTCTTTCACTGGAGTTATTTAAGCAAAGATTGTACAGCCATCTCTCAGATCTGCTGTAGCTAGATTTGATACGTTAAATAAAAAAATTGGTTAGCTTACAGTACACATGTACACACAGACACACATAAATATCAGATTTAAAAAGCTTGAAAGCTGGAGTTGCCTGGAGTTACTTAGACCCACCCACCCATTCTGTCTCATTCACATCTCACTAGCATTGCTTAAAATGGGGAAGCAAAACACATGAATCCCATTAGTAAATAAAAATAACAATTCTTTACTTATGCAGTGGTACCTTGGTTCTCAAACTTAATCCGTTCCGGGAGTCCGTTCGACTCCCGAACCCATTTGAAAACCAAGGCGCAGCTTCCAACTGGCTGCAGGAGCTTCCTACACTCAAGCAGAAGCCACATCAGACATTTGGCTTCTGAAAAAATGTTCGCAAACCAGAACACACACTCAGAGCCGTCTCATCCATTTACTCTGGTGGCGCGGCGCACCAGGGCGCAATGGCCTGGAGGGCGCCTCCGCCCTCCAGCCCCGCTGGCAGCGCCTGCCGGCAGTGCCCTCTGACTGCCCAGCAGAGCACAGGAGCGCGAGCCGGCCGCCCGCCCGATGGAGCGCGAGCTGGCCAGCTGCCGCGCCCTCCGGCTGCGCCACGCCATCCGGATGCGCGCGGGAGCGCGAGCCGGCCGCCCTCGCCTCCCGTCCCGGAAGCGCTGGAAGGGCGCGCAGAGCCCCCGCCGCTCCAGCGCCACGCCCCTCATCCCCCCGCTCGCCCACCCCCCTCCCAAGGGGCGGCAAGCGCGGGAGGGAGGCGGCGGAGAGACGGCATGGCGGGGGCGCCGGAGGGATAGCCGCGCCAGGGCGGCAGATCCCCTTAAGACGGCTCTGCACACACTTCTGGGTTTGCAGCGTTCAGGAGTCAATTTGTTCGGGAGCCAAGTCATTCAACAACCAAGGTAATGGCTTTGGATTCTAAGTCTACATCATTGGAGGATGTTCCATGGATGGGGAGAGGGAGAGCAGGAGGAAGGGTTGGAGTTTACGTGTTTTGTGGGAAACCATAAAGTGTATTTTCCCTATCAGTCACAGCCCTGCCCTCTACTGCAAGGTTGCTTATACCCAACAGGATTCTGCGGTGGCATTTCTTGCATTGAGCAGCAGGTTGCACTAGATGAACTTCAAGTTACCTTCCAACTTTATAATTCTGATTAAACTGGAGCCAGAAAGCAGTAAGACTGGCCTGTTAGTGCACCCATAAGCTGTACTGATAAGTAAATTCGGTAGTGTTGGGTGGTTTTCTTTTTTTCTTTTTAATGGCACAGGAGTTTATTTCATCCCTAGAAGCTGAATTGATCCTTAATTGCTCTGTAGCTTAAGTGTGAAAAGTAATTAGAGCTTTGCAGCCTGACGCATATAGGCCAAATGTCAGAAGCAATATGAACTCCATCTTGCATTGCAGTCTGCCTGTTTCGACACCCACCCACTCACCCCTTTCAAAGGGGAAGCAAAGTGGATGTGAATACAAATAGGTTTACATAGTTTACATAATTTTGGTCAGGTCTAACCTGCAAACAGACGTGAAAGGCAAGGGAGAGATGTGTCCCAGCACAAAAGAGAAATCATTGGGAGTGCATTCATTGTTGTCTGCTGGTTCATTCACATCCAGGTGGCTCTAGCACATGGGAATGAACCAGGGAAAATTCAAAGAGCAGGAGTCAAAGAGGAAACGCCCACTGCACACACAGGTGGTGATGGCTTCAGGTTCCCAAATGAAACTAGCAATGAAAGGTGAGGCCCAATGCAAAGAAACTGAGCAGGGACCTAAGAGCTTTGGATGCAGAGCAGACCCTCCCAGTTGTGTGCAATGTAGCTGAGCGTGCAAATGAGAACTCAAAGTAGGTTGCTACTTCTCTCTTTCCCTGCCCAGGAGATGAATGAAAAGGTGGAGAAAGACTTAAGGCTTTTTTGAGGTGGGGGAAAGAAAGGCTTGCATTTAGGAATTTGGGGCTTTGTGTGACAAAGCGAGAAGCCGTAATGGCTTAAGGCATTTTCATGAAGGTCCCAGCATTTTTGTGGCAATTGGAGACTATGGAGTGGTGGAGGAAGGAATGCAGGATCCACTCATTTGCAGTTCTGTTTGTTTTGCTGCCTGTCAGCTACATGGAGCAGTAGGCAGGCAGCTATTTTAATGAATGTATGTGCTGGGGTACAGGGGTTCAGGTGGGGGAAATCTCTTCTCATTCATTTTGCTCCCTGCCAGTCATGTAACAGGCAGCTGCTTGAGGGACTTTTTGAAAAGGGGAGTTGGAGGAAGAAATGTGGGGAATGGCTCTTTGTTGTTGTGTTTCTTTTGTTACCTGCCAACAGGTGGCACAAGTGGCTGCTTGAAGGAGGCCTCAGTTGATTATGTGGGTGAGGGGAGGATATGGCAACTGTTTCCTGTTTTTACTACATACAGCCATGTTTGTTCCCAAAAAATAAGAGAGGGTTAAAAAAAAAAAACACCCACTGTCTCTTTTGGGTCCTTGTGTGTTTGTGAAGTTTCTCTCTAAATTGGAGTTTGGCATTTGGGACAGCATTCATTATGGAAACATGAATGATTGTGGCCAGATCATGTTTTCTTCCCTAGAAAAAGGAGCAGCCTGCACAGCCGTCAAAACTCCGTAAAGGTACTGTACTTTGAGATACTGAGAACACTTGTGAATCCATCTACAATGCTTGATTTAGTAGTACCTGCAAACTGCAGACCCCATCATTTAGGGAAAATATGACCCCATTCAGAATTGGATGACCTCCTATACACACACTTTCAGAGAGACAAGCAAGAGAAATCGGGTTCTACCTTGAGTAAGAGCACGTGTTACGGTCGGGGCCTGGCAAGACACTAAATTGTCCTGTGGGAGTGGCTGGACGCTGGCCTTAGGATTGGGTCAGGCGGAGTTACTGGGCAAAGTTAGATGTAACAATTTGTGATGGACAGGTCAGCGTCCTTTATAATCCTCTGCATGCAGGGTGATCCCTCTCTTGGCTTCGAGCTTCGGATCACCCACCCGCCCCCCCTGTTTTCTTAGGCCTCTGCTTTGACCTTGCAACTGCCTGTCATGGGGTCGTCTGCTTTGTAGCAGGGGCCCAGTAGGAATTTTTCCATCTGGCTGATTGGCTGTTGCCTTTTGGTTTTTGCCTACTGCAGTAGGAACTAGTCACAACTTGTAAGGTTGGCGGTTAGGCATTGGTTATGTTTGGATTGCTTGGACGGTGAGGTCTCACCTCCGCAATCATGTTTATGTTGGTACGGGAATTCCGTTAAAGGAATCCGGTGGCTCTTTTGCTTGTCCGAACCCCCGGTCCGGGGCTAGGGTCATGGCCAGAGCCCCTGGGGCCACTGGGGAGGGGGAGGTTCCGTCCCCAGCCTCCTTAACTCTCCTCAGCTGCATTCTCCCGACGACGCTGACTGGAGGTCAGCGCTGTCTGGTCGGACATAGTCTGAACCAATGCCTACGCAACCACTCACCGAATTTGTATTTTAAATAAAGTTGTGGCCTAAATTATTGCCAAAAACCCAAACAAAATTAATGTCTCTGTGTCAAATTCTTGGGGGGTGGCTTGAAGACCTCGACACGCAACCTTTGTTTCATCTGGACTCATATGGTGAGTTTCGATCCTGACCAACGTTGAAACAGGATTTGGCATACCAAAAACACTCAGAAAGGCCGGGGGGGAGGGAATTAACACGTATTGACTGTGTAAAAATGATTGGGCAAATCAGTCCTAATTGGATGAAATTATAACTCCATCTTAAGCACAGTAGTATGATTACTATTGATGGTATACCAGGGGGAGTAATCAGAGAATTGGTTGTGGACGTACTTCCTTTGAAGAGTTAATATCAGTAGTACTATAAGTAGCATAACATCAAATTATCGTAATCAGTTCACATAACAAGCTTAACAAGGGAGTCATCAATAGTACTCGCCCCTGTTGCTGTCATGTAAATTGAAGCTGAATACTAGTAAGACAGATGTGTTAAGTATTCTGAGTTATTGGACCTGAGAGGGCAGGTGCTGATTTTGGATGGGACTGCACTCTCCTGGAAAGAGCAGGTCTGCAGCTTAGGGATACTCCTAAATTCAGTGCTGTCGCTGGATGCTCAGGTGGCCTCAGTTGCTAGCCCTTTTAGGACAGAGATGACTTGGCCACTGCACTCCCATGCCCTGGTAACTTCCGGATTTGATTTTTGCAATGCATTCTATATTTGGCTGCCCTTGAAGATGACTTGGAAACTTCATCTGTTCCAAAAAACACAGCTGCCAGATTACTGCCTGGGGTTCCATTTAAAGCTCAAATAACCCCTGTTTTGAAACAAAGGTGTTCGTGTTAGTTTTGAAAGATTTAGACCCCAAATATCTTAAAGACCAGCTCCTTCCTTACAAACCCTTTTGGGTGCTAAGATTGGCAGAGGGACCCCTCTTGGTAGTCCCACCAGCTTTGGACCTGTGGGGAATGTTGATCCGGGAGGGCATTTTCTAGGTTGTGGCAGCCCCTACATTGTGGAATTCCATCACCAAAGAGGTGCATCTAGAACCATCACTGTTTAGCTTTGGTTGTATACTGCGGACACCTTGGCTTTGACACCTGACAATAGCTAGGTAGGTAAGTATATATATAGATAAGGACCATCCATTCTTCTGACTGTAATATTTAAATTGATTTTTAAATTGTATTTTTATATTGTTGCAACCTGCCTTGGTTTGTTATAGTGAAGGGTGGGTAAGAAATCCAGTCATGATGAGGTGATAATGATGATTATTTTTACAATAAGATATATTGTAGTTTTACAATAAGATGTAAAACCACTAATGCAACTGTTTGACTTCACCCCTTGAGGCTCACTCCATTGTCTCTCAATACAGATGGATGCCAACAACAGGGAAGAGTTTAAAAAGCCAAATGATACGTTCCGTGGCTACAGAATGCTGACATAGGACAGATCTACACTGGTCATTTATAACGCTAAAATGCATTAATAAAACGTTAACACCAGACGGTGCTGTAAAGCAGCGAGCCTTCAACAATGGGAAACTGCATTGAGAGTTATATAATGTTATATTTAATAATGTCTTCACAGATCAATGTAGATCCATCCTTACTGCTGCTAATTGCATTCCAAAGGAAGTCCCCTTTGAAATGAACTGGAACTTCCTTTAAAATGAAAACACCTCTCTGAAGTCTTGATATCCTCCCCAAATACTGGCAAAAGGAAAAATAATAATCTGCTGCTTTACATTAGATCCCCAGAAAGAAGGAACACAGGAAGTTGCCTTATACTAAGCCACACCCATTTGGGTCATCCAGCTCAGTATTGTCTACACGGACTGGTAGCAGCTCTTCAGGATTTGAGACATGGACATTCCCAGCCTGGAATGTCGGCCTAGATAGTACAGTTGGTTAGAGCATGGTGCTGACAATGCCAAGGTTGCAAGTTTGAACCCCGTATGAGACGGGTGCATATTTCTGCATTGCAGGCGGTTGGACTAGATGATCGTCAGTGTCCCTTCCTATGATTCTACTGGGAGATGCTTGGGATTGAACTTGTTACCTTCTACATGCAAAGCAGATGCTCTGCCACTGAGCTACACATGGAACGCAGAAACTGTTCTCTTTCTCCTCTTCCTTGTCTCTGCAGGTGAACAAGCAAAACAAGGAGGGAGGGAGAAGGCTTGGAGAACTGAGGGGTTGTCAGTGGGCCCCTACAGAGGTGTGGGCCTTGGCATGTACCTGATTATGCCCTCTCGTTCAATAACTTCACAAAACTTAAAACTGGGGAGCACAGCAAGTCAAATCAAAGGGAGAATATCATAATGCCTTTAAGCAGAGGTGGCAAGGAAAATGACCTGCAGGCAGCCTCAATTATCTGATATGAATTTTTGCCTGCCCAGAACCCTCAACTCCTTAGGGTCTCCTAAAAATAATAATAATGGTTATCACTATAAGTCCATGTCCCACATTACAGTTTGTAATTATAAGAATAGGTTCACATGCCATAAGAGCAGGTTTCAAGGCAGAGAACAAATTTGAACCAGAACCTTCCTGGGTCACAGAGTTCATGTTGTTAGCTCACCGTGCTTGTATCGACTGTAAGTTTTTTGCATATCCCAGAGCTACCACCCCAAGAGTATAAAAGGCTTCCCAGAAGCCTTCTGAATTCTGTATGTTCTCTGGGCCTCATGAAGTGAGCCAGCTCTGCTCAGCTATGCACTTTTATCTGCTCAGCTAATGAAGCCAAGGGATCATAATGGGAGTGTGGAGATGTATCCTAGGTGACTCTCCCCCTTAGGGTCCTCCTCATTGTTGAATGGGAAATGGGAAACAAAAACTAGGCAATGAAAGCCAAGAGTCTGCACATTCAAAAAAAGTACGTGCATCAGCCCCTCCTAATTCTAACTCAGCCTTCCCCTGACGTGCCAATGCAGGGAACTGCTAGAAAACATGAGTGGTGGAAGAATTCATAGCTCAGTGGTAAGCACATATCTTGCATGCAGACAGCCTCAGCTTCCATCGCCAGCACCTCAGATTCAAAGGCTCAGGACAGAAGTGATGGGAAAGACCCCTAGCTACACCCCAGAATGTAAGAACAGTCTGCTGGAACAGACCAAAGAGTCATCTAGTCCAGCACTCTTTTCTCACAGTGACCAACCAGATGCCTATAGGCAGCACACAAGCAGGACTCGAGCACAACAGTACTCTCCATACTTGACATTTCCAGCAAAGCATACTGCTTCCGACAGTGGAGGTACAGCATAGCCATCTTGCCTGTTAGCCATGCATTTGCCCTGTGCTACTTTGCTGCCCACTTCCTAGCAGGGTAGATTAGAAGCAAAAATGACCACACTCACTGCACTTTGGTGTGTCTGTGCACAAGGAAGCATTGCACCATGGACTTGAGTGGTGCCCACCTCATACCTTGGAATTGATTTGTGGAAATTTTTCCAAAATGGCTGCTCAATGGAAGCCATAAGACTTGTGCCAATTAAAGCTGGATTCTGGCAATGCCAAATACCTCCAGCTGCCACATACTACTGAACAAAATCTGATTCATTTATGAATAATGTACAGAAAAAAGGCTTCAACAGTATATATGGATGTACAGCATTTATGTCCTGCCTTTCACCAAAAGGCTGCCGGGCAGGTTACAATATATTGACAAATATATAATAAGTAATATCAAAATGCACAATACACATATTAAAATTACAAATTGCTGTGTTTCAAAATACCTCTCATAGCTGAAAAGTAACAAGTGCGATACTACTAGCACTGAAAGGCACAGCAAAACAAAAATGGTTTTATCTACCACTAAAATCCTATCTAGTTCTCTCCATCCTCCATGTGGTATCTGGTTCAAGAAAGCATCTGCGAGAAGGGATGGTGATGTCTCGCTCCCCAGTTGGGCCTGTTTTGATAGCTATCCTGCCGGAGGTTGGGGTGGCTGCTAAGGGAGAAGGACCCCATCACTCTGTGAAGATGCATTTAATGTGGCACATGTAACAACAAAGAGGCTATTTTAGCACTTCATTTCCATAGCAACAGATGATGCTACTACTGTACCATACTTATTAGAGTTGGGAAAAGCTATTCCAACTTCAGTGCAAGAAGAGGAGATGGTTAGCTACAAATGAAGACAACTTAAAGGTTAGATGGGCTGCCCAGGCTTTGGCTCGTGGTTTTTGGTTTTTGTTTAAAACGGATGAAGAGTTGAAAGGCCTTAGGAGACCCTCTTTCTCCCTTTCTCTTCCAGTCCTCCTTCCCAGGGAACACTGGAACTTGTTGTTCTGTGGGAGAAATAGGAGTATCCTGACACATATCAACACCCTTAAGAAACTACAGTTTGTTCCCAGAATTCTTTGGGGAAGTCCTAACTGTTAAAGGTGGCATGACTCTGCTTTCAGTGTGTGGTGTGGATGTGGTCTGAGGCATGCTGTCTCTCAAAGCATCATACTGGGGTCTGTCTGAACCAAATCTTGTGCTTGCTGCACATTCCTTATAATTATGGTTAGTCCCATCTCATAGTGAATTTTATATTCAATATATATTTTCCTGGGCATAAGTTGCAAGAGAGCAAATTTTGGATGGATATTAGGCGAAATGCCTCGATGGGTAGCACACAGTTTGACAATGAAACCAGTCACCAGTGCTTTTTTCCTAGGAAAAAAAGTGCAGATGCTCACCAGCAGTCAAAAATAAAAAAATCCAAGAACTCTGGCCAGGCGGGAGATCAGTTTTAAAGTCTTCAAACAGTTTTATTATTAAGGTATTGGAACAAATTCCAGTTGAAATAAATTCCAGGACAAGGCCCTGTTTCGATAATTCTTCATCAGCTAGATTTTCATGGTCAAGGTGTACCAGTTCTATGTATGCCTCTATTTTTGACTTCTGGATATCACCAAGAACTCCAATTTCTCCAGGTGCTCACCAGCAAGCAGGGAGAGGGGTCAGCACATGGAGGAGGGGCATGGCCTGATACCAAGGCTGGATGGTGATGGCGGGTTAGCTGCTTGATGCTTCCTCGTCCGCCCACCCACCTACCAGGGCGCTGCCGCCCAGGTGAAGAGTCCTCTTCCGCCCAGCTTTTGGAAGGAGGCAGCAGGTCCCCAGGACCCTGTCAGAGCATCGTGCCTCCTTTCCTAAGCTGGGCAAATGTTACAATAACTTATATATAATGAGACTAAACCTTGGCACTATAGCATACTATGTACAGAACACCACACCAGAAAGAAAAGAGATAGACAGAGAAAAGTGAAACTCAGGCTCCTTCTGGCCTATTATTATAGTCAGCATGACCTTGACAGAAAGAGATAACAGAACCAGTTTAAACCAGCTGTACTCAGCTTCTCTGAAGAAATAACCCAAACATCATGAACCTTCTGCTTGCTTCTTTCACATAGTGAAGCTTCCAGAACCCTCCTGGATTAAGTAGAATAGGAAAGATCTCTACACATCAGATCAATACTTTCTGTGCCAAGAAATGCAAACTGACATAGTGTTCTTCAATCTTGGGTACCCAGATGTTATTGGACTACAACTCCCATCAACCTGCTGGGGATTATGGGAGTTATAGTTACAACAACATCGGTCGGGGGGGGGGGGTAGGAGCTGGACTTTTCTTGACTAAGTGGCCTATAAAGCCCTCTCTCCAACTCCACGATCTTTCTACCAAAGTTCAGAGAAATTCTGCTTTTTTCCACATCCTTTTGGCTGTTGACATTGAACAAGAGAGTTTGTATCCTGAGTAGGGCTGCAGGGGATTTAATTCACATCTCATTTGAAGCCAGATCTATCAGATTCACATTTTCTGAAACAATATGAGAACCAAAACACAGCTATTCTTTGACATTCACACTCACCCTAATTTTGCTATACAGTTCACCTACCAAACCGTGTGTACGGAAGTGCATATATTAGGGGAAAGTGTGCATAAAACTGAATATATTGGTGAAATTAACAGATAAAAATGTATATATTAGTCAAAGCAGCATATGAAAATGTGTTTGCACTAAAATACTGAAGACTTTTCTTGAGGATAACAAAATCACGAAATGTTGCAGAATGTGGAGAACTGAATGTAAAATTGGAAAATTGAGAAAGCGAGAGAACCAAAATTGACAGATCTTTCCATTCCTGCTCCGGAAAGCAAAGTACAGATCAGCTTTTTGAACAAGTTCTCCCCACCCTGTGCATCCCCAGTTATTGGGCATCAGCAACTGAATCTCAGAATTTGCATCTGAGTCCCAGTTGCTGCATGCTTGCTCTTCCTCAGCATCACATCAAGGCGGGGGTGGGGGTGGGGTCAGAAGTGCTAGTTGAATGATTTTGCTAACAAACTTGTGGGGAGGGGAGATGCTTGTGTGAACAGATGGCTGCTGCTTATTGTGTCAGGAGTCAACTTGCATCATTTCTGCGGAGGCTGTTAAAAGGATGTGAAAAACACACACAATGAATAATTCAATGTGATTGTTTGTCAGAAAGGTAGTTCAGAATATTGTTCCCATTGTGAGTCTTGGAGAATAAGAATCCAGTACCTAGGAAGGAATGATCTCCTCTATCATACATATATATGCACACGAATGCGCGCACACACAAACCAGAAAAGAAAATCCCAAGGTCTCTCTTCATGTACTTTTCTTTGGAAAAAAATGTTCCAAACATTTAAAAGACTGTGGAGGAAGAAAAGACCCAGCTACACTAAGTGGGGAGTTTATTAGCATTTTAAAAGGTAGGCAAGAATTTTGTTCCCTAGAACATGCACACACCAGATGCTAACACATTTATTTTCTAACAACCAAACCACTTTTCGAAACAATTGGTTTTAAAATGAGAAGGAATTGCTATGACACGATCTGACAGATGCAAACTTTTGGATGCTGTCAGGTTTTTCCTCCTTCGCTTTTTTTTGGCTTTCCTCTGCAGCCAGGATTTAGGGAAAGGCAAGGTGATTGTCAAGGATTGTGTCTGCCCCCCCCCCAGCTGATCCTGGTAGATTGGAAAGGAGGCTGCAGCCAGAGAACCTGCCATCCCACTTGGATCCATGTGACTTAAGGAGCACAAAGCAGTTTACATACAGCAGGGTGTAGTGCGGGGGGGGGGGAAGGAACCCACATTTAGAGGCAGTTCCACAAATCTGAAACAACAGCAAAAGGGGAGACTGGAGATGGGAGATCAGTAGGCAATCTCTACAAGGCACATGCCAGTTTAGCTTGGAATTGCCTGACTCGGGATCTGAGGCTCCAGAGAATTAACCCCACCTATGCATACCCTTCAACATTTCTCCAATAAAAATAGGGATGTCCTATTAAATGGTAATAATCATCATCATCATCATTTATTACGTATACCTCACCTATCTGGCTGGGACGCCCCAGCCACTCGGGGCAGCTTCCAACAGAATATTAAAAACACAATAAAACATCAAACATTTTAAAACTTCCCTAAACAGGGCTGCCTTCAGATGTCTTCTAAAAACCGGATAGTTGTTTATTTCCTTGACATCTGATGGGAGGGTGTTCCACAGGTCGGGCAACACTGCCGAGAAGGCCCTCTGCCTGGTTCCCTGTAACCTCACTTCTCGCAGTGAGGGAACCAACACAAGGCTCTCGGAGCTGGACCTCAATGTCTGGGCTGAACAATGGGGGTGGAGATGCTCCTTCAGGTATAGAGGACTGAGGCTGTTTAGGGTATTGGTAGACAAACTAAGGCCCGGGGGCCAGATCCGGCCCAATCACCTAAATCCGGCCTGCAGACGGTCCAGGAATCAGCATGTTTTTCCCTGAGTAGAAGATGTCATTTTATTTAAAATGTATCTCTGGGTTGTTTGTGGGGCATAGGAATTCTTTCATTATTATTTTTTTCAAAATATAGTCCGGCCCCCCACAAGGTCTGAGGGACAGTGGACCGGCCCCCTGCTGAAAAAGTTTGCTGACCCCTGGTTTAGGGCTTTAAAGGTCAGCACCAGTACTTTGAATTGTGCTCGGAAATGTACTGGGAGCCAATGTAGGTCTTTCAGGACCAATGCTATTTGGTCCCGGCGGCCACTCCCAGTCACCACTCTAGCTGCCGCATTCTGGATTAATAATAATAGTAGCAATAATAATAATCTCATCTTTTGTTTTATCTTCCAAGTTTGCCAATGTGTTTCCTTTCCAACAGAGTGCTCCTGGAGGTCTTAGGCAGGAACAAATTCCAAGGAGAGGGGTAGGGAGCAAAGGGCACAGGGAGGATGCATAGGGAGAATCACGCAGTCAGTCTCCCAATATGCTTCAAGTACCAAAACAAACTGACATCATTAAATAGCCATGTTGAGAAAGATACAATAAGAGATGACCTCCCCGGGGTGCAAACCTCTTGAGCTCTCTCACACACCGGAGCCAGGCAGACTGTCATGAGGGCGCCTGGTTGCTCCTCTTCCAAAAAATGCACCTGGGGTCACAGCCACCCTCCCACACGCTATGCCACTGCCATGGTGTGAACACAGATTAAAACCCAAAAAGTGGAAACACAGAGAGTACACAATAAACAGAATTGTGAATGCAGCCTGTCACTGAAAATGATTCTGGTGATCTTTAGGTAGTTGATTACTATCAGCTTCTGGTCCAAACCTCCCATTTCCTTTCCAGCAAGTTTCAAGTGAACATGCAGATTTCCTTATGGCTGTGTGAAAGCCAAGCCTCCACTTTTGAACAAAAGACGCAGAGCTCAATGGAAACTGGTGGATTTTCTTGAGTTACAACTAGTTTGCTGTTGTTGTTTTTCAGCTCAAAGAAGGAAATCAAAGCCAAAGTAGAAGAGGAGGCAAACTCAGCTGGACCTGAACCAAAGTGAATATTTGCACATCCCCCTGGGAAGGAAAATTGCTGAGCTCTGCCTGGCTCTAATGGCTTGTAATTTGCTAACAACGCCTTGAGGCTTGCAAAAGGCACGACATACATCATGTCATAATAATAGCACCTGTCGATGTGAAATATACAACTGCCGCTCCTTTCGGAATCCTTGACACAGAACCTAGTTAGACAGGAGTATATACCATATACACACACACACACACACACACACATATATATATATATATATATATATATAATATATATATATATATATATATATATATATATATAATATTTTCATCAGTCACCTCCTCCACCTCTCCTTCCTATTTCTTCTAAATAGCTGCTAACAAAAGCTGGCGCCTGATCAGGTTGCCCAGGCTTCCCATTGAGCTGGGGGGCCCATTTGCCAGTCATGCAAATTGGAGCTGGAACACATAATGCTCTCCCAGACTAGACACTGCTGTAAATTAAGTTCAGCAAGAATTAGCTCTGTCCCTATTCATGGAAGCATTATGTTGAATTAAGATATATACGGAATTAGGCTCGTAAGAGGCTTGGAGATGTCAGCTCCCTTAAGTTGCTATTATTTGTGTGTCACTTTGAATGGCAAAAACACTCCACAGTAGCGGGTCTGTTCTGTTTAATCACACGGAAAGGCACAGGTTCAGTAGAACTCCCCCCCCCCCCGGCCATCTTCTCCACACCCCCACACACCAGATTTGATTAATCTAACAGAATAGCTGGAAGTCAGAAAATATTCTCAAAACTTGGAAATCTCTGCCTTCCATCTGTTTTCTCTCCTTTCTCTGCCACAGCCTCTGAGAACTTCCAGGTCCTGCATTGAGAAGACACAGTGAAAAACCAGGGCTGAACCAGGGTTCCAAGCTAAAGAAGCTTTTCCTAACCAGATGCCCTACATTGGGAACTGTGGTCCTAAACATCTGGAGGGCACCAGGTTGAGGATGTTGGTGCAAGGAAAAAATGAGTATAAAAAAGAGAATTCCCTGGATGCCAAGATCGAGGTTTGGGGCAAGTACTCTTTGGTGAGAGACCCCCAGCAGAGATGTAGAATCACAAAATATTCAGCAAAGCATGGAATCGTAGGCTGTTAGACCTATAATATATATCCTTCCAAGTTTATACAACAGTTTCCTACTTCCACCTAGCATAAAAAGACCACACATTTGGCAAGTTAAAAATGTTTTACAAACAGTGGGGGTGGCTTGCTCCAGGTTCCAGGGTGAGGCTCTCCGCCCTTCCTGGGAGAGGAGGAGGCATCGCCTTCCGCCCGCCCCCTGCTCTTCTCGGATCTGGTTTCTTGGCTCCTGCCCTCTTCCACAGCATCCCCCTGGGGCCTGCCAAGCTGGTCTGAGCCATCGAGAGTTGCCGCGATGGGAGCCTGGGGCCTGGCGGCGATGGTGCTCTGCAGTCTGGCTGCTGCAACCTTCGGTTGCTTCTAGGGGGGCAGCTGCCCCCCACAACCCCTTGCTGGGTACACCCATGGTTTGAGCTGCAGCAACCAGCTAAGCCTCTTCACACACTCAGCTGCTCAGGTTTACTGGAGGGGAGCAATCATTTGATTAACTAGTCCCTACTGAGGTGAATTAAGCCTGGCAGGACAGCTTACTCTATGGTCTTAACCCCTTCATGCATTAATTAGACTTAAGAGTGTTGGTTAAATGAGGGTGGTTATCCCACAGAGGAAGGCTGATATGAAGGGACATGGGCTGGAACCTTTTGAAGCTACACAGGTCTGGGTTTGGTAAATTCCTGGATGGAATTGACAGCCTGGAAACCATATGAATGCCAACTTTGGTTCCATGTTGAAAGGAAGGTAGCACAAATAATAATAGTAAGTAAACAAAAAAAACCCAAACATATTCCCAATATGGACCAAAATAATACTAGATAGTCTTCTATTGGAATGGTTTTACTCTGTCTGTAGAAGGGGTATGCAACCTGCACACCTGATCTTGTTTGACTCCAGTTCCTATCATCCCAGCCAGCATGGCCAATAGCCAAGAAGAATGGGAGTTTAATCCAACCATATCTGGGTGGTCAAACATTGCCCAGCCCTGCCCAACTCTCTTTCTGTTCTGTGTCAACAAGTATGAATGAGGAATTAAGATCATAAAGTGACTTCCTGCACTTCTAGTTTGGCTGCAACACTACTGAATTAATGGTGTGAATTCATTTTGAAAATGTAAGAAGAATGAAATGAGCCCTATAGATTTCATTTGTTTCATTCATGAAAATAAATAAATGCATTCTAAATGAAAATCCATTCTTTCTTTCTTTTTCTCCAATCTGTTATACATTTGTTAATATGGAATAGAAATATGAAAGTCACTGCAACAGGTCATAATCTTATGTGATATGGGGCAGGGGGAGGGCAGTGAAAAGGATCCTTTATCTATCTGAAATCCAATCCCCTATAGGGATAAGAGAATTCACGGCAATGTCATGCTATTTGGATGAGAAAGACCAAGTTACTGGTAGCAGAACATTAACTAGGGCTCCCATGAAAATCAATGGGAGGAAAACAAAAAATGAAATGGATGCAATTGAAACAACTGAAAACTAAATGAATTAAATGCTTAAAGTGAAAACTAATTGGGAAATGAAATTATTTTTCCCTTTTGCACTTCTGTGCTGAGCTAAGACTGTAGGAAGCTCCAATAGAGATGTGCCTTTGGTACTTTATTACACTATAATCATTTTTATCCCACTCCTCAGGAATAAAGATGCTCCCAGAGTGGCTCTTAAATGTCAGTGATAAGGCAGGTTTGCAAGCTAAAAGACATGACACAAAAGGGAATGGGAATGGGAGGAAGGAGGAAAAAAGTAAACTCAGGTGCCACTTCTTTGTTACAACAGGAGGTTAACGGCACAGTGTAATTTCGGTGTGATGTGTAGTCCTATGTGTTAAGTGTGGGCAATACTAAGTGGAGGCAGCAAGAATGGATACCTCGGTTTATGAACTTAATCCATTCCGGACGTCCGTTCTTAAACTGAAACTGTTCTTAATCCGAGGCGCGCTTTCCCTAATGAGTCCTCCTGCCACCGGTGCCCTTCCACCATTCGGATTCCATTCTTAGACCGAGGTAAAGTTCTCAAACCAAGACACTATTTCTAGTTTTGTGGAGTTTGTAAACCAAATCATTCTTAAACCAAACTGTTCTTAAACCGAGGTACCACTGTAGATAGCTGAGTGAACTCCAGATTTTCTCACCCAATGAGGTTACTGTTTGTATCACTTCTGTGATCCCTAACTCAGTTTCTGTTCTGGCCTCCAAAGCACTGGAAAAGAAGCAAGGAATATAAATTATAATAGAGTTCACCGAGTATAGACTACACTCAGGTCTTGCTCGTATGATAATTTCCTGCATGTCAAATCACAGTTGCTGTGCTGCTCAAAGAGAAGCATGAGAACACAAAAACTTAAAATTCCTCTCATCCAAGTTCTGTTAATCCAGAGGTATGTCATAGATTCTCCCCAAACATTTCAGATCCACACTGAGCTTCTTACATCTGCACGGCATCATGAGATTCGCAGTGTTCACAACCGACTAAAAGTTAAAATGGATCTCGCAGAAATAGTAAAACAATGAGCTTTGATGAAAGTACAGGAGATTGACATAAGGGGGGGAGTTAGTTTATAGGATTAGAGTAGTTATTATATAGCTACTTTAGCTAAGTTGTGTGTGTGTGTAAGAAAATGGATCAGGCATAGGGATGGAGGTCAGGAGGCCACTGTGCCTCAGTTGATGGACAGGAGCCCTCACAGGCAAATTCCTCTGAGTCTGAGCAAACAGATGCCTCCCACCACATTTCAGCAGTCCAGGAGGTAGCTATGGCCCAAGGAGGTAGCTATGAAACAGAGGAGGGGTGCCTGTCTTCAAGCCAGGGGGTTGACCCTTGAAGTCTGGACCACAGCCCAAACGGTTGGCCCTGGAGAAGTCTGGACCACAGTCTGCGCCCAACCTTTGTCAGAGCAAACTGCTCACTTTGAACTATCCGTGGTCCTGAAACTTCTGACCAGCCTCACCTCTTCCTTCAGGAGAACCAACGTAGAATTTGAACATGACAATATTATTAAATGGCAGTATATAAAGTACCCAGAATAAATTAATAAAATGTGTAAATCCAAGACTGAGGATATAATGAGGATGCATCATGTACTTGAAAGTCAGAATTGACACAAGTGACTCCAGATGTACTTGTTTTGTACTGTTTATCACATTATATCCCATCTTTGTCCAAGGAGTTCAGGGTAGCATCCATGTTGTATGTTTAACACTCTACTTGCATAACCACATCGACTCCCAATTTGACAGGAACACCATTTGGAAACATTTTTCTGAAAGTAAGACTTTTCAGACATGGAAATATTCCGGGAAACTGCACTATAATTGCTTATACAGAATTATTTTATTGCAGTTGACCAAAGCACCTAATGCTTCATGGAAACATTTACAGCTGATAATAACAGTTGTAGCTAAAGAGGCCAGGGATAAGGACAACAAGACTTCGTCCTTCAGGGCATGAACTCATTATTGAAAGGGTAAGGGATCACTTTTAATCTCTGTAGAGCACTACACAATTGCTTAGGTACATTATAATGATTTGCTATATTGTCTTCTTTGATACTGGCTGGTACAGAAAACAAAACAAACCAGAACCGAGGGCTTATTCTCATTTTGCATGGACCAACATAAATGTGGAGAATCCAAGTTCCATCTGCTATGAGCATATCAACAGTTGCTGCTAAATTCTATCAAAAATACAACTTGGCAGCACAGTTTTAGCTTACATTAGCTTTTCAATTGTGTTCCAAAATTAGAGGAGGCTCACCAAAATCCAGATGGACTGCACAGCATCTATTGAGTGCTTCTTATTGAGTGTTTTGCTATTTGTGCTAGCTTAAGATTACAAAACCCATAATGTGCTGCGCTGTTTAGGAGCGGAAACACATTCACAAGAGCTACTGTTTATACTGCTTGGAGATCACAAAGGTGTGATTAAATGTGATTCTAAGCATGCAGAAAACATCCAAGGCTTAAAGCAGAAACAAACAGGCAGAACAAGACATTAGGAAGTCACAAAATGATTCTAAGATCTAAATTTAATCATCTGTTTTGTATTCAGCAGGTTGTATTCTTTCTGATACCATCTGCACTATACATTTAAAGCAGTATCACACCACTTTAAATAGTCATGGCTTTCTCCAAAGAATTCTGGGATGTGTAGTTTGTTAAGGGTGTTGAGAGTTGTTAGAAGACCTCTATTCTCCTCACAGAGCTTGAATATCCAGAATGGTTAAACAATTCAGGGATGTCTTCCCAGGGAATACTCGGTCTAACAACTCTCAGCACTCTTAACAAACTCTACTTCCCAGGATTCTTTGAGATGAGTCATGCCTGTTTAAAGCGGTATGATACACCATTACCTGTATAGTACAGATGGGCCCCCTCCAGCCAGTTCTAAAGATGTTGCACAAGGCTCATTTTAGGACAAAGGCACAATATTACAGAGGAACACGTTTCTGAAGCTGATATTATTGATTGTTATTGCTATTTATGGAATAAAGGTAAAAGTGTTAATTACAACATTGTCCCACATTTTAACAAATCACTGAAAGTTTTGCATAAGTTTCCTTCAGGTGTCTTGAATTTGGAATGATTGAGCAAACTTTGGTTGTAAATATCTGCAGGAAAAAGAAAAGGGGAAAGTATTTATTACCCTGGCTCATGCATTGATTGATCTGATTGATTATGAGCTTTGCCTCAAAGGCTCGAAACAGGAAACGAATCAGCAAAACAAAAAATAAGATTTGTTCCAAATCAAATAAATATACTTGCTCTTTCATTACTTAATTCCCAGCCTCTAAAACCTAGACCAAATAAGTAGATAAATGAGAGTGGTCACTTTGAGTCAACCTGTTTGTTGCTCTTTCATACTGATTTGTTTGCACAAAGTTCTGCACATAGGCTAGACAACATCAGCTGCTTATTGAACATTCATCTGGATCTGTTTATGGGATTGCATTACATTATCTTAAGCAACTGTCATCCCAGCCTTCCCAATGCATATCTCCATTATTTTCCTTTCAAAAAAAGAGTCTGATTTTGAGAAGAAGCAGGCTTGTTACACAAGAACACCAAATCAACTTTAATTGTGCAACCTGAATTTGTCAGTACGTGATTGGACCCCATCACCCAAAACAGTGACATTTGGAAAGCACCCGGTCACTGCCCCAAAACACTGATGGTGTATGTGTCAAGATTCAGTCCTATCCAGGCCTGGAACCTCAGGTTTCCTCAGAGGAGGAACAGGAGGAGCAGGACAACACATACCCTTTGCAGATGCAGGAACCCTTCATACCTTTTAGCTACAGGACTTAAAGTCTTCACACCACTTGCCTGGGTACCCAGCCAGCACTAGACACACATTCCTCACCTCCAGGATCAGAGGAGATAACACACCATGCAGGAGCTCTTGGGCCACTGGAGAAGTGCCCAATTGGCTACAGATGTGCCCACTTAAGAGGAAAGGAAAGCTCATGTAAGCAGCAGGCTGGATGACAACCATAAAGAGGTGGTGCCTCCAGATCGGTCTAAACCAAGTCATTGCTGAAGCAACAGCAACCTTGAAACTCTGGTGCACAGCATTTTCTAAACTAGATACAGTGGCGTAGCGTGGGTTGCCAGTACTTGGGGTCGCATGGAGGGAGGGTGGGAAATGGACAGAGTATGCATGCACATTCAACTGCCTAATGGCGCCTGTGTCACCCACGAGATCGCAGCCACAGAGATAAGAAAAGAAGAGATGTTCCATTGTCTGGAGAGGTCACTTCCTGGTTTACATGGAGAATGGAGCCCAGCGATGGAAGTACACACAACTGTATTGAGGCAGCACTGGGTGTTGAAATTTTGTGCAATGTGCTTTGTTACATACATAGGTGAGAAAGTGGTGACTTTTGTTGTAGTTGTTGTGTTTATTGATGTGTGGCATGATTTTGATGCTTACTTTTGTAAAACTGAATAAAAATATTCAGAAAGAATAAAAGAAAAGAAATTTTGGGCCCCCTAACAATTTTGAACCCAAGGCAGCCACTCCTGTGCTACACCACTGACTCGATAGCAAACAACATACCATTCAAAAACACAGAGAGATCTCCATCTATTTGCTCCCATGGATGAAATATCAGCCTGTCACCCTAAGACAGAGGTGGGGAACCTTCAAGTCTCTCTAACTGCCCCTCAGAACTCTCCACAGGCCAAACCCCTCCCTAGCCCTGTTTCAGTTTTTGCCTGGATGAAATGTGCCTTTGAACTCTGAACACCTCTTGCTTGTCTGCATGGAGGATAGGTGTGGGTGTGGGTGTGTAGAAATTAGCCTACTGCACAAAGGTGAAAATCACATTCATTGCTCCACCCCTTTTGCCTCTAGGTACCCACCATTAGCACGTGGCCCTCAGAAGGTTGCCTAGAAAGCAGTGTGGTCACCAGAATGAAAAAGGTTCCATGCCCCTGGCCCTGCCCTAGATTTTAAATAGCAATTGAACCAGCAAGGGGATGGTTGGCTAACAAAGGAATGGTTGACCAACAGCTGAAACACAATCATTAAGAGGTCATCAATGATGGATCCCAGAGATTGCAACAGGAATCAATATAGATGCACTGGGCATTGAGATTTCTCTCCTCTCTATTTTCTTCTCAATACAAGAGCAAAATTTTATATCAGCAAGAAAACAGCTCTGGGGGGTACAGTTATAATGAGACTATTATTGCAGTGTCCCATATCACTCTTAAAGCCTGCCCTGTGGGTCTGATTTCATGACCTCTCTGACCACCATGACCAGTGGTTAGCTCATTTAAGTGAAATTAAAAGTGCAAAGTTAATTGAGTAATATTTTGCAGGCACAAATTCTCTGTTCCCCACTTTTTTATCCATGTGATTAGATTGGCTACTGCTGTTCTTCACATTTTACTTGTGAGCATCTGAGATGTGCAGTAGAAACCTATCCCCAAAGGTGAGAGAAAGAATGCAATTCAATTAGGTCAAATTTGCAGTTTCATAAATGGAAGTAGGGCAGTCAATTCCAAGAGGGATCCAGGAATTTTCTTCTATGAAGCCAGATAAGATTTAGAGTTGATTGCAAGCAGTCAAAACTCTTACTACCAGGACAAATCAGGTGCTTAAAATGAACAGGGCTTGTCTAATGATGATTCAGCCTAACATCTGTAGTGTTTTTTGAGACAGCCTTGGTTGGAATGGGATATAAGAACCTGGAATTTTACTGAGATTTGTAATTACCTGATTTGGCTTGCAAATTTCTTTTTTTTTTTTAGAAGAATTTATTGACATTTTCATAACAAAGCATAAACCCACACCCACACCTACATATATAAAACAAATACAAACATAGCCAGGATTCTTCTTCTTGTTTACATGCATAAAAAAAATTCTAGTTCCGAATCTTGACGGTTGACTTCCCCTGCCTTCTCTCCTTCGGTTTTAAATCCAGATTCTACTTTAATAACATCCTCTGTCTAAAAATTAAATTCATTTAAAGAAAGTTCAAATCTAAACAATCATCTTAATCCATAATAGTTAATAACAAATCTTTAAATCTTAACAAATTATTCTTATATCAAATCTATACAAACTTCTTCTATCCCTTATACTGCTGCTAATAGCATAAAGTTCAAAATATCCCTTTTCTTATTAAAAAATAAAATAAAACTTAATGTCTTAACCCTCCGATTTCAGATTACCATAACAGACCATTTAAATTTTACACTTAATACTTCACCCTATTCCCCCTCTGTCCATTGTCCATTTCCATCTTTCACCGGAACCAATCCTCCAATTGTCCTCTTTTCTTGTACATCCACAGATCCAGACACAGTTCCCAACAGACCTTGCATCGAGCATCAGGGTACACAGTTCATCTTCTTTCAGCTTCTCCGATTCAATGTTGCATTCTTCTTCTATTTGTAGATATCTTAGTTCTTTGTCCCTCACTCCCGAGCTCTCACCTCGGGGGCTGGATATAACAACCTTCGCCGTCCCGGGGCTGCCACCCCCGAAGGACGTTTCTTTTTCCCGGAGTCGCCAAGCCATCTCTCTCCATTCTTCAATCATCCCCTTCAGCTCTTTGCCAAGGCTCTCTTCCATGGTATCGAAAACTTGAAAGGTCTCCTCTGTGGGAAGTAGATTTTTCTTCATGTCCCCACTCAAAACCTTCAATTTCTGATTAAGCAGTTCCAGTTTCAAAATAATAAGCCTTTGTTCATCCGTTAATCCAAAGTTCAAAACAAGTTCAAAAACAAAGTCCAACATGGTGAGAAGGGGGATAGGTATCAGATTTCAGTTTCTATTTCTATGTTCTCCATTTTATACCAGTAGTTTTCCGCTTCAGCTCAAACTTTTCGTAGCCATTTTCCCTGAAACCAGGGCGCAAAGACCAAAACTTTAAAGAGGGATATTTTCCGTCCTTTTCCTCCCCAAAGGGAGATCTGAGTAGACTCACTCGTGAAAAATCAAAACATTTTAACTGTCTTAGTAGCAACAGTATCATAAACCGTTATTTTCTTGCCGCCGAAGGGAGGGAGGCAGACTTCCTTTCTCTCACCTCCCGGATCGTTAAATCCTTAAGTCCACAACCTTAATCCAATCAAGTACTCACGACCACCGGGCTTCTTTCCCTTTCATCTTCTACAGGGAGAACGTCGTCGCTCGTCACGGCCAGTACTCGCCGCTTTTCCGCCCGGTTGGGGCATTTCCCCTAATGGCCCAGCTCCGCGATCCCCTCTCACCCCCATTCCCCCTTTACAGGGGGAACGAGGGAAGGGGACGGAGCTTAGCGGGCCCGCCAGGGGAGCCCGAGGCGCGGGACGCTCTTCCCGCGCCTCACCGGAGCCCCGCTTAGCGGTAGCGGGGCTCCAACCCCCGGGCAGGACTGGGTCGCCTCGCTGCCGAGGCAACCCACGACCGCCCGTGATGGCGACCTCGCCGGAAGTCCATTGGCTTGCAAATTTCTTCCATTCATAATGGTTGGGTGTATTTCAACCCTGGGGCGGAGGAAGGGGGTGTGGTGGGTGCGGACCACCCTAGGTGTCACCACTGAAGGGGGGTGACAAAATGCTGGGCGGCACTCATCACGGGACCTGCAGCACACCTAAGCCATGTGTCTCTCCTGGGAGAGACACAGTGGCTTGGGCGCACGCAGGCTCCGCGCTGCCCAAACGGTCCGCCCACTGCCCCCCCCCAGCTGTAGGGCTGCTGAGTGGAAGGAGGCCGGCAGACTCCAGAGGCCCACAGTGCACCCCACCCCTATGGGCAACTCGCCCCACCCCGCCCCTATGGGCAGCTCGCCCTGCCACTGAGCACGCCACCCCAGGCACCCAAGCGGTTTCCTCTGCCATTGTTTGAACCCAAGCATCATTTTCCCAAGTCCTACTCTGACTATGAATGCAAAGTGAGATTGTTTGATGTGAGTGGTTGATGTTCAAGGCCTGTCAGGCTGTTTTGTAGGTGCATGCACAAAAGTAATTTAACATTAGCCCAATATACCACATAATTAATTTGTGGGATTCATTGCTGTTAAGTGTGTTGATAGCCTCTAGCTTGGACAGCAACATGGATCACACACACTTATGGAGAATAAATCTATCAATGGCTAGGAGCTCCTGCTTGTGATAATTATATGCAACATCCAGGTTCAGAGGCCATGTGCCAATGAATGCAAGCTGCTAGGAGAAATAATTGGAAATAGATCTTGCCTTCATGCCCTGTTTATGGGAATCCCAGGAACATCTGGATCACTATGAGAAAGCTGCTGGACTGGATGAGCCATCAGACTAAATCAAGCAGGATTCTTGTTGTGTTGTTACATTATTCTTGATGAAAAATCTCATTTAAATTCATGCTGATTGTTGTGAAACTACATGAACTAAGTAGCTCTGTGCTATGAATTGCATTTGTTTGGTGAGCATGTCTTCTCTATTTGAGCGCACTCCCTTATTTGTTTCTTGCAAAGATTTGGTATGGTTGCTGTACTCAGCTGGTGCCAAAACACACACCCGGAGAAAGAGAGAGCTAGAGACAGATCTTTCAATAGCAGTGAATGTGAATTTGTATGTATGTAGAACAGAGGCAGAAGTATTTGAATGTCTGGTATTTCCCAGGCTAGTATTTCCTCATCATGGTGGATATATGGCAAGTTTGGATAGAAATACTTTTACAGTTTTGCAGACATGCTGCCTACCGTGTGTTTTCAATTACTGAATCTCCATAGTGCCTTGGATTGCTTCAGAGGTTCCTGCTTCAGTTCAACACACTTTGGAGAGACCCTGCTTCAAATTGGAGGAGCCCCAAATCTATCTGAAGTGGCACACTTTGGTTCAGAATTTGGGATTCATCTGAATCTGATGCAAATCACCATCCTTACTCCCACCTGCCAGCCCTCTGCGGTCCTAGTCTGCATTTGGGAAAAGCTGTATTGGAAAGGGAGGACATTTTTTTCTGAGACTTTCCTTTTCTTCACCTCCATCATGGAAAAAGAAATGAACTTTGCAGAATTTTCTCACTTGCAGCAGCAGCAGCAACGATAGCATCAAAAATGTAGAAAAAATAAGTTGTGAATTAAAGGCAAGTAATGTCTACTTAGAGTATATCCATTTACATTAATGGATTTAATTTAGCCAAGTTATTATTTTGCAGTGGAAAGGTATGACTAGTGTTGGATACCCCTGGAGAAATTCAACAAATTGAATTATCCAATTTATCTACTCACAAACAGAGAATTTCAAGAGGCTGCTTGGACACAGGATACATTCACAATATATGCCCACTGAACATCTGGAAAGGGCTATAGTTTTTCACTCAAAATGCATTTCAAGCAATCAAAATAATCTCTGCCGTGTGTGTGTGTGTGTGTGTGTGTGTGTGTTATGAGAGCTGGGTTTTTGTCTGCATCCAAATTTATGACAACCCTGAAAAGATAAAACCCCATTAAAATAATTTGCATATCCACAAAATGGTGATAACATCATCAGACTTCCCACTGATATATTAACCAGGCATAACACTTATTCTTTCTACTCCGAGTCTTAGATAAGAATGTGTAGGAGGTAATAAGGTGTCAACATGACCTGTGTTTCTACTGCATATTAGGGGGGGGGGCTTCAAGAAAAAGTTCCAAGTTTCTAAGGAGAAAAGCAGGAATAATGTTGCTAGGAAAAAAAATATAAAAATCAAAATTCAGTTACAGCAAGAGCGGCCCCTCCAAGTGCCCATATTTTCCAGGGACAGTCCCGGATATTCAGAAGCTGTCCTGTGTTTTTATTTCATCCCAGAATGTCCCATTTCTCCTTAGGACATCCCTATTTTCATTGGAGAAATGTTGGAGGGTATGGAGCTAAAAGACATCTGAAGGCATCCCTATATAGGAAAGTTTCTTAATGTTTAGTGTTTTATTATGTTTTTATATATGTTGGAAGCTGCCCAGAGTGGCTGGAGCAACGTAGTCAGTTGGGCGGGGTATAATAAATAAAAATACTGTATATTCTGGCATATAAAACTACTTTTTAATTCAGGAAAATCTTATACATCGGGTGGAGAATCTGCGGTCGAGTATATCTCAAACTCTGTATTTTAACTGGAAAAGTTGGGGGTCGTCTTATACGCCCAGTCATCTTATACGCCGGAAAATACGATATTATTGTTGTTGCTGTTATGGAATAGGATGTCCCTATTTTCATCTGATACATGTCATGACATGGGATCTGTTGCCACTGGTGTGGATCAGATTCAGCCAGATACTGAATCCTGAGGTGAGTCAGTGGGCTTGTCAGGGGCAAAAAGGGATCTCTACAAGGCCAGACATTGGAGTCATCCAATGAAGCTGAATGTTGAGAGATTCAGAACACACAAAAGGAAGAACTTTGTCACACAGAGCATTGTTAAACTATGTAATTCACTACTAAGAGATGTAGTGATGGCTGCTGTTATGTATCCAGGCATTGTAGGCTGAAGCCAGGCTGTATGTATACAATGCTGGCCTGGCCCTAGGTCTTCAGGCCTCCTGGAGCTTAGGAGCTTCATTTGCATAACAAAATACAGAGAGGATTCTAAAACCCTCCAATGACATTGTTAGTAGCAGGCAGGCAGCCAATCCCTGCTGAGATAGGGCCAGTGTTGTGATTTGCTAATTGCAGCATTAAGGCGACCTATCGCAAGCGGTTTTTGTGTTTTGCCTGGGCCAGCTTAAGGTATATATACTGGGCCAAGTGCCCCTGTTTGTCATTCTGGTTCTTCTGGTTCCTGTTGTTCCAATAAATCTTTTTTTAGCTGAATCTCGGTCTTGGGTCAAGTCGTGCCTGAAGCCACCTACACTTCAGCTGCCAACTTGGCAAGCTTTAAAACGGGTGACAAACTCATGGAGGATAAGGCTATCAAATGGCTTTTTTGCCTCCAGTATCAGGGGCAGATTGCCTCTGAATACCAACACAGGCCATTCTTGTGTTCTTACATTGTAATTATCACATTCATAAACAACAGCGAAAGGGAAAAAAAGAAATGTTAATTCTTTCCTTCAGTCACAGCGCTGCAGGCAATTAGCATACAATATACACCATTGTGGCTTTAGTATTTAACATGGATGCAATATTGAGAATTTATAGTGGCTTGTGGACAATAACAGCATTTAAGAGAGAATTTGATGAGGCACTATGGATCTACATTATGCAAATTTATTGCTTGGTTAACATGATTCGGATGGTACACGCTGGCACTTTAAAAAGAAACTGCACTCCAGTCAGAAAGCATAACTTGTGTGACCCAAGCATCATAGACAACAAAAAGGAACAATGTTAAAAAGGGAAATCTTTGGCCGGGGGGGTGGGTGGGGTGTCTAACAAGTGGGACAGAAGAAATCTTTGAACCAACTGAAATTTCATCTCACCAAGAAAGAACGGGGAAAGGAGATTCAGGGGGATGCTTTAGTGAGTGGGCTGCTTACGTAATTGATATCTTTTGATACCTTTTTTGAATCTTTATTCCCAGTTTCAGTTTATTTGATCTACAGAACTTAAACATCAAATGCAGTATAGTGTTCTTAAGTACTGTAGAGATGGGAAGGCCTGGCGAGGGGAAAAACAGAAAAATGGGGGGGCAGGGTCCCCAAAGCCGCTTTTTGTCCAGAAAAAATGGGGGGGGCAGTTTGATATAGTTTGAATATTCCAAACATTCCCTCCCCCCAAATTTTTTTCCAGGAAAAAAAAGGGGGGACTGGGTTTTTTCCAAATTTTCTGGGTTTTCCCCAGGCCTTCCCATCTCTATTCTTAAGACAGCAAAAGCACACAAATTGTGTATTTTAAAATAAAACAAAGTAAAATCCGTTTAGCATTGAATGCCAGGGAAACTAAATTTTCCTTCAACAAATTCAATTTTGCTTTTTTTAAAAAATAATTTAAAAAAGTATAAATCTGTGCCTAAGATTCATTTGCACTAGCTATCCCATACATCTTGGTGATGCTACTGAGGGAGTGGAACCATCCATACACAAGCAGGTCATTTGATAGGATTTTTTGGACTCACCATGATTCCTGGGGTGGGGGTGTTGTTTTTTTTCAGGGGTTTCATCTGCAATATGTGTGGCAACTCCTTAAAGTGTGGGGATCCCCACACTCTATCTTCAAATTACAGTGGTGCCCCGCTAGACGAATGCCTCGCTAGACGAAAGGCATTCGCTAGCGGAAGGCTGCCTCGCAAGACGGAAAAATTGCCGATTTTTTTTAAAAAAAATTCCCGTCAAACTGCTCTTCCCCCGTTGGTGCTTCGCAAGATGAAATTTTCGCTATACGACAGCACTCGCAGAACGAATTAATTTCGTCTTGCGAGGCACCACTGTAGATCCTTCACCTACACACATTTTATTTATTTGTTCTTTCCATTTATATCCTGTCTTTGTTCCATTATGGGCTACAAAGCAGCATACAAAGTGGTTGGTTCCTAGGCAGTCACCCATCCAGACATTGACCAGGTGCAGACCTGCTTAGCTTCAGAAAGATGCTGGATGCACTTACATTCAGACTATACCCAATTTACCCTCACAATGAGACTGTGAGGGAGGATTGGGGGTGGATAGAGAGAGATGCTTCATGATAAGGAAGAAGGTCACACTTGAACCCATGTCTCCCTTTTTCCAGTTCAGTTCATCTGCTACATCTTGCTGGTAGCTCCTGATGTTTGACTATTGCAGCTAAGGAAGCTATTCTATTTTCTGATTTTTCAGGTTTGCTATTCTGCCAACAGGACACAAGCAACAACAATAACAGCGACAATAAAAAATAAAACCAACCTGCCTGTAAACCAGCAAAAAATAATAAGAATCCCAGTTTATATAACCTCACGTATTCTCTGCAAAACAAGGATACACAGTCTGACTTCCGCAACACAGCCCTACCTCCTAATAAACTATGAACACAGCAGAATTGAGCAATATCTTCTTTACAAAATGCACAATGTAAATTGCGCATAATAAAACCAAACCCCCACACCCCTCACACAAATTATATTCCGAAGCATAAGGCAAACGGCATGCCTACCATATAATTCAGCAGTTATATGGATTCCTGGGTTGTTAAGGAGAGGGGCCTTTCTCAGACTGCACACCTGTGTTTCTGTCACAAATTTACTTCTGATGGTGAGCAATTTAGTATCAAATGAAGGTTAATTGGGGAATATTTTAATTGCATTATATATGTTCCTCATGAGAACATTGTTGTGACAGAACCCAGGGAAAAAAAATTAAGGAAAAGATAAGTTGATTGGAACCGTACACACAATGCATACTGGGTAAATGAATAGTAATGAAGTCAGGAGACCACTTTTTTTCCATTTATATTGCTTATTAGTCATAGAGTAGTTCAGTTCCACTTAGCAGTGGGCCCCCTGCTGAAGCTGCCTTACTGGCCAGTGGTCCTTCTTGCCAAGGGATGGGGAGCCTGTGGTCCTCCAAATGATGCGGGGCTCCAGCTCTCATCCTTTATGAACGTTGGCTGTGCTGGCTGAGGCTGATGAGGGTTATAGTCCAACAACCTCTGCAGGGCCCCATCCCTGTCCTCATCCTATTGTCTACTCTGGCTGGTATTCAGAACCAGAAGCCTTTCTCAGCCAGCCCTACTACCCAAAATATTTCTTTAACATTAAATCTGGGATTAAACCTGGGATTTCGGTATGCAAAGCATATAGGTTTTCCATATAGGCCGTTGCATCAGGGTCAGCCAATGCGATGCCCTCAAGATGTTGAACTAGAACTCCAATCAACCCCAGCCAGGGATGATGTGAAGTGTAGTTCAGCAACATCAGAGAGCCAGAGGTTCCCCACACCTGTTCTAGATGCTGTTGCACTGCAACTCCCATCAGCCTCAGCCATCATTGCCAGCTGTCGAGGATTATTGGCGGTGTAGTCCAGCAACATCTGGAGGGTGCCATGTTGGTTATCTGTGCCTTAAATATTCAAATCAAAACCCATGCAGAACTGATTTAGAAATATTTGAAGCAGTCATTTATGAGCAGGGGACATTTGTACAGTTATTTACCTCTGCCCGGAAGCAACAGTAAAATCTCAGTAAGAAATAAGACAGAAAATATTGTGGTTAAACTTTAATGCATCCACTTATGCGCTTGATGCAAGGCATTACTCTGCTGTCCTTCCCATTTAAGCATTCTGCCTACCAAGAATGAAGTTTGTAGATGAAGATGCCTTCTAAGCACAAGGTCATTGGTAAGTAGTTAGATCCTTTCTTTTTCTGGACCTGCAAAATGCACTTGAATGTATTTGTGAACATTATAATTTCCAGAGCATTTCTAATCACAGTTCTAAATCTTCTGCATTTCTAATTTCTTATACATTTTATGGGCATGGACAAACTTAATTTATTTCAAAATACAATATATTGCAGGGGTCAGCAACCTTTTTCAGCCGTGGGCCGTTCCACAGTCCCTCCGACCATGTGGGGGGGCCGGACTATATTTTGGAGAGAAAAAATGAACGAATTCCTATGCCCCACAAATAACCCAGAGATGCATTTTAAATAAAAGGACACATTCTACTCATATAAAAACATGCTGATTCCCGGACTGTCCGCGGGCCGGATTGAGAAGGCGACTGGGCCAGATCCAGCCCCCAGGCCTTAGGTTGCCTACCCCTGATATATTGTTTAGGCGCATGACTTCCTAAAAGTCTTTCAGGAGAAAAACATATTTCTTTAAAATCTGAGAATATTTCACACCATCTTTTCCTATCACTATTTATTATATAAGGTTGGAGTTTGACTTTGGGAGAAACAACACTCAATAACAGTACCAATGAACACATATTATATCAAGCAGAGAAAGAAAAAATATTGCCCCCCAATTGTTCCTGGACTACAAATCCCAACATTCCCCTAACTTTCAGACATTCTGGTTAGGACTGATGGGGGTTGTTGTCCAACAATATCTGAAATGATCAGAGACCAAGCTTGTAGCTTCCTTCCACTATGAGTTTAAAGCACAGTAATACCCCAAATTCTCCATCCTATTAGGAAACCAGGCAACTGCCTATACAGAGTTAGACCATTGGTGCATCTAGCTTAGCATCATCTATGGTGACTGGAAGAGGCTGAGGGTTTCAGAGGGAGGAACATTCCCAGCCCTACCTGGAGATGCCAGGATTGAACCTGAGACCTTCTGCATGCAAAGCAGATGCTCTGCCACTAAGTTACAACCCTCAGACCCCAAATTCACAGTCAGAGAACCTTTTGTAGGGTGGGAGGAGGAGGCGGTCACCAAAATTCTCCATCCATTTTTTGGGCAACCTGAAAAATAAAATTATCCAAGAATTTATCCAAGAATTTCTCCTGAGGAGAATTCCAGGGGAAATTCAGCCTTGATCTCCTTCCAGCAGATGGATGTCAAAGGTTTTGACATGAGAAATCAATAGCAATAAGTTTGAGTGGAATCCTGTGGTTCCCACTTAATTTCGCTATTCATTTGCACGGCAGAAAGTGCCGAGATGGGTTGAGATGCTTCAGGACCTAGTCATGGTAGCTATGGAAACCCACCTGAGACTGGCTTTGGGCCCAGTGCTTTGGAACTGTCACTGTGGAGGATGACTGATTCCTGTGCTTTACATGTGAGTGGTCCGTACTTCAGAGCTGCTGATCATGACTTCAACCCGGAAACATGAACTCTGGGCACCTTCCAGACATAATGAGCAATTAGCTAACATTTGTAAAGGGCTTTGGAAGACGGTAAGTGCTGCATCAGTGTTAAGTATTGTTATTATCAGGGTGGATTATTTGCCATAACATTAGAGCTGTGTCAAAAGGGCTCTGCAGACCTGGCTGAGCATCTTACGCAAGCATACTTAAAAACCTTCAATTGCCAAAGGCCTCAAAGGGGAGGCTCTTTGCAGAGTGCTTCTCAAAACAGAGAACAGGGTAAGGAGGAAATGTGGCTCAGGCTCTTGTCAAACATTGGTGGTGAACCCAAATGGACAGCTAAGACTTTATAAAACTGGAAGAAGGCATGCAAGGCTTGATCAGCGCAGCTCCTGGGCTCCTCTGCCAACCAAACAGAATGGCTAATGGCATTCAGCTTGCGTGAGGCAGCATAAAGATGCAGCAAACTGAAAACTTGACAGTTTGGGGGAAGAGAGTGTACCAAGGCTAGTCTTGAAAGAGAAACTTCTGAGGAAAGAACTCAGTGTGCCCCTTGAATGGGTGTTTCATTTGGAAGTGCCCTGGCAGGTCCCTGTGAAGCAACAATGAGAAGATAATAAATTCCATGCTAGGGGACTCAATTTAAAAGTATTCTTGCCCATAACCGTCTGAAGTCTACTATGAAAGGGACTAGGAGTCTCCGATCTTTTGTTAGGGAGCTCATTGACCAGCCAGTTCTGCAGCTATAGGTCAAATACCTGATGGTAATTTTATCTTGGTATTTGATTAGATAGGATACAAAATAAGTCATTCCAGGTTCCCTTCCTCTTCCCATGAATCGACCTGCCCTTCTCTCCCCCACCTCTTGTCTCTCCTTCTGCTTCTCCTCTTCTCCTTTAAAACCTGTGGTCACAGAGTTGAAGCTGTCAGGGAATGCCTGCAGACATTGGCTGCTGCCCGACTTTCTGCATTGCCTTGTAGGCCTGTTGGGATACAATAAAAGCCCAGCCCAGACTCTTGGATTTTCCAACAAAGAACATTTGCCAGCAGTTAAATCAAAGCACTTATGCTCCTTCCTTGAGTACTGATGCTATAATATCAAAAGCCACATAGACGTCCAAGAGAGTTTTAAACAACTACGGGATGCAAACAGTTATATAATTCTCTTTATTGTTTGGCTGCCTTATATTTTGACATCGTTGCTTGAATGGTGCTCCTGTGGCCCTGAGAATGATTGGTGTACAGGTGAAAAAGCCCTAGCTGCTCATTGCCTTACGTATTTTGGCCAGCACCTTAAAATTCAAAAGTTGCCTGAACGATACATGCCCGAATTGCTTAAAGCCTGATCCAATACAATCTCAAAAAATCAGCCCCTGGGATTTGAATGACTCTCCCATTTGGAGACTCAACAAAATTTTACAGCATGGAATAAAAATGGAAAGATGCTATCTTCCACAATCCAGAATGCCCACTCCTGTCCAGCCTATAGGTTCTCCCCAGCCTAAATCCCTAAGGCTACTAATGCTCCCAGGTTAGGTTGGTTAATCTCCTACCTTGAACTTCCTAAGTGAGTGCTGCTTTGGAAAGATTTATTGCTTGGCTCTGAATCCCTGGCAGCGAGGACAAAAGACTTTCAGCATTCACCTCTTTCTGCGTTGACTTTGGCAGATAAGGAACGCTCCCCAATGCAGAGCATCCACTTGAAACCAATAGGTACTATACAAGTACTGTTTAGGGCTACGGTGATGCAAACTTTTAATGTTAATATAATTGTTGGAAGCCGCTTTGGCTTGGGGGACCTAGCCAGATGGCTGGGGTACAAATAAAATAATAATAATCTTATAATTTTGACATAATAATAATAATAACAGTTGCTTGCTATATGGTGCCCCTGAACACAGCCCTGAGACCTTTCTCTAACAGGATCATAGGCTGAAAAAAAGGATAGCCAATGTTCTTGGGTGCCTTCCTTGATGCAGTAAGGTATACAACTTCCCCCCACCTTCCCAAAACCCAGTTCAACAAGAATTCACACAGAACTGCTCCTTCCTCTTGTTTCCAATTTTAGCCAAGGACTGATACAGAATCTCAAGGAAAATCAGGATCTTCTGGGATTTGAATCAGGAAATTCCCATTTGGAGACTCACACAAAATTACAGTATGGAATAAAAATGGGGAAATTTGCTAGAACAATCCAGAATATGGCCCCACCTCCTGGGAACAGCTTAGGTTCTCCCCAGCCTGAGTATAAATGCTCCCAGGTTAGGTCTGCTCCTTGTCCACCTTGAACTTCTTGTACAGTGCCTGCTGCTTTGGGTTTTTGCTTCTCTGAACCCTGAAGCGAACACCTTGGACTTTCAGCATTCATTGTACTTTGGCTATGAAGCTCTGCCCAATGCAAGAGAGCATCCACTTGATCCATAGGTACTATACTTTAGGTCTGTTTAGGGAAGTTTTTAATCTGTGATCATTGTTAATAAATATGTTTAATTATGATCAGGAAGCCGCCCAGGAGTGTGCTTGGGGGACCTTCCAGATGGGCGGTGATAAAATAATAATAATAATAATAATAATAATAATAATAATAATAATGCCCATAATAATGAGTGTTTCTTCAACTACCTATGGGCCCAGCACAGACATTGAGACCTTTCTCTAACAGGATCATAGCAAAGGTAGCCAATGTGGGTGCCTTCCCAGATGGACTAAAGCTTCCATCCCCCTTGACTTGCTGACCGGGGCTAATGAAAGTTGAAGTCTAGAAATGTATAGAGGGTTAGCTGAGTGCTTTGTGATGCAGAAGTTCCCATGTTTAGTCTCTGCCCTCTTCCATCATAGTCACCATCATTGTTGAAATGGTAATTATGATCAGCAGGTGTGGCCTTCTTGGTGATGCTGACACCAGGAGCTGCCCAATTGGTGTTTACCTTTGACAGGAGCTTTCCTGCGATAGTTGTCCAGTTGTGCAATGCCCTCCCTAGCGAGGTGCACCTCTTTCTACCATTATGAACTTTCAGGGGGAATTCAAAAACATTCCGGTTTACCCCAGGCATTTGTTGGCTGAAGAATCCTGCAGCCCCTGAGAGCGTTGGATGGAAGAATGTTTCTTAACTGTAACTGCTTTTAGATTTTTAAAAAAATTGTAGTTGGTTTTGGGGATTTTTTTTTTTAAACCTGCTTTAGAATGTTTTTGATTTTAGATTGTGTACCTCTTTGTCACCCTGGACTCCTTGAGCAGGAAGGATAGGTTATTTGCTTCAGTATTATAATATATACACCACTGTGTAATAAAAATATCAAATTCAGCAAATAATAATTAATTAATTAATTAATTAATTAATAATTTAGTTAAAGGAGCCCTCTATTTTAAGGCTTCTGGTCTCAGTTCAGGAAGAGCAGGGGTCTTGAAGTTATCTGCGAGCAGGTACACCATTCACTCATTTGCTTTCCCCTTTACAGGGCAGTTATTTATGCTTTCCCCTTTACAGGGCAGTTATTTATGTATTTCTATTAATATTTTAGTGATTATTTCTAAATTCGTCTCTACATAAATCAGCATATGAAATTTTAATGTAAATCTGTACACTATATATATATATAGGCAGGCCTTTTTTTCAGCCAGAACTTGCCGGAACTCAGTTCCGGTACCTCTCAGGTGGGCACCATTGCCATTATAAGAGAACAAGAGAGGCGTTCATGGTGAGTTCTGACACTTCTTTTTCTAGAAAAATAGCACTGGATGTAGGTATGTCAGGAGGAAGCCATTTGTATCCTGTCCTGTGTTGCAATCAGTGCTATATCACTATTTGCTGTGGCCAAAATGAACATAACTGATCACGTAATTAATTAATCACGTAATTAATTAATAAATTACATAATTAGTTGCAAGGGAAACATCAAAAGCAATGCAGAAAACAATATAATGAATTGCATAACATTTGCAAACTGAAAATGGGGGGAAACCACATTGTGATAACAAATACCACCCCATTTGCTTCTGTGGTTTTCTTTCCTCACCTCAGAAAAAACATGCAAACTGTGGCAATTCCTACTCCCATCTCCATTTCTGATTGAATTTTCCAACACTCCTACTCTTCTGCATTGGTGGGTTGTTGTTGTTGTTGTTGTTGTTGTTGTTGTTGTTGTTGTTGTTTTGTAATATGCAAATGCCCACCTTGTGATCTACACTGGAGGATTCACAGTTGGGCTTTAAGAAACAAATTGCTTGCCCTCTGATTCAGTTTTGGGCATTTCTGTGGTTCTCATCCCCTGACCCAGAAGCCGCAGTCAGATGCTTCTCCCCTGAATTTATCCTCCACCCCAGCATCTTCTTCCTCTCTGAGCATCTGACCAAGGCTGTCACTGATAAATAGAATCTGACTGAGGCTACATGCATGCAGCCCCAGCATGCAGCTGCATGCACGACTGGCTGTATCTAAATCATGGAGTGTGACATTCTGTCTGATTAAGAACTAGGCACTGGGCAGTCCATCTGTAAGAAGGGGGAGCAGGTTCTCCTTGAAATGCTTGTTTACATGATGGGATTCTTTGAGACAGAGGTCGCTGAGATCTCCCAAACTGTTGTCATGGTCTTCTGAATTCTAATTATCTGCTCCATGATCCAATGAAGCTCAGACTGAATCTGCTAGCCCAAACACAACCTTCAAATGTAGACTGAAGCACTGTTGACTGAGCTTTGAAGAGAGTGTATGTGCATGAGAGAGAGAGATCTGCCCTAAGCTGTACCTCCAGCCGCTGCTACCTTTCAAAGTGGGCTCTAACAAGCTAACCCCATGCTTTCCATCCCAGCCATCAACACCCAATTAAAGGTAATTCTGCAGGTGGACTTGTTGAGTGCTTCCTGGCCATGCTCTTTATCATATGCCGATGATTTTGAAAAGAAATCCAGCAGAACTGGAATACTGTTTGAGCACAATGGTCAAAGCTAATAGGCAGGCAAGCATGTGTGACTAAAAGAGATCAGTGTCTGCGTTCAGGATACAGTGGAGGACCAGACTCCTCTCGGTGATGACTGAGACAACGCAGACATGCAATTGAGGAGAGCTGTCGGAATAGTTGTGTAGCGGTGGACTGGATGGCTTCGGCCTTTGCTTTCATTTTGCTCTTTCGTTAATCTTACTTTGCCCATTTCAAAATGTTCTCATTCACTTTGACAGAAGGCTTCCGACTTCGGTCCAAGGGAATCCCAGAGGTATCGCCAAAGGGATGTATAAGGGTCAAACTACACAAAATGTTTAATATGTTTCCTACAACTCTGTGTGTGTGTGTGTGTGTGTGTGTTTTCTTAATCAAAGTAAGTGGCAGAGGGCCTGATCTGGATTAAGACCACAGCACACAGAGCGCTTTCGTCCTTCACTCCCCAGCTGTGACCTGCCCCCTGAAACTTCCCCCATATGTCACTTAGCAGCAGGGGGGGGGGAAGCTTCCATGGGTGCCAATGAGGACTTCTTTATTATTGCTGGCTGTTGCACAGGGGTAGTATGACTAGGAAGAAAAGCAGTAAACCTCCCGTTCCTTATGCACAAGAAGTCCAATCCAATTTAGGATTGGAGAAAAAGGGAATGGTTTAATCCTCCGCATTCCAGCTGTGACATCCCTGTAATTCCACAGCTGGTAAGCAATCCCCCCACTGACACCACTGTGGAGAAGGTCTCTTTGTACCTACTTTTGGGTAAACAAAAAATCACATGTATAGCTGAAGGGTATTAAAAGAAATGTGTCATTTGACCCTACCAAAGTTCCCAACATAAACAAAGGAAGCTGTACAGAGAGCTCCCCCTTTCCCTTCTCCCACAGATCTGACGGATGGGGTTTAAAATCCCCCTCCTTTGGAAAGATATAATAAACCTCAGCTCAATCATCGCTGCAGGAATACAGCATCTTCTCAAAACCAAAGGCAATCAAGAGGCATTAAGCAAAAGCTGGCAGGAAGGATTGAATGTAACATAACAAACAATTAGAGCAAATGTAGAAGAGATACATGTTGCACCAGGTTATAGGAGACCAGAATACAAATCCATGCTCTGACATTAAGCTTGGACCAGTCAACATCTTTCAGTCTCACCTACCACATGGGGGGGGGGGGAGAGGGGAGGAGAGAGAGAGAGAGAGAGAGAGAGAGATTGGGATAATATGTACGTGTCTGCTACCCTGACTCCTTGTCTGGAGGATCAGTGCGATTAAAACGCAATTAACAAATTACCGGTAGGTGATATTAGGAAAATATAAGCAAGTGCTAACACAAGAGGAAGCAACCCTTTACTATATCAAATGGATGTGACAATCTCCTCTCCCTCCCCATTTTTTACAATGTACCCAAAGGACATCTAACCCCAAAATTCTCCTCCTTAAGGAGGAGTGAGCAATTGCTAATGTGGACAGGATCTCCATCATTATTCCTTTCATCCTATTGTTGTGTCATTGATCTGGCTAGCAGTCAATTGGTCTGTTCTTAAGCTACACTGGCAGCTTCTGTGTGGTTACTAGATGCTTCAAATGTCCCTTCTTGCTACATGCTAGCTCTGATTCCAGAGGTAATCCAAAACAAATTGACTGAACAGGAGTATTGATGAACAATATTTCATTAGGTGGCTTTGTCCCATTATCTAGATTAGCACCCTGAAGGGATGGGATCTATCAAGATTCTAGAAGTTCATGGAATCAGGCAGTAGTTTGGAGACATGAGCAAATGGTGCCATCACATATTGCAAAGCCCCTAAGAAATAAGTCAGAACACCATTGTTTGCGACGTTAATCCCATAACATTGATTACACTAATACTAGGTCCAAAGTCTAGTTTAGATGCTTATTAACCTCATAAGAATACAAGAAGATCCCTGCTGCATCAGGGCTACCAGGCTAAAGGGCAAACTATTCTCACAGTGGCCAAGTAGATGTCTATGGAAAACTGGTAAACAATAGCAGTTCTTCCTCCAGTCATTTCCAGTAATTGATATTCAGAGGCATACTGTCTCCAACAGCGGAGGCAGAACACAGCCATCACGTCTAGTAACCAATGATAGTCTTATCCTTCATGAATTTGTATTATCCTCTTTTAAAATTAATGCAGGTTGGTGGCCATCACCATAATGCAGGTTGGTGGCCATCACCACCTCTTGTGGGAGAGAATTCTGTAATGTAACTGTGCATTGTGAAAAAGTCATTTCTTTTGCCTGTCCAGAACTCCAACATTCAACTTCACTAGATGTTCACCTCTATCATGTTCCCCACCCCTTATGCTCCTCTTTTTCCAAACTAAGAAGCCCAAATGCCAACAACCTTGCCTCAAAGGGGAGTTGCTTCAATCCTTTGAACATTTTGGTTGCTCTTTTCAGAAACTTTCTGGCTCTACTATCCTTTTTTTTAAAGGTGAGGAAACCAGAGCTGTTCCATGTGCAGTCTCACCTTAGATATGTATAACTGCATTATGATGCTTGCAGTTTTATGTTCAAACCCTTTCCTGATGATCCCAACATGGAATCGCCCTCCATCCATGTGATGACTTGCATAAACAAGGCCATTGTGGTAGATCATATGGATGCACTGATTGTACCCACTGGTGTCTCCACGACAGACCTATATGCATGGGCAGCACATAACTGTATTAGCACTTGGTCCTTTGTGTTGGGATCACTTCTCGGCCTTTGGGCTAAGATCAAGTTTAGTTTCATTTGTGTTGGGGTTGGCCAGAATTTGAACCTGCCCTACATGGGCACCATGACAGAAACCACAAAACTTGGCTCCAAGTTCTTCCCCTACCACCGACACAGCCTAGGGGTAGCTGGTGTTCAGTTATTTGCCTCCAGAAGCTGCTTAATGGCTTCCTCTTCTGTCAGACAGCTGTCAGCTGGAGCTAATGTATTACTTATGCTATAGGCAGGCTGACCCTGAATGCCACACTCTTATTATCGAGATCCTTGATACGATTCTGATTGGCTGTACCTAGCACTAGTGAGCCCAGCAATCAATGATGTGGAAGTAGCTCTATGAAACACTGCAGGCATCTGTTCGACACAGAGATGCATCTGGCTGGATCTTGCTGTTTGCTGCATATATTAAATGTTGAAGCTGAGGTTCGTTGAGTGAGATGCCAAATTCTACCTGGTGAGCAGCAATTTCAGAATGTTTTTCAAAATGAATAGACTAATTGGCAAAACCTCTTATTTTGATGCCCCACACTCCTGTGCACTGCTCAGTCTGTTCACTTGCATCACATTAAATGCTTTGTTCATGCAGATGGAAGAGACATCATCTGAATGCCGAAAGGGGGGAGTAAGGCAATAGCGCTTGGTGTACTTGCAATCTTTCACCTGGAAGGGAGCCACCCAATTTTCCCTGCCCTCCACATACTAGGGCTCTGCACTGAATTTGACCAAGGTCTGAGTCCCGAGCCAAACTGAGTAAATTAGGAGGGACTCTGGCACTGGGCGAGTCAGACAGCCATGGATTGCTACAGGTTGGGGAGGAGGGCCCAGAGTGATCCATTGCTGCCAAAGGGTGGGACATCAGGCAAGAAGAAGAGGGAGGCACTGAACATAAGAGGATAAGAAAAGCCTGCCGAATCAGGCCAATGGCCCATCTAGTCCAGCATCCTGTTCTCACAGTGGCCAACCAGATGCATGTGGGAAACCTTCAAGCAGGATTTGAGCAGTAGAGCCCTCTCCCCTCAAGTATTTTCCAGGAACTGTTATCCATTACAGCCTCCTACTGTGAAGGCAGAGCATAGCCATCATGGCCATTGATGCCCTAATTTGTCTATTCCTCTTTTAAAGCCATGTAGGTTGGTGGCCTGCATTTCCTACGTTTCCGTGCACTGTTCTGGTTCACCAGAAGTGGCTTAGTCATGTTGGCCACATGACCCAGAAGCTGTACACTGGCTCCCTCGGCCAGTAAAGCAAGATGAGCGCTGCAACCCCAGAGTCGTCCACGACTGGACCTAATGGCCAGGGGTCCCTTCACCTTTTAGGTTGGTGGCCATCACTGCCTCCTGTGCAAGCAAGTTCCATAGTTTAACTATGTGCTGTATGAATTGGGTGACGCTGTGGTCTAAACCGCTGAGCCTCTTGGGCTTGCTGATCAGAAGGTTGGCATTTCGAATCCCCACAACGGGGTGAGCTCCCATTGCTCTGTCCCAGCTCCAGCCAACCTAGCTGTTCGAAAGCATGCCAGTGCAAGTAGATTAATAGGTACCGCTGCAGCAAGAAGGTAAACAACATTTCCATGTGCTCTGGTTTCCATCACGGTGTTCCGTTGTGCCAGAAGCAGTTTAGTCATGCTGGCCACGTGACCCAGAAAGCTGTCTGTGGACAAACGCTGGCTCCCTTGGCCTGAAAGTGAAATGAGCACCACAACCCCATAGTTGCCTTTGACTGGACTGTGTTCTTGAAGCTACCAACATGAGTCTGACCAAACTGCGGGAGGCAGTGGAAGACAGGAGTGCCTGGCGTGCTCTGGTCCATGGGGTCACGAAGAGTCGGACATGACTAAATGACTAAACAACAACAAAACCATCCAGGAGTCCTTTACCTTAACCTTTTATGAAGAAGTATTTTATTTTTATCTGCCCTTCATCTTCCAACATTCAGCTTTGCTGGTTGTCCATGATTTCTAGTGTTACGGGAGAAAGAGAAATAATTTTCTCTTTCTACTTTCTCCATGCCTTGTATAACGTTATAAACTTCTATCGTGTTGCCTCTTACTCGCATTTTCTCTAAACTAAAAAGTCCCAAACATTGTAACCTTATTTTCCAAGGGGAGCCGCCCCACCCCCCTAATCATTTTAGTGGCCCTTTTATGAACTTTTTCCAAGTCTAAATTATTCTTCAGGTGGGAAAGCCCCATGGAAAGGTAGAGACCTACCCTAGCTTCCAGAAGAAGGGAGCAGCTTGCCACCTGACTCTCCTTGCTGCATAGGCAAAGGACCAGGATTGGTCCCAGGCCATTCCTTTGGAAGTGGCTTCCCTGCAGGGAATGTGTTAATATGTGGGAAACAATGAACAAAATTTTGTTGTGTTAGGGGACATGTATAAATTACACAGTAAGTTACATACAAAATAATGCACATGAAGAGAAACAGGCAAGAAAATGTGTTTAGATTTTCAGGTAAAATAAGGTGAACTGAACATATGATTGGGGAAAATGAGAATATGGAGAAGAGAAGATGGGAGAAGGCAGAAGAGAGCTCAGCATTGTGCAGGCACAGCAGTGGAGGCATACTGACATGGCGCTGTGCCTGAATCACACCGAGCTCCCTGTTGCCTTGCCTTGCCCCCTCCCAGTAACAGGCAGTGATGTGCAGCAACAGGAAGCCACGTCAGCAAGGCTGTCTCTGCCTTTGCAGTCCCACCAGCTGCTACTGCATCCTAGTAACTTGGTGGGCATCTTACTAAAGACCAGCAATGACTGGAAAAGATGCTATGTGTGCCTATGTTCTATTTATAAAGAGGGGGAAATAGAAATGGGTAGAAACAACCTAGAGGGGTTAATTGGAAATAGAAGATGATGTTTTTCAGTGACGACAGTAAAGCTTTCTTTGTCATTTGAGAACATGTTCTTCTCTATTTGACCCCACTATGTTAAAAGTTGCATCCCTGCCTAACCTCCTTTCTGGTAAAAATGTGTTGGTTCATTGCACCTTTTAAATTATTCACATACAATACTTCCCCTCTGATAAAGCACTTGAACCTGAAAAGAGTAGGAAAAGACCTGTATGATCTGCGCACTTTTCATAATATTATGGGTGAATTTAGGCAAAAGATTCTTTTTTTTTAATAAAAAAAATTAAGTCAAAGATTTTTAAAATTACCATTCAGCAGAACAGTAAAGACAGATCTCATATTGATGTAGCTCTGTGAATGTATGCTTTGATCAGTCAATGTAACTGATCTGCAAAGATCATATGTGTCAAACCATAGGAGCTGCATACTGAAATCTTTGCAGAAACTTTCTTGAATTCCTTAGGCTACCTGGGAAGTTGCATATCCAGGGCCGTCTCATCCATAGGGGCTGGTGGCGCGAGCTCCCCTCCCCAACCCGCCCCCGCCCCCACGGGCAGGCGGGCTGCAAGCTGGCCGCCTTCGCCTCCCGGAGCCCCAGCTGGAGCGCTGGAGCGGCGCGGGGCTTTGCACGCCCTTCCAGCGCTCCAGCTGGGGCTCCGGGAGGCGAGGGCGGCTGGCTTGCAGCCCGCCCGCCCGCTCGGCTTGCAGCCCTCCGCCCGCCCCTCATCCCCCGCCCGCCGGCGCGCGAGCACCCGCTCCAAAGCCACGCCCCTCAACCCCGCTCGCCCACACCCCCCTCCCGAGGGGCGGCCAGCGCGGGAGGGAGGCAGGCAGAGAGGCGGCAGGCCGGTGGCGCCAAGGGATTGCTGTGCCACAGCGGCCGATCCCTCTAAGACGGCCCTGTGCATATCACTCCAGAATATATTGTTTCACAGTAGGGCAGGGATGGGTAACCTGTGCGGTCATTCCATGCTATTGGACTACAACTCCCATCATCCCTGACCTTTGGGCATGCTGGCTGGGATTAATGGGATTTGGAGTCCAACAACATCTCGTAGCCACAAGTTTACCAAAGCTGAAGAAGAGTAGCCAGATCCTCCTGATTAAGTGGTACAAAGCAAGGATGAGCACACTTGAGGTTTGCAGGAACTACTTCGGTTTTTTAAGCTAAGTTTTGTTTTGGTGGTTCAGAGGGTGGGTGGGGCCAATTTCCAACTCCACCCCATGAGACCAACCCACGAGAGACTTGCATAACAAAGCACACATCTATCTGAATGGCTAATAATCAGGGACTTTGGGTTAGTCAAGATGTGCACAAACACTTGTTTGAAGACACCCAATGAATGCTAACATTTTTAGGTGGGGAACACTCAAGCTGAAAGACAAATGATGGGCACAAGACCCACCACGGCTGAGTTTAATAATAATAATAATAATAATAATAATAATAAAGGCTTGCAAGACCATCAGCACATTTCAAGTATAAAGTCCCTGTGAAGATTAGACTCAACTGGCACTGGCCTAGGGACATCTTTATCATCACCTTTATCATCATCAGTAGCAGCCTTGTTAAATGTACATATTGCTTAACGCTGAAACAGGATTCTTAGCAGTTTAAAAAGTATAAAAATCAGTCACACAACATTAAAATATAAACATGGATCATTAAAATGCACAATAAAACAATCATATTAAAATATAAGCATTCATCATTAAACTATGCAATAAAACATAGGAAGCTGTCTTGTACTGAGTCAGACCAATGGTCCGTGTTGCTCAGTACTGCCTGTGCTGAGTAGCTGTGGTACACCAGGATTGCAGACAGCTTTTCCTGGAAATGCTAAGGATTTAACCCTGGGCCTTCTGTTTGCAAAGCAGGTGCCCTAATACTGAGCTAAAGCCTTTCGCATAAGAGGGAGGAGTGGGAAATGGAGAGGGCATTTCCCGGGTTCTGTTTTCTTAGCAATAGCCATAGCAGAGCCCAAGGGCACAGCTGAAGTAGGAGCAGGAATTTAAGGAGACCAGGTTTCAGAACTCATTGGCAAGCCGAGAGAGTAAGGAGCAGGATGCTAAAAGGGATTGATGGACTTAAGTGGGGTTCTGTGTGGAAGGAGCTCCCTCAATGAGAAGGGTATTTGAACACTGGCTAAAAGATGGATGGACCCACCACATCTCCCCTGAGGTAAGGGGTGATGTGGGGCTCTAAGGTTTCCCCAGTTCTCCTCACTCCACCCCACACCCACAGTCATAGTGAATACCAACATTCCCATTTTACAGCTGGAAACACTGAGGCTCAGGGATTCCCCCCCCCCAATTA